>WOXC01002622.1:600000-1018315 GCA_011680675.1 Gymnobelideus leadbeateri
AATCCACCACTTAATCCAATTCTCTTATTTTGTAGATGAGGAAACTGAGGCCCCCAAAAGAGAGGTGACTTTGCTGAAATATACATGTAGTAAGTGGCAGATTCTCAAGAATCCAACTCAGGTCCTGTGATTCTAAATCCAGAGCTCTTTGGCTAAAGAGCTCTGATGAGTCAGAAATAATAGCAACGCTATTAATAATAGTTCCCACTTATAAAGTGATTTAAAGCTTCACTGTACCTTCCTCATAAAAACCTGGTGAGATTAGGGGATAGAGATACTATTCTTTTTGGGCAGAGGATAGTCTGGGGTGTGTTTACAGCCACTCAGCTAGCAGGTATGGGAGCCTGGACTCCTAGTCAGAAGATATTAGTTTAACTGCTGTGAATCCTTGAGGCCTGAAAGGATCTTTGTGACTCTCTTGGGCTTCTACTATCAAGGCTTCCTTCAGGATATCCGGTACCTCAGCAGTTCTAATAGATGTATTTAAAGGGGCATTCCATAAGAGTCTTGCCTAGTAAGCTGAAAGTGCCCTAGGTTTTTTTCTCTATTTTTCTTTTCACGTTTTATTAGTATCTTTAAAAAAAAAAAACCATCACAGTAATTGCTATCAATTGTTCCCCCATAAACACAATGGACCCTTTTATAACAAAGAAAAACTGTAGCCAGTGGACACTGACCTTGTCTGACACTGTATATCATAATCTACACCCATATTCTGCCCTTTCCACCACCCGTCACCCTTGCCTCATTTCTTCTCTAGGGTCAAATTTGGTCATAGCAATTACTTAACATTGGATTCGTTTGAGTGTCCTTTTTGTTAACTTATGGATAACTTTATGTATTGGTCTCCTGGTTCTCTGTATTCTTTTCTGTATCAGTTCATCCAAGTCTTTTACCTGAATTCCTTATATTTATTCTTTCTTATGGTACAATAATATTCCATTTTATTTATGTGAATGAATAAATAAAAAACACTTATTGGATTGTTATTATGATGTTCCAGTCACTGTCCTAAATACCAGGAATACCTATACAAAAATCAAGTCAGTTGATTTCTTTCTTTCTTCCTTTCTTCCTCTCTCTCTCTCTTTCGCACGGGGAAAGGCAGGGCAATTAGGGTTAAGTGACTTGCCCACAGTCACACAATTAGTAAGTGTTAAGGGTCTGAGGCCAAATTTGAATTCAGGTCCTCCTGACTCCAGGCTCTATTCACTGTGCCACCTAGCTGTCCCTAGTCCTTTAATTTCAAGGCACCTGGGCAACAAGGTGGCACAGTGGGTAGAGACCTTGCCCTGGGGTCAGGAAGACTTGTTTTCAAATTCAGCCCAAAGTACTTGCTAGCTGTGTAACTCTGCGCAGATCACTTAGCTTCTGTTGGTCTCAGTTTACTTGCCCATAAAATGGGGATCATAATAGCATGTCATTGTAGTGATAGACTGGTAAATATTTGTAAAGCACTTTGCAAACCTTAAAGTGTTATTTAGATGCTAGATATTACTATTATTATTAATAGTAATACTAAAGAACATATCTGGGGCAGCTAGGTGGTACAGTTGATAAAGCATTGGAGTCAAGAGGACCTGAGTTCAAATCTGGCTTCAGACACTTGACACTTACTAGCTGTGTGACCATAGACAAGTCACTTAACCCCAATTGCCTTGCCTTTCCCCCTCCAAAAAAAGAAAAGTAGAACATATCTGAGTATGGGAAGGAAGCATATTTAGGAGAGTAGAGGCTAGGGAGAGGTCTTATGGTAAGAGGAGTCACAAAAAATATTGATTGACATGTTCTTTTCAGGAAAGGGAAATAATAATGTTGATTTGATTACTGGTCTCAGAGCTAAACATAGAAAAAGTTTAATGAGAAGGTGAGTGAAGAAGAAATGAAGATGTCCAGAGAATGGCAGGCAGTGTGGTAGACTTGGGTTGGGCTAATTATGGAGAATTCTCACCAATCAAGAGCTCAGACCACTACTCTTTCCTCAGCTGGAGAGCACCGGAGGTAGACAAAAAGGCACAGCATGCTACGATCTGTTCAGCCTCTCCCCAACTGGTGGACATCTACAATTACCCCTTCCACATCTCGGAGGTTAGGGGTGCAGCACACACACCCCCTCCCAAATCTGGAAAATCTGTGTAAAATATTTTGGCCTTCCCTTTGTATTAGAGCGAGTCTGAATATTTTTGTTTGTTTGTTTTTCTTTTATGGAGTGTTTATAGTACCTTACTGTAAAATTTGGATTAAGTATTTGATCATAGGCTCTGTGATGTCTGCTGGCCTTCATGTGTCACCTGAGATTCCACAAAACTCCCCCCCAAATTCCCATTTTATTTCTTATGCTGACCTGAGATACATCAAAACTGCAGTGGGGCAAGTTGTGATGTGGAAGGGATAGCTACTTGGTTTCCTTGCTGTGGCTCTCTTGGAGCCATTAGGAAAGAATGTAACCCATTCTTCATCTCCAAGAGCAGTGGTTTCCTTTTGGTGCTTGAGTGGCCCAGCATAATGCCCCAGAGACTGTCCGCTATAGCAGTCAGGCTTCCAAGGAAGGGTTCACAACAGAAATAGTAACTGAAAAAATTTCAATGCTGATCACTGTCATCTTTGACAGAAAAAAAAAGAATATTCTTCAGCATAAAATAGGAATGAGTCATTATGTCCACTTCTTTACATATTCACAACTTGGTCTTGAATGAGCTTGAGAAAATTGCCACAGGAAACCTTTTCTCAGATGCCTGTAATTTCCCTATCCCCATGGCTGACCAAGCTGGCTGTTTTCCAAGTGTCCCTACCCCTTCCCCCCATGCTCTATTAATGCAATTGGTCAGAGGTCTGAACAAATGAGGCTGAAGCCATGAGTTCAAGTAGTGTATGGGGCAGTTAGCTTTGGCCTGCCAGAATTACAGATGGCATCTCTAGCCCCCACAAGCAAACTTGCAAATGTTTCCTTTGGACCCAATGGCCATAAAATAAGGGAATGTAGGTACTTCAGTACCAATCTGTCCCTTATGGTGGGATTTATGCTGGGATAAATGCCCAATTTATGATAGGTGAGAAGAACCACTGAAAAAAAGAATTAGAGCTAGAAAGGACCTTATAGGCTATCTGGTCCATCCATTCTATCTTACAGAGGAGAGGAATGAGGCCTAGAGGAAATAACTTGTTCAAGGTCACACAGGTGTTAAGTAGAAGAGTTGGTATTTGAACCAAGGCCTTCTGTCTCCAGAACAATCACAGTAGCTAATATTTATTAATGCTATAAGGTCTGCCAGGTGCTTTATGCATATGATCTCATTTGATCCATGGATGCTTTCCCCTATTTCTTTCTGAGATTTCTGCTTTCACTCATTCACAGTGTAAGCCCTGAAGGGAGGAGCCATGTTTGCATTTGGTATGTTGTCCAGAAGTTGGCTGATGCTCAAATGTTCACTATACTGTATAAAACATGTACCTATTTAGGGTAAGTGACCTGTGAGGGACAGCTGGCATTTTTTACAATTGAGGCCAAGTTTTTCTGTGGGGTCTTTCTTGCTCGGGGGCAATGGTTTGCTGATAAATGTCATAGCAACTAGCTCTCAGAAAAGTGTGATACTTTAAACATTTAGTCTGCATCAGTAACATTTTCTCCTTCACTTTCTTCAGTTTATACAATGACCTAAACAATAAATCAAACCACTACCAGCTTCCGTACCAAGCCAGACTTTGAGGCCTGGCTATGAATTTCTAAGTTATAGGGACAAGTTGTTGTTGTTGTTGTTGAGTTGTTTTAGTTGTATCTAATTCTTTGTGACTCCATTTGGGGTTTTCTTGGCAGAGATACTAGATCGATTTGCCATTTCCTTCTCGGGCTCATTTTATAGCTGAGGAAACTGAGGCCAACAGGGTTAAGTGACTTAACAACTAGTAAGTATCTGAGGCTAGATTTGAACTTAAGAAGATAAGTTTTCCTGACTCTAAGCCTGGTACTCTCTCCACGGTGCCACTTAGCTACTCTGATGGGGATAATGGGGTGCCCTTAATGAAGTGACATTGACCTTAACTCTCTGTGAATAGGTTGTGAACATATTGCTCTTAGGCCCTGCCAGGTACTAAGGATAGTCATTTCTTCAACAAATATCAATCAACAAGCAATTCCCTACTGCCTGCTATTATCAGGCTCATCACTGAGAATATGAAGATAAAAATAAAATAGTCTCCTATTTGCAAGGAGCTGACATCTATTGGAGGAGACAACATGGGTATATATGAGTATATACAGAATTATACAAATAAATAACAAGGTCATTTGGGGAGGAAGTCAGCAGTAGCAGTAGTGCAGATCAGGGAAGGTTCATATAGCAGATTATACTTGTGCAGAATTTTTTGAGGGGACTGGGGGACAGCTGGTGCAAAAGTACAGAGATGGGAGATATAGTTTTATGTGTGAAGAACAGAAAGAAGGCCTGTTCGGCTGGATTGTAGAAGGATCGAAGGGGGACAATGCATAACAAGGCTGGAAAGATATTTGGGGGTGAGGTTGTAAAAGTCTTTAAAGCCCAGAAGAGGAGTTTTCTGTATGGATCCTGCCGTTCCAGGTTGGCGCCTATACTTACCTCTCCAGTTGCCCCTATGACCTCAGGGTCACCCCCATGAACCCTTCAGAGAGTTCCTTTCCAGTTGCCTCTACGACTCTGGTTGCCCCTACGACACCCGGGAGAGCCTGCTCTTCCCGAATAGACAAAGGAGTCCAACACCAAGGTGTAGTGTATCTTGCCGTTTATTCTCTTTCTCATTCACAACTCCCTCTTCTCTCTCTCCTCCCCTTTCACCTCACCTCCCTCCTTTTATCCCCTTTCCCCGACTCTGTTCCCACATGCCTTAGCAACAGGCTCCTCACGGGAGGGGAGTGCTCCACTGTTAGCAGTGCATGCTCAATACCCCGCAATCACAGGGCAGGACACACACTCAGGTGCCTCTTGACTCAACCTGAGTTGCACTGTCATTTGCCTGAGTTCTCCATGAGTTCTCAGAGTTCGGGTAAAGTCTTAAAGGGCCTTTACAGTTTTCTATTTGATTCCAGAAGAAATGGGGAACACTGGCGTCTATCAAATAATGACTTTAGGAATATCACTTTAGGAATATCACTAGATGGATGATGACTTGGTGCTGGGAAAGACGTGATGGAGAAGGTCAATTAGGAGGATATTGCAGTTGGCCAGGCAAAAGATGATTTATAATGCCACCAGGTATATTAGATGCTGAGATAGATATAGAGAACAAAACTTGAGGATTAAGCATCACTAGAGTAGACTAAAGGTGGTCTTTCATTATACAACTAAGGAAAAGGTGCAGAAAATACAAGATTCCAATGTACATATTGTTTGTTGATTATTTTTTAAAAAGCATTTGATTTGATAGAACAAAACACAGACCTCCTCCACCCATCCATTCATTCCAATTATTCAGGATTCTTTGAAAGACATAGCAATAGAGATAAACCTTTTTAATGACTCTGATCTTGAATACCAGGGAAGGCAGGAAGCTGGGAGGCATATTCTGCTAAAGGTTTCTGCTGCTATCATGGAGGAGATCCAGTTCAGAGTCCAAGTTGAAGAGGGATTCCCTATGGATGATGAAGTCTTTAGGATCTTCCTGTTTTCTGATCACATCATTATGGCTGCACTCAAGATAGTGATTACAATCAGGAAAGATCAGATGGTTGAAGAACATCTATTGCCCAGATTATGACATATAGAGAGAGTGAGCTTGTCCTTAAGGATGTGTGTGTGTGTGTGTAGGGTCTAGTGCATGTGAAGAACTCATCAGCTGAAATGGAAGATGCTAGGGAGCTGTGTCCAGGAGAATCATGACGTGTGAAGTATGTACATTGTGGAATTTTTCTAACTGGTTCCATCTGTCCTAGCATGTGGTTGGGAACTCCCATTGACTATGTAGCTAGAACTGTCAGGATCTTCAAAAGGGCCTTCCTTTTATAGCTTGGTACTCTCACCAGACATCATGACTAAAGGAATCACCTCACTCTCCCAGATGAGAATGTGGCCAAGAGATAGATTGAGCTGATTTCGGCACTTTTGAAGATGTCAACCATTCTGGCTATGCAACCAATGGGAAGAAAAGGCTCCTCTCAATGGTGATGAAGGCCAACAAGAAACAAGTTACAGAATGTCCGCATGTGTACTTTTCTCATACATCTTCAAAATTCTTCTGGAAGTAGGTAGTGTCTTCTGTGCTCGCTGATGGTGGGATGGAGTGGGGTCTGTACATGTCATGGCCATTCATTATGGGGTGTCCCAAAAGTTTATATGTAGTTTTTTTTTTTTTGCTTTTTGGAGGGCAGTTGGGGTTAAGTGACTTGCCCAAGGTCACACGGCTAGTTTTTGTGTTAAGTGTCTGAAGCTGGATCCAAACCCAGGTCTTCCTGACTCCAGGGCCAGTGCTCTATTCACTGTGCCACCTAGCTGCCCCTAGTTTTAAATTTTAATAGTTTAAAATGTCACTAAGACTTTTAGGACATATGTATATGTGCATATCTGACCCTTATTCAATAAGCTCCAATGTTCCCGTATTTCTTCTATAATCAAATATAATTTCTACTTAGGGGTTTTAAAGTCCTTCATAATCTGATCCTCAAAATACTTTTCCAGTCTTGTTCTGCATTATGTATGCACATGTATGTATATACATATATGTATACATATGGATGCATATACACAGGTGTGGATATCATACACCTGTGTGTGTATATATACATAAATACAGATATATGCACGTGTGTGTACACACACACACACACACATACCAGTCAGTATAAAAGGATGAGGTAAGCACAGAATTAAACAGAAGAAGAGAATGAATGTGATTTCCTTCAGGATATTATGCAGCTCCTTTAATGAGCCTAAAACTTCTCCCAGAAGCAAAGGCTCATTTTTTTTAATACCAATATTTGGATGGTGTTTTTGATTGAGTAATGGAACACTGGGATCTTAGGGTTCTAGTGCCAGAAGGGACCTTAGAGGCCTTTTCATCTAATGCTGTCATTTTACAGTTGTGGAAACGGAGTCCCTGAGAAGTTAAGAGACTTGCCCTAGGTCACACAGATAATCTCACAGGCAGGATTTGAACTGGGTCTTCTGACTTCTGAGCTAGTGTTCTTTCTGCTATGGCCTCTGAAGAATTAAAAATGAGTATCAGCGAGAAGGCAACAGAGAGATCAGGCTACAGCATCTAACAAAAGGGGAGCTTTGAGGTCATCAGGGAAAAGTAGGAGGGGCTGGCCATGTAGCCAAAATGAGGAATGTCTATGGCGTGGATGGCTTGAGTGCTCCAATGGTGTCCACACGATTCTGGGAGAGGAAGAATTCCAGCACAATGAAAGGATTCCCTGTGGTGAACATATGGGAGGGTATGGACAAGAGTCACATGGGATGGGCAGGAATGAACAGGTTGTGACCTGAAACTTTGGAAGGGACATCCAAAAGAATGAGCTCACCTATTCACTGGAGTGTTTGAGCCCCTAAGTACCTTGTTGATTTCACAGGCCTGGCTGAAAAGAGGACACTGAGTAAGCTTGGAATTATTCTGTGGGTTGGAATACTAAGGTTGTCTGGGTTTGATCCTCTCCTTTCTTATCGTTTCTTTGTCTTTTTATCTCTTCGTGATGAGGAAGAGGTAAGGTAGGACACCTTCCACTTGGTGTCCCAACCACACAAACAGAGAGACTAAAGATCCTGAGAATTTTTTCAGGGATGCCAAATTACCTGATGTTTTCTGGAGCCTTGGGCTGGTAACACTGCCAGACACATTCTTGAGAATCACTAGACATTAGGGAGAGATTCTGATATAGTTCCTTGTGGTGTGCTGTGCTCAAAGATCCATGCTGTGATTCTGGAAGCTCATGTTCCCGAGGCTGATCTAAGAGAAATCTCTCCAGGCTCTTCGCAGCAATGGAGAGCAGAGACATGCAGATTCCACAGTCACTTTTCTTACGTCTTCCTGTTGTAGGGGATGGTGCCAGTGGTACCTTTAATAAAATTAAAATTTAATTAAAATTTAAAATTTCATCAGCACTGTGTAGGTTAAAAAGGAATTCAGTGTAGACATATAGACTGTATCTTCTCTTTCTTACTTTGTTTCATGATCTTATCGGGTACATTTTCAGGGCCAGAGTAGAGAAATGCTGCAAGTTAGATGGAAGAAAGGATAGAAAGGACTTCACAGGGTCTACTAAATTCAAGAAAGAGCAAGAAAGGAGTCATAGAAAGGCCTATGAAAAAGGGGTCCTGTCCAGTCTCCTAGGTTACTGTGGGAGTTGAACCTGCCAAGATGGCAGATATGTGTCTTCCCCCACCACTTAATTACTCACCCAGAATATCTGCTCAGAGGTCAGGATAACAGCCTTAAAATGCTAATTAAGCTGCTTTTTGGAGTGGAAAGAGAATTGCATTTGGAGTTGGGAGACCTGGCTTCAAAACTCAATTCTATAACTGACTCCTGGTGTGTGTTTGGGGAGGCATCATTTCCCCCTCTGAGCCTCATCTATCTCTTCTGTAAAAATTAGGGACTAGGGGGCAGCTAGGTGGCGCAGTGAGTAAGAGCGCCGGCCTCGGAGTTGGGATGACCCGAGATCAAATCCGGCCTCAGAAAATGAGCACCCACACATAAATAATGACTAGCCGTGTAACCTAAAGCAAGTTACTTAACCCCAATTGCTTAAAAAAAAAAATTAGGGACTAGGGGTGGCTAGGTGGTGCAGTGAACAGAGTACCAAAGCTGAAGTCAGGATGACCTGAGTCAAATCTGGACTCAGACACTTAACACTTACTAGCCATGTGACCTTGGGCAAGTCACTTAACCCCAATTGCCCTATCTTCCCATCTCCAAAAAGAAAAAAAAGGACTATATGAGACTGGTAATATACTGGAAGCAAAAAATCAATGACCATTTCCATGTAATCGGAGGATTTGTGGCAGCTGGGTCAGCTAGTTATTGTCATGACTGATTGAAGTAATGCAGAAGGAACATAATGGAGCTCATGAGGTCATAGTTCTAGAGCTAGAAAGGTCCAACCACTGTAATTGGTCTTGTGGATGTTGTTGTAGTTCACCTTTTGTTTTCAAAGAAGACTGAGGACACCCATCTAGTCCAGCCACACATTTTACTGATTAGGGGCCTGAGGCTCAAGGACAATAAGTGAATTGCCCAAGATTACCCTGGTAGTAAGTAGCAGTTGGATCCAGATGCTTTGAAATACTAAAATCATGGTTTCCAATGATGTGGCTTAGTTGTGGACAGCTGGAAAATAACAGCACGAGACAGAGCAGTATGGTTCAGAATAATTAAAGCCGGGGAGAAAGGTTAAGTATACTGGAAAGAGTCAGAACACTATACTTGGAGAGTCGGAAGACCAGGTTTTGGGACCTTGTTGTTCAGTTGTTTTTTAGTAGAGTATGACTCTTTATGGCCCTGTTTGGGGTTTTTCTTGGCAAAGATATTGGAGTGGCTTGCCATTTCCCTCTCCAGCTCACTTTACAGATGAGGAAACTGAGGTAAACAGGGTTCAGTTACTTGCTCAGGGTCACACAGTTAGTGTCTGAACTCTTTGTTTGAACTCTTAGTTTGAACTCAAGAAGATCTATCTTCCTGATTCCCCCAGCACTGTGCCATCTCATCTAGCTACCCTTATAGTTTAAATAAGCACCTGTGCAAACTGAAAGATTTCTTCTTCTGAGACTCAGTTTCCTTCCATGTAAAAATGAGTCAATAATATTTATACTTCATAAAGTATACTTTATGAAACTACTCCATAAAGCTGTTGTGAAATACTTTATAGAAAATGCTACAGAAATATGAGGTACTACTACTATTACTAAGCGGAATAAAAAACATAAATTTCCCAAGAGGAAGTAAATGCTTTAAAGAACAAGGAACTAGGGCAGACCCTCCCCTTTCCGGTCCCCACCTATTTGGTTCTCTTTATTATGTGGTTCTTTTTGGACTTTGGCAGGGGAAGTGTAGACCCTGCTGGAGCCTGGCCTTGTCTGGCCCTGCCCATCCTTACTTCCTTGTTTCTGCCTCTCTACTTCTGGTGGCCTCCAGGTCCTACCCACCCTCTCTGGCCTCCCTCCAGCTCCAAGTCTCTGCTTTTGCCTACTCCTCAGCTCATATCTACTGATGCTGAAACCTTTGTTTGGGAGGTCCAGAAGGGATAACCTAATGGGTGCTAGGTGATGGCTCAGGAAGTGAGAACTAAGGCTAGGGGTAGCATGCAGACAAGAACAGTGATGGTGATTACCATGAGGAACAGCACAGTATAATGGTAGACCTTGTAGACAGAAAGGTCTGGGTTCAAGTACCACTTCTGTGTGATCTTGGGCAAGGACCAAACCCTTGGTACCTCAAACAACTCTCCTAAGTCTTTAAGTTACCAATGAGTTGCTGATCTATCATTAGAGGGAGTTTCCACACTGAGAATTCCTTACAATGATGAATTCACAAATCTGGACAAAAAAATATAAAACTAACTCAGATTTCTTTTTTTTATATCATCTCATATTTCTAGTGTACAAAATGCTTTCATTACCCTGTGAGGTAGATAGACAAGTGCTAATCATTCCCATTTTATAGATATAGAAATCAAGACTCAGATAGGCAGTGACTTGCTTATGGTCTTGTAACTATAGAGTATTGGTGTTAAATTTCCAACTCAAGTCCAGCTATTTACCACTATACCATGTGGCCTAGAGAATACAGGTCTCCAGATAATCACTCACTGGGATTGCTGCCCTCCTGATTTAGTTAAATAAAGAACATGAACACGAAGCCCTTCAGACACATTAAGATCTGTTTGACCCTTGGGTTATTCTAGTGACCTATTGTTTTGCTTGAGTTTTGGCTAAAACTATTCTATTGAAGTAACCTGTTTTATGAATGGAAATCCTACCACTTGTTTACCCTGAAATCATTTCAGCTTCTTATTCTTTACAGCCCACCAAGCCCTGCCTGCCTCCTGAATGAAGCCTTCTCTGCCTTCTAGCCCTCACTGATTGCGGTCTAGTTTCAAAGGTTGTCAGAGATCCAGGGGATCTTAATGAGTCTGTCATTTTACAGTGGAGGAAACTGAGGCCCCCAGAGGTGAAATGGGTGGCTCCAAGTCAGCAGTAAGTGGCACATCCAAGACTCAGACTCCTAGTCTAGGGTTCTTTCCTTTGACATCAAGCTCATCCCTGAATTTCTCTGATCCAGATCATAACAATTTATTGGGGTTTTCAGGGAAGACTAGCACCTCTGGCGTGTGAGCTAGCTGAGTCCAGCTTCATCCAGCTCTCACTTGTGGCTCCAAGAATCTATAGCAAGTACAGCAGCCTCTCCCTGGTAAAACCATCCAGGCAGGCGGAGGGTAACCAAGAGGCCTCAAAGTCCTCAGTGAGCTAGGAGGATGTCTACCCCAAGCATGTGAAGACTTCCCCTGAAAGAACTGGGGTGGATAAGAGCAACTTGTTCCAAGAGCCATGAAGGGGGCTGAAGCAGGCCCTATGGAGCGCTTAGGTCTCGGCTGAACATCAAAGGCACCAAGGCCGTCCACTGCATCCTGGGCCATCACCCATCATCTTGAATTTAAACACCCTGCCACTGGACTTCAATGGCTCTGGAAAAGAGAGTGAGGCTGATGATTTTGTGCAGCCCTGCCTCATTTAAATCCACTTCCCATGCAAGTCAAGACATCCCCTGTGATGTCATTGATCCTCTTTGAAAACAAAGGACAGACAGCAACAGTATACCACATTTGGCATTTAAGGATCTTTAAGGAATATTAGTCATCTCCCCAGCTAGACTATAGATCCAATGAAATCAAGGGCCATATCTTCCGGTCTTGTACAATACATACATTTAGAGTTGGAAGTGACCTCAAGTCAAGCTCATTGCTTTGTAGATAAGGAAACTGAGGCCCAGAGACCTCCCTCTAAATCACTCCCTCCAGGCTGCCCAGCTAAGAAGTGGCTGAATCCAGATTTGATCCCAGGTGCTTAGATCCCAAATCCAGTACTGCTATGCTCTACTATCCTGCTCATGGGGCCTGTTAACAGGGTGCAAAAAATTTGCTTTCCGAATGATCAGACAGAAACTGAAGAGAAGACATTTTTCTTAATAAACCTAAATGTTTAGCCCCATTGAGCCTAGTCCTCTAAATACTAACAATACATGTTTCTATAGAGCTTTAAGGCTTATGAAACATTTTCTTCACCATATCTCTTTATGTCCAAGGATTATTGACCCCATTTTTGAGGTGAGAAAACAGACTCAAAGAAACTATAGTCATGGTTAGTGTGAGTCGTTGTGTCAGGGCTCGTGTCTGAAGCTAGTTCTTCAGATTCTAAATTGAGTCCTTTCTACTATATCACTGTGTTGCTAAAGATTCTTGGAATTGGTTCCAGAATCCTTAGATCTTCTCTCCCTGGGTGCTGAGTTTCTTGCCCTGCAGCTGATCGGATGAGTCTTTGAGTTCCCGTCTCTGCTTCATTACTGATGTGCCTAGGCTGGCTTTATTACTGAACAAGGCAGCTGGCCAACCCATGTTGTCTAAATATTGAGAGGAGTTGTTAGGGAAGTTTCCTTGGTGACTGAAATGCTGATTGGCATGTAGGTGATGGGGAGATAGGGACTTTACTATCTTGTCGTCATGTTTTTGTTTTCCTTATCTCTAACCTGAAGCTGATGGAGGAATTTAGGGGGGAAACTGGTAATTTGGCATTTCAGGGAAGCAGTGATCCATGCTAAACCAAAGGAAATTCTGGGGAAGTCTTCAGGGATGGTCAATAGCCAATGGCAAGAGGAGTTTAGGTATTAGCTCAAACCCAGTATTCGGAATCTGAGTGGCAAGGGCTGATTTATCCCCCAAAAGCAGGCATTTCAATTTCTTACATCAATACTTCAAGGACCCTTTTTGTCAATGTAACTATTCCCTTTATAGACTAAAAAAGGATTTTAGTCATCTATTTAAAGGAAGGGAGGGACTTGAAGAAGTCCATTGAGTGAGTCCATTTAAGGCAAGATGGGAACAGAGCTCAGCCTGGAAGAAACATAGAGCACATAGAGAGGAATAGTATGAACTAAGAATGGAAAGATAGGATTCAGACTGGAAAGGCCTTTGAATGGCAAGATCAGTGACACAGCTTGCTCCTTAGCAATGGTGACTGCTAAAAGCTTTTGAGTAGGGGGATGACATGAACAGAGCAGTATATTATTGAGACAATTTGGCCATGAAGTAAGTAGTATGGGGATGAAGTAGAACTATATTTAACTTGGGGTCAATAATGATAAGCAGGGAGATGGGATCATTCCCCCCCTGCTCTGGGTGGCTGGTGGGGTGAGCTTTTTTCCCACAGTATCCATAATTCTTATAATTCTTCTTGTGGTCTTTCCTTCAGATTTTCATATTTGTAAGTAAGGAGCAGTTCCCTCCAAAAGGGACTAACAGGTGTGATGTCTTTTCTACAAAAGTTGCTCCATATATAAAGTAGATATCAGGTATAGGAAAGTTTTTATTTCCTCAAACAAGGAAAAAAATATAAACAGCATATAAGGCAGATAAATGTGCACTGACAAAAACTTAAAATATGAACTAGGGACCTGTCACAAAGTCACTTGAGAGCCCATAAACAGATACAAAAACATACAAGGTAGTCAAAGAAGTCACAAAAGCCCACAAACAGGGACCAAAACCCCTCACTCTTGGGTGAGAAACCAAACTGTCCTGCATAAAAATTCCTCTTTGGGACATTTAGCACATAGGACAATACACAAGTGTCTATAGTGGACCCCTTGCTAATATATAAGGCAGTCTAGATGGAGATTTGGACAGAATTGGTCCTCAGTCTCTTTTGCTTAATCATCACTTATGTCATACACACTAAGTGTGGGTGTTCCCCAATGCTCTGTCCTGAACCCTCTTTTCCCTCTATACTCTTGGTCTTGGATCAAATGAAAAAATGTTTGTAAAGCACTTAGCATGGTACCTGACACTTAGTGGGTGCTATATACATGTTCATTCCCTTCCCTTCCTCTTCTCTCTTGGTGACATCATGAGTTTCTATGGGTTCCCTTATCATCTCTAAGCAAATGACTCCCAGATCCATATATCTTGCCCTAATATGTCTTCTAAGCTCCAGTTCTACATCACCAACTGCCTAGTTGACCATTCAGAATTGATGTTTGATAGTCATTTAAATCCAATATGTCAAAACAGAACTTATTATCTCTCCCCCAGAACCCTCTTTTCTTCTGAATTTCCCTGTTATTGTCAAGGGCATTACCATCCTTCCAGTCACTCAATTTCATGACATTGGTGTCATTTTCTATGCTTCATTCTCACTCACCCCACACATCCAATCAATTGCCACATCTTGTCACTTCTGTCTCCACAGTACTTCTCACTAAATCCCCCCTATTCTGATCACCCTAGTTCATGCCATTGTTACCTCTCAGCCCAGAACAGTGGTTCCCAAGTTTTTGTTGCACAAATCCCTTTGACAACACCAAAAAAATGCGTTGTGAACCTCAAGGGAAATTAATATGCTAATAATATTGTGATTATTCTTCTAAATATATCAATTAACTGCTTATAATAACTGTAATGATAACTTTTGCCTCAAAACCTCTGAATTAAAATTTTCATTATATAATTATAATTATAAAATATAAAATTGTATTCTACCTTACAAAGATGAGAACTCTAAATATAAAATTCTAAAAACTAATTATAAAATACTTAAAGCACAAGGGTTCAACATTTGTAAATCAATTTCCAAGGGATGGTCAGATGCACACACATAACCTCATTTGTGTTTTGTGCACTGTGCTAGAGCAGCTCCCCTTTGGTAACCCTCCTTACCCTTTATTTTATGTGGGACATCTATAAGAATTAATAGAAATAATCCAGGAGGTCCTTACATCCTTTCTACAAGAACACATTAAATTAATTTATCTTACACATTTTATTGACTATGAGATGGTTTATGATGGTTTCATTGATGACTTATAATGCATAAGCCCAATCATGGTTTTCAAATAACCTGATATTTTCTCTGCAGGAATGTAACATCTTGATACAGCAAATGAGGTATGACTACAGAGTAAGAGGAGGTAACAAAGGAGGGCTTCTCTAGTACAATGCACAGAAAAAAATGAGAGTATGTGTATATATCAGATCATCCATTGGAAACTGATTTATAAATGTTGAGTCTTGTGATGGTTTGAAAACAGTTTGATGACAGGTTGAGAAACTGAAAGAACATGTTGTACTTAGTGAGAAGCAGTTAGGTTCCAGGGCCAGCACTTTATCCACTGAACCACCTAATGACCCATTTGTAGCACAATTTAGGCAACTCTTTACTGTTTAAGGTGCCACTACAGAACTTTTGTTGTGAACTCTTGGATTGTCATGGAGAACCAGTGGGAACCACTGTCCTAGATTATTGTAATAACATCCTACTTGGTCTCCCTGAATCAGTTCCCTCCTAATCCAATCCATCTTCTATGTAGTCACCAAAGTGCTTTTTTTTTTTCTAAAGCTCAGGTGTGACCTTATCGTTCTCTATCCTCCCTACTCAGTATACTCCAATGGCTCCTGTTACCTCCAGAATCAAATAGAAATTTTTTTCTTTGACATTTAAAGATATTCACAACCTACTCCCTTCCAAACTTTCTAGCCTTCTTACATGTTACTACCAGCAGTGTGGTACAGTGTACCAATGGGCAGCTAGGTGGTGCCATAGTGCACAGAGTGCTGGGTCTAGAGTCAAGAAGAATCACGAGTTCAAATCTGGCCTCAGACACTTTCTAGCTATGTGACCCTGGTAAGGTCCTTAACCCTGTTTGCCTCAGTTTCCTCATCTGTAAAATGAGAGCAAGAGGGAAATGACAAACCACTCCAGTATTATAGAGTATCTTTGCCAAGAATATCCTAAATGGGGTCTAGAAGAGTAGGACATGACTGAGAAAATGACTGAACAACTCACAGGGTCCCCCTAGAATTCTACTTAACAGCCACTCTTTTGGGGCACAACCCAAGAAAATGAGTACAAGTTGAAGGAAGTAGCTCAGAGGGGTGCTGTACATAAATGTACATGGAAGGTGCCCTCTATTCTCCATGACAACAGCATTGGTTTCAATTTTGTCTTTTTATCTCTAGTGCTTAGTACAATGCCCCAAACATAGTTGTTGCTTAATAAATTCATGTTGATTGACTAACTAATTAAACTGACATTTCCTCAGCCTACACTGCCAAGTGCTGCAACTACCCCTGGGATGCCAGCAGGAACAAGGGCCAGGTTGTCCAATGTCCCAGCTCCATGGCTTGCCCCTGGAGGTCAGATTACCCTCTCTTCTGTTGTTTCCCTGACCAGTATGGCCTCAGAGATGGAACACTGGGCCTGGAGTCAGGAAACAAGGTTCAAGTCTGCCTCAGATAATTACTATATGATATTGGGCAAATCCACTAACTTCCCTGTGTCTCAAGTTTTCTCATCTATAAAATGAGGGCATTGGGATTCATAATCCCCAAATTTTCTTCCAACTCTAAATCTTTTTTTTTTTTTTTTTGGAGGGCAATTGGGTTTAAGTGACTTGCCCAAGGTCACATAGCTAGTAAGTGTTAAGTGTCTGAGGCCAAATTTGAACTCAGGTCCTCCTGACTTCAGGGCCAGTGCTCTATTCACTGTGCCACCTAAGCTGCCCCCCAACTCTAAATCTTTAATCCTCTGATCTTTTTGACCTCTCTACTTCTGTTTTTGTTATTAAGTTGTTTTCAGTAATGCAGTCTCTCTGTGACCCCATTTGGGGTTTTCTTGGCAAAGATACTGGAGTAGTTTGTCATTTCCTCTTCCAGCTCATTTTACAGATGGGGAAATTGAGGCAAACAGGGTTAAGGTGCCCAGGGTCACACAACTAGTGTCTAAGGCTAGATTTGAACTCAGGTCCTCCTGACTCCAGGCCCAGCATTCTATCCACAGTGCCACATAGCTGTCCCCAGTAACACTCTTGAATATAAAACCAACTTAAAATGTAATTGAGGAATCTTTAACAAAATGAGTAAAAATGCAACAGGACATAGATTAACATGTGCTTTTCTAAGTCAATGTACAGCTTCAAGGCTACTCACTTAAGCTTTAGTGGCCCTGGTTTTCAATAGAGTTTGATACCCCTTCTCTACTGAGATGAAACATTTTTATAAATAAGTAAATCTGAGACAGACATATAATAAATGCATAATGATGGACTGGGGACAGACTAACAATTAAGGCATCAGAAAAGACCTTTTGAAGAAAGCACCACTTGAGCTGAGCCCTGAAGGCTTCAGGTATTAGAGAAGGCTGAAGTGACGGGGGACTTGGGGAAAGTTTGTGTCAAGGCATTAAGGTGGAGATTGAATGCCTGCCTATGGTATTCCATTGTTTTCAGACTCTGTGACCGCATTTGGGGTTTTCTTGACAAAGATACTGCCATTTCCTTCTCCAGCTCATTTTACAGATGGCGAGAATGAGGCAAACAGGGTTAAGTGACTTGCCCAGGATCACATAACTAGTGTCTGAGGCTAAATTTGAATGCTTGTCTTTCTGACTATGCCCCATGGGTAACAGCCAATAGATCAGTTTGACAGCTAGTTAGTGCAGTGGATAGAGCACTAGGTTTGGAGTCAGGAAGACTCATGCTGAAGAGTTCAAGTCCAGCCTCAGACACCTACTAGCTGTGTGACCCTGGGCAAGCCACTTAAACTTATTTTCCTGTTTTCCCATCTGTAAAATGATCTGGAGAAGGAGAAATGGCAAACCACTCTATTATCTTTGCCAAGAAAACCCCCCCAATGGAGTGCCACAGTCTGACAGGGCTAAGACTGAACAATAGACTGAAGCATAAGAAAGCATAAAGAGTTAATGTGTAATCAGCTTGGAATGGTAGACTGGGGCTTGATTGTGAAAAGTTCTAAATGCCAAATAAAGGAATTTGTATTTAATCTTTTAGAGTCTAGACCCTAGGGAGCCACCGAAGCTTCTTGGGTGGGAGAGTGGAAAGGTCAGATGGATTCTTTAGAACTATTCATCTTAAAAGGTCTCTGGCTCTGACATTCTGTCCTCCATGTTAACATTTAATATTCCATTGTTCTCAATTCTTACAAGTCTGTGTTTCATGTTCTTACAGTCTCTGATTCTAAGGTCCTTTCCAGCTTTGACATTCCGTGTTTTCAAGGACTTTCCCTCTGAGATCTAATGCTTTAAAGAGACATCTGAAATTGGATGTGTCATCACTGACATCTCCTCAGTTCTTAGACCTACAAAGGTGAGCAATGCTCCCTTATCACTGACCTCAAAGCCATTTTTTATGACTCACTCTTGTTGGCTCTACCCAGGCAGGCCACTGTGAGATCTACATGAAATATCCCACATTTGACCTCTTCCTCTCTGTTTTTTACAGCTTTTACTCTCATTCAGAGCCCAATTTTCTCTCCTGGAATTACAGCAACATCTTTTCTGACTTCTGCATTCTCAGGTTAGAAGTCAACTAAAATGACCAAATAACATGTGGACATTGAGATTCAATCTACACTGCACTGCCAATGAGTTTCCCTTGGACAATCAATTCTTGTCCCTCCCTAAGTATGCCAATGAAAGGGTAGGGGGCAGAGAAGAAAACAGGGACAAAAGAAAGGGTTTCCACATTGAAGGGAAGAGAAAACTCTAGGGTGCTAGCCAGAAGATAAAGAAGGGCTTAGTCTCAGAAGAAGCAGAAAAATGAGTGACTAAAGGGAACTAAGTCAGGTTTCAAGTCTTTCTCCCTAGTCCAGTGCAGGCTCAGGTTAGCTCTTACTAAGATGCTTTAAACATTTCTACAACTTGATATCTTTCTTGTGTTCATTCAGTTCTCTCTAATTACTAATATTAAAAAACCATTAGAAAACCTCAGAAGGGTTTGCTCATTTGCATAGGGATGAGAAGGTAAGCACAGGAATTCCGGAATGGGGGCCTGGGAGAAGGAGAAGAATCCAGGCAGAAAGGTGAGTGGGTGACAGCCATACAATAAATTAAAAAAATAATAATCTAAAAAGGAGTAGGTGGGCGTGAGGGAGGCTCTCACAAAGAAAATAGGAGATTGACTTGGGGTGCTGCTCAATGATCCAGAAGGTAGCCAGAAAGTATACAGGCCAAAAA
The DNA here is from genome assembly GCA_011680675.1 of Gymnobelideus leadbeateri. Lineage (NCBI taxonomy): Eukaryota > Metazoa > Chordata > Mammalia > Diprotodontia > Petauridae > Gymnobelideus > Gymnobelideus leadbeateri. The sequence continues at coordinate 619,200 of WOXC01002622.1, forward strand.
CCCCTCAGTCTACCCCAACGGTTTCCCCTGTATTCCAACTTCATTCTTTTCCAGCTCTGCAAACCTTTTCCCCTTAGTGCTACTGCAAAAGTGTCTTCACTGCTCATTGTGCTCAGGTTAGGATTTCCAGCTGGAAGGTGCCTTAGAGATAGTCCAGCCTGTCTACCTCATTTTAAAGCAGAGAAAGCTGAGGAGTACGGAAGAGAGATTTATGCTCTTTCTATAACACCTCCTCCATCCTCTGCCTTCACCTTCCTCCCCAACAACCTCTGAGTTTTTCCTTAGAGACCCAACCCACAATAGAGTATTTTTTAGTGATTCCTGTGTGTTTATTTCTGAGCAGGTTTCTGGGGGCTCCAGAATCATATTTCAAGGCACTTTTCATGTTGTAAGGGGATAAAGGAAACACCCAAACAAAAAGATTAAAACATTTATTAAGTCCTTACAGAGCACTGTGCTAAGTACTAAGGGGTACAAATAGAAAAATAACACAGTTCCTTTTTTTCAAGGAACTCAAATTGTAATGGGGGAGACAACATATATCAGAGGTTTCAGCTGCAAGTCAGATGGAGAGGTCCCATGTTCTTTAGGGTACAAAGCAGATGGTAGTTCCTCTTTTTTTTTCTTTTTGGAGGAGGGAAGGTAGGGCAATTGGGGTTAAGTGGCTTGCCCAAGGTCACATGGCTAGTTTGTGTTAAGTGTCTGATGTCAGATTTGAACTCAGGACCTTCTGACTCCAGGGCCAGTTCTCTATTCACTGTGCCACCTAGCCACTCTGTTCCTCTTTTTAAATGTCATTTCCATTAATAAAATCCTATCAGTTCTAATGCTGAACCATCTGATGGTGCCGAGGAATTTGGTGATAGTATCTCTTTCCTGGGTCTTTAGTAGCTGTGGCTATAATATTTATAGGAGCCAGTGCCAGGCTGCATGTCCCAGGATGGTGGCAGAGTGCATTGGGCTGGAAGCACGGCCATTCCCAAGGCTCTTGGCTTCAGGAACCTCAGCTACTTCCATTGGAGTGCAAGGGGAGATGGTGGCCAAGGTGATAGGGCTGGTTTGATTGGCCTGGCAGGTGCTGCCTCCCATCCCTCCTAAGGATGCTATGCTGTTTTAGCCAGCTTGGTTGGCTCGCTCTGTGGGTGGCAGTTGGTGGGGATGGCTAGCCCCTTCTCCACAGGAGATGACTGTGAGGGCTGGGCTGGAAACAAGACCAGTGGTCCAAGAGGTGCTGCCATCCCCAGGGTTCCTGTGCCCACTTCACTATTGGTGGCATTTGGTCCATAGTTGTTGCTGGTGGTGATGAGGATGGTGGAACATCTCTCTTCATAATGATTTTTCCCCTCAGTGATGGCTGTGGGGACTGGAATGGAAGCATATCTGGTGATTTGGGCTCAGGGTCCTGGGCTGTCTCCATCAGGGTTGAAGGGGAAATTGTGGTCAGTGTGGTGGTGATGTTTTGACTTGCCTGGCACATGCTTCCTCCTTGTTCTCCTTCAGGGTGCTATGCAACAAGCAATTCAGTAACAGTAAGGAAAAAACAAAAGACTACATTCTGTAAATATATATTAAATAGTGGGATACAAAAAATGTAATGAGTTGCATGCTATCAGGTAAGTGCTACTTACTCTTTCTGTACTGGCCAAGGTAATTAACCTGTCCAAGTCTCATTTTCCTCACTTTTCAAATGAGAGCTTGGACCAGTAGGGGGGGAGTATGTACAGGGAAAAAGCACTGACCTTGTAGGCAAAAGACCTGTGTTCAAATACTGCCCAACTACCCATGTAACCAGACAAGTCACTTGCCCTCTAAGATTTCAGTTTCCTTACCTGTAAAATGAATGAATTGGACTCAATGGCCTCTGAGGTCCCTTCCAGCTTTAGAATTCAAGAATCCCTAGGCGGGGGTGTGATGGTAAATATTTAACAACCATCTTTCTTTCTAAAAAAAAAATAAGACTGACAAACTTTTAAGTTTAATTTGTATTATTAACATTTTTTCTCCATGACTTTCTTAAGTCTAGGGTTAGACAATCAATAAAACAATAAATCAAGCCCTGATTTGTAGTATTCACTGATTTCCAAGGTGTAAATGCTCACAGTGAAAAGTTTAACAATTAGCTCCTGTGAGCTGGGTCAAACTGGCTCCAGCACACCTCTGCTTCTGTTTCTTTCCAGTTCTAAATGATATGATCCTATTGTCCTATGAAATATTAGAGGAAATTTAGAGAAAGGAGAAGAATGAGGACTGGATTAGTTAAGGAAAGCTTCATGGAAGAGTGAGATTTGAACTGGTCCTTAGATAATATGGCTTAGCGAGAAGACAATTGGATCTGGAGTTATAAGACCAAAGTTCAAATCCATGATCAGTCCTTTATTATCTCTCTGGCAAATCATTTAACTCTTCTGGGCTTCAATTCCTTGATTTATTAAAAACAAACAAACAAACAAACAAAAAAACCAAAAAACCGAGGGGATTTGATTAGATAATTTCATAGGTCCCATCCAGCCTTGAATCTGCAAACCTGTGTATTTCTATAGGGAGAGCTTGATATCCAAAGTCCTCCACATTCCAGTTCTACTCTACCTACCTACCATTTTTATTCAATATTATTTCCTTTCAGACAGTTTATGGTCTAGACAAATTGGCCTCTGCCAATTTGGACTCTACCTCTCACCTCTCACCTCCATGCCTTTCTATTGGCTTTCCTCCACGTCTGGCATCCCCTCCTCAACTCTTCCTTAGAAGCTGGGCAGCTCAGCTCAGCTGCCACTCCTATAAGAGGCCTTTTTATAATTCCTGATCCTTTCTCCACCTCCTCTTATAAAGTGTTCTTAGCATCATCAAATTATGATGTATTTGCTTATCTGTTTACAGGCTCTATTCCCTCCAGGGCAATGTAAGCTTCCTGAATGCAGAGACTGTTTAATCCTTATGTTGTATCTCCTGAGCCTACTATTGTGGGCTCATAGTAGACATTTAATAAATTCTTGTTGAGTCAAGTTAAAAAGGAGATTCCAGGAGAGGAAAAAAAGAAAAAAAAGACGTCAAAGTAGAAATGTGTGTATGTGTGTGTTATGTATGTGAATTGTGCAATATGTATGTGTACAGTGTGTTTGTATGTGTGTGGTGTGTATATGAGCCTACATATATATGTGGATATAGTGTGCACATAGTATATATGTGTAGTGTGCATGTATGTAGAGTACATGTGCATAGTATGTTTGGGTATATTACATAGTATATGTAGGAGTGTGCATTTATCTTATATATGTGTATGTTTGTGGTGTCTTTGTAGTATGCATATGGGTGTGTGTGAGCTGGGAAAGATCTTATAGATTAGTCCAACCCATTCATTTTACAAATGAGAAAGCTTGACGCTGTCAAAGTCACATAGACAGACAGTCAGAAAGCTAGCTAGCTAACTATTAACTAGATAGGTAGATAGCTAGATGAAAGATAGAAAGATAGACATAGATAGATGATGGATAGATGGATGAATAAACAGACAGCTAGATGGATAGAAAGAGCGAGCATTTTTTAAGTGCTTACTGTGTGCCCTGGTACTGTGAGAAGTGGCTGGAGATACCCATATAAGCAAGCAGGATGGTTTTGGCCTTCAACCAGCTTTTTTTTTTTTTTAATAGGGAAGCATAATACATAAAAGGGAACTGAAAAGAGGGATGGAGGACAGATTGGTCTGGCCAGGGGAGATGGTTGGGAAGTGGAGTTGAGGCCTGGTTCTCAGCAACAAGAGTCAAAAGTTCACCTCTCTGAGTCCGGGGACCGTGGGACAGAGGCCAAGTTTGCAGTGGGGGGAGATGGGGATGACAGGCAGAGTACACACAGCCTGGTGAAGAGATGGTTTGGGCATCAAAGGTAAGTGATATTTATTCTAAAGCTGTAGGACTTCAGACAATATCTAATCTTACTCCTTTATTTTGCAGGTGATGGAAGCTCTGCAATCCAGAAAGGGGAAGACACTCATGATGGAAGCTCTGCAATCCAGAAAGGGGAAGACACTCGTCACCTTCATCTTCTGCTTCTTAGCCCTAACCCAGGATACCCAAGGTAAAATCATTTCCCTTGCCTTCTCCCACTTCCCTGCCCAGGAGGTTAAAAGTTGTCTGTTTCTTGAAGGTAAAGAACTCCTTGCTTGGGGGAAAAGAGAAGATAGGTCTTTAAAGAGTCGTGAGTCAAATTTGTGGGCAATATTAGGAACCCCTGGGGTTTGGTGATGAGTCACTTCCTTCCCCAGATGTTAGTGTGGTACAGAGCATTTAGGGATGCCATACTTAGGCAGAGACAGGAGCTACTTGGGGGTTCCCCTTTGCCTACGGTGTGTCTCACAACCATTACCACAGGATGTTGGCGTCACAAATTTAATGGGCCATACTCTGACGTTGTCCCAGTTCTAGCCAAATGATTGGGATCAGGTTTAGGGATCTCCCTGGGGCTCCCTTTTCTTCCAGCATCTGTGGCAGCTCTGGGGAGGGGACTAGATAGCTGGTTCCATCCTGAGAACCCCAATATGATCTGGGTCTACTTTGGATTATATTTTAACAACACTTGAAGTCCTACTCAACCCAGAAGTTTGTAATCCCACCTACTCCTATGAATATCAGGAGCCTATCTTGCAAACTCCTGAGAAGTTTGACAGCTGGGAGAAAAGGCCAGCAGGCTGTGTAGTTAAGGAAAACTGAGGCTTAGTGAGATTAGGTGGCCTAAAAATCATAGGATTTAGTTGCATATACTGTTAGCCATGGCTGATGTTTTGATTGTTGATTGATGGTTGATTTTTTCTTTTGGTTACTAATTTCTTTTTCCTTTTAAATTTTTTACAAGGGAGGACTTGCTGGAAAGGTGAGAAGTAGGGCTATATTCAAAGTGATGTAGAAAAGTCACTTTATAAAAATGAATGAGTTCAAAAATCATAAGAATTAGAGCTGCATAGGATCTTAGAGAGGTCCTTTTACAGATGAAAAACCTGAGGCTCAGAAATGCTAAGTGGCTTCTCCAAGGTTTGCCAAGATTCTTGACTTTTTTCAGACCCATTTTCCTCCCCATCCCTTCATACTCCCCTGGGGCAGATCTGAACTGCTTTAGCCAGAATGCCAGAAGACTTCCAGGATGCCTTGGTATCCTGAAGGGTGCTGTGGACTATTCTCTTTATAAGTCAGACGTCCTTAGAGGGGAAAAAGTTGTCATTGACCAAATTGTTTAGTGGGACTAAACAATATAGCCTTTTCTGCCATCTGCTGGGCCCATAAGAACAATGTTGCTGTTGCCCTGCTTCAAACTGGAGCTCTCTCCAGATGGATGCATGACTAAGGCACTCACTCCATTCATTCAATTCATTCATTCCTCAGTGTTCCCATGGCCACCACCCCAGTTAAAGGCCTTCATTACCCCACCCACCTGAACGATTGCAATAGCCTCCTAACATGTCATCCACCTCCACTCTCTCCCCCGCCAAAACATCCTTCATACCTGTCATCATGTCACCTGGTCATATCACCCCACTGCTCATAACCCAACAATGGTTCCTTATTTCCTAACAAGGGCAATGCAGACACTTTTACCTGACATTTAAGCCCTCTACAGTCTGTCCCTGCTGTGGTCTCTGTTCCCTATCCCTGCCCAGTGCGCTCCTACCTCCAATCCCCTTGCGTCCCTATGCCTAGAATGCCCTCTCTTATTTCTTTTGCCTAATGAATTCCTATGCATCCTTTAAGGCCCAGCTCAAAAGCCACCTTTTCCAGGAAGTCTGCTTTGACTCCCCCTTCCCCACTTTGGATCTGACTGTTTGCAGTTCTTTAATGCACTTGCCATGGATTAGTTTCTACCATAATTATTCCTGTGTAGTTCAGACCTCCCACTCTGTCCCTTCTCCCATTCTTCCTTTGCTCCTCCCAACCTAGACTCTAAGATACATTGGGGCCAGTCTTAGCTTCTTCAGAGAATGGTCCTATGTGCTGTACACTGCAGACTCTTATTAAATGTTTGTTTTTGAAATAAGTTTTTATTGACATTCTCTGTTTCTTTTATCACCATATTTATCCCAAGTACCCATCCCCCTCCACCACCACCAAAGCCATCCCATAGAACAAATAACATGTTCTAGAGAGAGAAAAAAAGTCGGAACAAATGATCAATAGATTGAAAAAGTCTGAAAACATGTGCAATGCGTAAGAATCTGTGGACATCCCATTTTCATGAAGGAGTGGCTTGGGGGTGTCTTCTCATATCTCTTCTCTATTTGATCTTTAGAATTTTGTTTCATTTACTTTTGATGGGGGGGGTGGTGCTGTCATCTTTCCATTTACATTGTTATAGTTATTGCAATACATTGTTTTCTTGGCTCTGCTTTCTTCCTTCTGCATCAGTTCCTGTAGATCTTTCCACGTTTCTCTGTCTTCATCACACACATCATTTCTTACAGCACAGTAATATTCCATTTCATCCATGTACCACAATTTGTTTGGATATTCCCCAATTGATGGGTATCAACTTTGTAAATGTTTGCTGAATGCTATTGCTTCCAACAGATCTGACTTCATGAGTCCTCTCTGTGATGGAAAAGACAACATAATATAACAAATATTTATTCAGCATGTAAAGAGCATTACACTAAGCACTGGGGGGAAATATAGAACTGAGCTATGACACAGTCTTGTCCTCTTGGTATTCATAATCTAGATGAGGAGAGGCCTAAGCACATCTGAATATGATTTCTAAGATTACATAAATGCAGTAGAAGCCATTTCAAATTTGAAGTCTGAGAACTTGGGATCAAATCCGAACTCTGGTGCCAACAAACTATGTAACTCTGGGAAATTCATCTAACCTCTTTGGTACTCAATTTGTAAAGTGGAAATGATGATTGTCATGGCAGGGACAGGGGAAGAGGGGGAGAGGAAGGAGTTGGGCAGAATGATTCAGGCCCCAGTCCAGCACTACCCATTATGTCACACTTCCTCTCAGATGTGTATATAACATTACTCTGTTGGTGGTAGCGGTAAGACGCTTACATAGGGTTTAGGGAGGTGGGGGGAGTGTAAAGGTAGAAAGATCTATAAGAAAATTGCTGTAATAGTTCAGTGTGATGAGGAAAGCCTGGAGTACTAGAAGCAGGAATAGAGAGGAGATATTTTGATAGATATTTTGAAGGTGGAATTGACAGGGCTTGGTTTAAAAAAAACAAAAATGGTGCACACTCCTATGGCATTTCTCAATTCTCAGAGACATATACCAAAGAACTCTCACAACATATTTGTGAGAATAAGAAGCGTATATTGGTATATGTCCTTCTACAGGTGGGTAAAATGAGTCCCAGAACCAGGAAGTGATTGACCCAAGCCCAAATAATGAGTTCATTTTGGCCTTAGTCAGTATCTTCATACCCTTTGACTAAAGATTCCCGCCACTGATATACACTATACCCCAAGGAGGTTAATGATAGAAATATAATATATAAATAATAAAATGATCATAGCAACACTTTGTGGTAGCAAAACAAGACAAAAAGCTAGAGACAAAGTATGTGTCCATTGTGGTGATATACAAATGTGGGGGAATATTATTGATCAGAAGAAATGATGAAAATGAAGATTTCTGAGATACTTGGGAAGACTCATATGAACCAGGAAAGGGTGAAGTAAGAAGTCCTATAGGAACGGCACTGGCCACAGTACCTAAAAGAAAACAACCCAAAAAGACGTCGGGACTCAAACTGAGGTAAATGACCAATCTTGACTCTGGAGAGTTCACACTGCTGGGCTCCCCAGAATTAGATGTGAGGCCTACATAAGGAAAACTTGATAAAAATTAAGGTCTACAAAGAAGAATACGCTGCTTTGTAAGTCAGTGAGTGTCCCATTACAGAAGAGCCTTGAAGAGAGCATAATTGACCACTTGTAGAAAGGATTCCTGTTGACATACAGGTTGGACTAGATTCCTTCTTTGGTGTATAGTTCATAGGATTTCAGGCTTTAAGTGACATTGGATATCATTGCATCCAACCCTCTCTTTTTCAAATGAGGGAATTGAGTCTTAGGGGGAATGACTTGTTCAAGGTTATATTATAGGTGAGTCACAGAGCCACCTCTGAGATTCTATGAATGCAGTGGTGATTAGGGTGGGCTCAGCAAGCTGCAGCTATTCTGAGGCTCCTCCTCAGACTTGGACCCATCACCTAAGAGGCTCACAAGGACAATATCTCAAGAGAGAGACCTCCATTGATTGAGATGAAGTGTCCCTGCCAGGCCCCGAGATCTTTCCTAGATGAGCCCTAAGTAAGACAGCATTTCCTGGATGGGTTACTGAACCAAGAGAGGATTTGCCAGCCACCCATTCCCTAAGGACTGGGTAAGGATTGTAGGAGAATAATCTTATTCTTAGCACACCCTTGTGTGACATCATAACAACAGATGAGCCATAGGCAGAACTTCCCCAGGGCTAATGTGATATAAAGATTTGTCAAACCTAATGAATAATCAATCAACCTGGGATTTCATCAGTGTGGGTGGTCCCTCTAAGGCTTACTCTAGTAGGCAATTTCATGAATTGCTAGGCCAAAGAAAATGATCACCTAATAGTCAATCTCTGGTGATTGATGGACCTTTCTACACTTAGCTAGACTGATCCTTGGGTCCAGACATATCATTTACCATGTGACCCATACTTGACAAATTTTTAGCTTGATTAGCTGAAAATGCCAGAACCTGTTATGGACTAAGACAGTCTTTAATAGTTCAGGGTCAACTTCATGTCATGATGAGACACTGGACTACTTAAATAGAGGAATGAAATCCCCTATCAAATATTTATGGAAGATAAGTCATTAAGCTCTTCATAATCTTTGATGCAAAGATTCCCACTATTGACATATCCTATACCCCAAAGAGGTTAATGATAGAAAGAAAGGTCCTATAAAAAATAAATTAATCATAGCAACACTTTTTGCTGTAGTAAAACAAGACAAAAAAAAACTAGAGACAAAGTATGTGTCCATTGTTCAGAGAATGACTGAATAAATAATGATATATAAATGTAGGGGAACATTATTGACCATAAGAAATTATGAAAATGAAGATTTCAGAGAAACTTGGGAAGACTCATATTGATGGGGTACAGGTTCTGGGAAACCCCTTGAATTCTGATTGAATCTTCCCACTGGATGAGGCATTTGTCTGACTCCATAAGCCTTTCATTATTGCTAGGCCCAAAATCTCTTACTTTTTAACCTAGCCTAGCCCTTCATTATCCAACTACTTCCCACCCTTGATCCTATCAAAATATCGATTAGAAAATCTGTTACCCTTAACCTAGCCCAGCCCTCCATTGTCTGTCATCTCCAGGTAGCCTTCAGCTACTTCCCACCTTTAATCCCATTACTGGAGTCTGACTTCAATCCCCTCAAGATCCTCCTTAGACTCCTCCTGAAGACCTCTCCTCTAGGCCACCCCTAAATCTTCCCACAATCTTTCTATTTATAAGATCCATCTTGCTTCCATGACTGGGCTGAGAATTCAATCTGTGTCAGATTGTTCTGGCCCACTTGTCCAATACAAGTGTCACATATTCTTAGGCTCCTTAAGAGTCTACCCATTATGGCAAATCTTTAATAAATTTTGCTTTACTTTGGTTGAGAGAAGACTTGAGTCGAATTCATTCAGCAGGAACTAGTGTGTTGATATTTTGGGGTCTCAAGCACCCCTAAACCTCAAATCTCAATAATATGAACCAAGACAGTAAAGTGAGAAGGCCTAGAGAACAGCGGTGGCCACAATACCTAAAAGAAAACAACCCCAAAAGACATCAGGACTCAAACTGAGGTAATGACCAATCTTGACTCTATAGGAACAGTGATGAAGCATGCCTCCCCATTGAGTGGGGGAATCTGAATGGAGCATCTGCTGCCAGACATGGTCAACATATCAATTTGTTTTGGTTGTTACAAGAGAAGGTTCTATTGGTAGGCTGGTATTGGGAAATGACAACTTAAAAAAAAAAAGCCATATGGAACGTTTTAAACAGTATTTGAGCATCTAAATATGCAAGGGACTGTAGGAAAGGAGACAAAAGAAATACAAGGCCTAGTTTTTGCTCACAGTGAGCTTCAAATCTACCATCAGGTAATCATGAAACTTTAGACCTGTTAACATTGCTTTTGGGAGCCATACTATGGAGGTACCATCTTAACTTCCCTTTTCAGATATCTTTTGTAGTCATATACTTTTCACTTCCAAATATATCCCCCTTCACTCCTACCTAATTAACATCAATTTTGTGAGACAGAAAATATAATATATTTTATACTCATAGGAACCTCCTTTCCCACCTTCCCCCACTCCCCAGTCCCCATCTCTGAAAAGAGAGAAAGGAGAGGTATTTTCTCATTTCTGGACCCAAGTTTGGTCATTATAATTGCACGGAATTCAGTTTTTCTTTCTTGTTCTTTCTGTTTATATGTCTGTAGTTATTATGTATTTTGTTTCCCTGGATCTGCTTGTTTCATTCTGAATCAGTTCTTTTTTAAATTTTGGGGGGGTCTTTATTCATTTGTTTGTTTACTTTTATTTTACAAAATTCAGTTCCATAATTCCTTGAGTTTTAAATTTTCTCCCCCTCCCTCACCCTCCCCAATCAGTTCTTATAAGTCTGCCCCTGAGTTTCCAAATTTGTCATATTTGTTGTGTCTTTAAAGGCACAGTGACATATATTGCATATCATTTGTATACAACAAATTAGTTTAGCCATTTTTTAATCAGTGACTGAGATGTTCGTAATACTGCAAAGGGGGAAAAATTCTAAAAGAATGAGAAAATATCACATATGGTATTGTTAACAAAGGTAGATACCCAGGAAGGTTTTAGTAACTATTGACCCATGCACCTGCTTTTTGCCTATTTGAAATCTTTGACAGGTCTATATGTACACTGAAGATATCTTTGATGAAACAAGAGAAGGGAAACAGGCGTGTTTTTTACAACAGATCACATCTTAACAGCTACATAATTGACTGAGATGTAGGGCAAATACAAAAAGAATTCTTGTTGGGTTGGGTCAATAAGAAAACAACAGAATTGATTGAGCAAGCAGGTTAGCCATGTCTCTAGGGGAATTAATGGTTGAGCCCTGAGTAAGTTTGAAAGTTCCAGAGTTGTGGATAGAGATGTAGAACATATCCCTGCACAAATATCAAAGGGCAGCAAGGGGGCAGCTAGGTGATGCAGTGAATAGAGCACTGGCCCTAGAGCCAGGAGGACCTGAGTTCAAATTTGACCTCAGACACTTGACACAGTTACTAGCTGTGTGACTTTGGACAAGTCACTTAACCCCAATTGCCTTGCCTTGCCCCCTCCAAAAAAAAAAAAAGGGCAGCAAGGCAGGGGGAAGGAATCTTCTCTCTATCCCCCCTCAATAGTCCAATTCATTGGAGCCACTGGACTAGTAGGAGCCAATTCATCCACATACTCAGTCTATTTTCTTTTTGTTGTTGATTGCTGCTACTACTGTTTGTCCTTCCTTCTCCAAGAGGACCATGACATCAGGAAGGTGATGCCAGGACGTGTAAGTGAATTGGATTTAAGTGAGGGAGCCTCCAGAGTCATCTGGGTCCAAGGGCAAGATCTCGATCAGGACTTTTGGAGATGGCCCAGGATATAGTGGGGAACTTCCATCTTTTCAAGCTAAGGTCTTTAACAGGTCTCAGTTTAACTGAGGCAAAGACCATTTGATGATTAAGGCCTAATAAGAAATGAGGCAAAGAATGGCCTCTTGAAAAAAAAATAGATCTGGGAGGGGAAGACCCTCAGGGTTTCTGACCAAAATAGAAATAATTGCTATTTACATTCATTTTGAGCCAATAGCCCAAACAATGAGCAAGCAGGGCTTGGTCTGGTTCTTATTATTGGTCAATCCATGAAAGCTAGTGTGATTTGGTGAGGCAGAGGGATTTGGGATTTAGGTTGGTCTTTAAAAGAATGGGTGGAAAAGTTTCAGAGATTAAAGATTTACATTACCTTTGGGCAGAATGCCTGTAGGTAAGGGTGTGATACCCTATGTGGACCAAGGGAAGGAAACAAGGAAAGAAGGAAGGAAGGAAGGGAAAGAAAGAAGGAAAGAAAGAAAGAAAGAAAGAAAGAAAGAAAGAAAGAAAGAAAGAAAGAAAGGCTAGAAAGACTGAGAGAGAATGAGAGAGAGAGAGAAAGGAAGAGAGAGAGGAAGAAAAGGAGGAAGGAAGGAAGGAAAAGAGAGGAAGGAAAGGAGGAAGTAAGGAAGAAGAAGAAGAAGAAGAAGAAGAAGAAGAAGAAGAAGAAGAAGAAGAAGAAGAAGGAGAGAGAGAGAGAGAGAGAGAGAGAGAGAGAGAGAGAGAGAGAACATTTGGTCGCCAGTGGGCAGTTCCTTTTCTACTCACAGAGATTGCTGTTTGTCCTTTGTTCTCAAAGAGGACCCTGACATCAGGAATGTAATGCTATGTCGACCAATATCTATCCACTAATATATTTTTATCCATAACTATATGATGCTCATTTGATTCACTATAGTGAAATAAAGCTGTAAATTCTCTCCTTAACAACAAAGTGTCTTCCATGCATACACTGAGATCATAGAGGATTCCATGATAGGTGTTACCATAGAGATGACTTCATTCAGTGACCCCTGATTATCAACATGAATCAAAATATAAAATCAGGAGAAAAATAGGGGCCAAAGGCATTTGTGCTGAATATCCTCTAGGAAAGTGGAAAAGTCCCAATGGAAGAAGATCCCTTTTAGTTAGTGAGAAGAAGCATGGTATAATGGAAAAATGGGCTGGGTTATCTCCAGTTCTGATCTAATCTGACCATGGAACCCAGATAGCTCCAGAGGAGAGAGTGAGGCTTCACTCAAATCCAGTTCAATTGCAAGTTATGTCATCATCTCCCTGATGCCGTGGTCTTCTTCCAGAATGGAGGACAAAGCACACAATCACAACAATGGATAGTCATTGGACTTTGGAACTGAGACTGATCTGGATTAAAATTGATGAAATTTTAATACTTCCTAGCTGTGTGACCAGGGGCGAACCCCTTAACATCCCTGAGCCTGTTTCTTAATCTATAAAATGAGGGAAATGATACCTATCATGCCTACCTCACAGGGTGGTTGCAAGGGTCAAAAGAAACTGCACATACAACCTGCATTGCAAACCTTAATGGGTGATGCTAATTTCAGCTGTTATTAGCAATCTCTTCTGTTTGTGGATACCATATTACATTAAACCTTGGGATACTGCAAAGCTTCCTCATTAATATCTGCAGCTTAAAAGAAAATGCTCTAGCAATCAACACAGCAAAAACCAAGTAGATGAAGCCTGCACATTGCCCTGATTATCAAATGTAATTGGATGTATGGTCCCTTAGGTTAGTCCATCAGTGTCTCTATGTGGGGCAAGAACTGCAGATGGACGATGACCTGGGCTCAGAATTAAATTAAGAGGAAGGGAGTGAGCTAGATTGCATTGGGGATATTGTACAGTGCTTTCGATGAAATCAAACTGCTTCCTGCTGCCAAAGCACATTTCTTTTTAATGTCAATATTCTTCTGATGATGTTATAGGTTATTATAATAATAATAACTAATGGGTCCAGTGGGCCTGGGGTACTTGCTTCTCCTTCTCAACACCAACAGGCTGGGCTCTCTAAGATTTGAATTCACAAATGTAGAAAAAGTTTAATTTTGGGGGTAGAGAAGGAAACTGGTCCAAAAGAGCAGGGTTAGACCGTCTTTTCTCATACTGTAGCTCTTTACACCACCATCCCAGGACCCTAGGAAAAATCACCTAGAATTTAGGTTTAGAACTTAGGGTCTCCTCAAAAGGGGTGAGTAGATAGGTACTCAAATCATGAATAGGACAGCTATTTTTTCCTTCACACAAAAGAAAGTTTAATATAAGAAACTCACAAATATGCAATAATAAAGACAAGATAGCATATAGTAAACTATTAGTACTGTGAAATACTCCCAGCAGATTGAGACTTAAAATCATAAAAATATAAAGCAGTTTGCAGGATTGTCAAATTGGTACTTCACATTTTATCTCAGCTCTTCATCCCTTCCCCCAAGGTCCATGCCTTCTATTGAGTCAATTTGGGGGTTGAATTTATCTTTCTCTTGGTAGCCATCTTCCTCAAGCAGCACAGGAATAGTTGCTGGGGACTCCTCATCCAAAAGACAGTGGAGAGATGCTTGGTGGGTGTAAGTAGGCTTCAGTGTGATTATTTGAAAATCAGAAGAGTATTCAGCACCTAATACAATGCTTGGCTAATAAATACTTGTTGGTTGACATAGAGGTACTTAGTAAAAATTACTGATTTGTACATAAACCATTACTTGGGGAAGGAAATTGGAAACCACTCTAGTATCTTTGCCAAGATAACCCCAAATGGGGTCATGAAGAGTTGGATGTGACTGAATCTATGGAACAAAACCATTACTGTTCTATATGGAAAAATGAATATGGAGAAGACAGAAAAGCAGAGGAAGACTTTTAAAACCTCAAAAACAACACACACAATCATGACAACAATAGATATGGTAAGAGCAACAGCAATAAAAATCTCTGAAACAGGATGCTGTGTAATCATAATTATCAAACTTGGTCCCAAAGAAAATAGGAGAAACGAACAGAGCCAAGAGAATGTTATATACAGTAATAGCAATATTGTTCAAAGAATAACTGTGAATGATTTTGAGTATTATACATATTATAATAATTATAAAATAATATAATGATAAACATTATTATAATTATAAAATGATTATATTATTATAAATATCAAAATTATAAATTATTTTGAGTATTATAATACTCAAATCAACTACAAAGGACCTAGAAAGGAAGATGCTATCCATCTCCAGTGAAAGAACTGATAAATAGAAGTATGTTTAGTATGGTTTTACATATATATGTATATAAATATCTATGTCAAATGGTGGCCTTCTTTAATGTGAGGAGGAAAGGGAGGGAGAAAAAAAATGAAAAAAAAAGTACACAGTGGAGAGCAAAAGAAAACTCAGAAGGAGCATAGAAAAGCAGGGTGGTTTTGAAAATGATGTGTATTTTTAATATAGTTTTAAAAAAATAAGCTATGAAATAGCAATTCATGGTTTCATATTAAATTGTTTTTTGTATTGTTCTGTATACATGGAAATGCTTTCTCTCTTTTTGTATTTAAGTTCAAAATGAATTTAAAAAAAAACAAAACAAAGAAAAGAGGAGGAAATAAACTTCCCTCCTTTCTTTGCAGAGGTAAAACACAAGGGGTATAGAATATCACATATACTGCCAGATTCAATATGTTGGTTAGATTTCCTGAACTGCCTCACCCTTTTTTTTTCTACTTTCCTCTTTTTGTCTATTCTTTAAAAATTTTATTTAGTATAAGATATCTCAAATGGCAAAAGAGGCCCAAAGCCTTAAAAAGTAGAATTGCCCATATGAAAAAGGAATTTCAAAAGCTCACTGAAGAGAATAATTCCTTCAAAATTAGATTGGAGCAAATGGAAGCTAATGACTTTATGAGAAATGAAGATACTATAAAACAGATCCAAACAAATGAAAAAATAGAAGGCAATGTGAAATATCTCATTGGGAAAACCACTGACCTGGAAAATATGTCCAGGAGAGATAATTAAAAATTTTTTGGACTACCTGAAAGCCATAATAAAAAAAAGAGCCTAGACACCATCTTTCAAGAAATTATCAAGAAAAATTGCCCTGATATTCCAGAACCAGAGGGCAAAATAGAAATTGAAAGAATTCACCATCGCTTCTTGAAAAAGATCCCCAAAAGAAAACTCCTAGGAATATTATAGCCAAATTCCAGAGTTCCCAGGTCAAGGAGAAAATATTGCAAGCAGTCAGGAAGAAACAATTTGAGTATTGTGGAAACACAATCAGGATAACACAAGACCTAACAGCTTCTACATTAAGGGATCAGAGTGCTTGGAATATGATATTCTGGATGTCAAAGGATCTAGGATTAAAACCAGGAATCACCTACCCAGCAAAACTGAGTATAATGCTATAGGGGAAAATATGGTCATTCAATGAAATAGAGAACTTTCAAGCATTTTTGATGAAAAAAAACAGAGCTGAACAGAAAATTTAACTTTCAAATACAAGAAGCAAGAGAAGCATGAGAAGGTAAACAGGAAAAAGAAATCATAAGCAACTTATTAAAGTTGAACTATCTACATTCCTATGTGGAAAAATGATCATTGTAACTCATGAGACTTTTTCTCAGTATGAGGATAGCTAAAGGGAATATATATGTATATATGTATGTATAGGAGGGTGTATGCGTATATAAATATATATGTATGTGAAAAAAAAGAATGTATCAAAACAAACCTCAGAAAAACTTAGCCAAGAACACTTTGATTCAACATAATATATGGTAGCTGTGTCATGTACCGGCATAGAAGTTACATGTTTTTAATAAAAGGATCTTTTGCTACCAAAAAAAACCCCAAAAAACTTCTGACTAGAGAAACTCATAAGCATGCATTAACAAAGACTTAAAAAAGCATATAGGAAATAAACGCAAAATAAATAGCTGTCCAATACATGATTTGCATTCTACTTTGAGTACCTTTCTGTTCCCCCTCTTTTGGGAAGACTGCTGCTGTTGTTTTTCCTTTGTTTTTGTTTTTGTGTCCCCCTGCCCAAGAGGACCAATGATATCACAGGGTGAAGTCTTGACTTGCCTGTGAATTGGGTTTAAGTGAGGCAGAGTTGCACAAAGACAAAAGCTTCACTCTCTCTTTCAGAGTCATTGAAGTCTAGTGGCAAGACAAAAGTCAGGATGACTGATGATGGCCTGGGATGCAGTGGGTGACTTTGGGATCCTTGATGTCTGACCAAGCTCTAAGTGCTCCATAGTCCTGGTTCAGCTGCTTTCATGGCCTTTGGAACAAGTTGTTCTCATCCACTCCTTCTGCCAGGGGATGTCTTCCCATGTTTGGTGTAGATATCTCCTTAACTCACCGATAGGTTTGTGGCCTGTCATTTACCCTCAAGCTGGTTTAGCCCAACAGTTGTGTGTTGTGTGGCCCATGTGTGTCCACCACACATGCTATACTTTTGTGGAGCCACAGGTGAGAGTTGAGTATCACACAGACACCAAAAGTGGATGAGCAGCCCTGAAAAGGTCCTGGCAAGCCCTTACCAGAGGTGCTAGTCATCCTCAATCACCCATACACCCCAGAAAGATTGTATATATCAGCCAAATATAGGCTCCAGTACATTGAATAGATACTATCTGAAGTATAAGGGACATTTCAGTTGATATAGTTATGGAAAGCACAGAATATAATCACAAGATATTAATGAGGTAGTTATGTTCTGATCCCTTTAATGGATCAACCTCCCTTTACTGCCATTGGTTCAGTAAGGAAATAATACAATTGATAGAGCAGGCAGAGCCATGCCTCTGGGATGCTGATGGTTGAACCCTGGATAAGTTGGGAGTTACAGAGTTGAGAGTATAGAACATAGCCCTGCACCTATACAGGGGTTCCCTTATTATCCATGTTATTTGAGCCACTGAACCAGAAGGAGACACTGTTATCACCACACACTCTATCTAGACAGACAGGGATACAAGCATTCACTTTTCTTTTTTTCAAGGGAGTGAGTGATGGGAGGGAAATAAAATAGATTTCTGTTCATTAAAAAAAACCAACAAAATTTAATTTTAAAAAATACAAAGAGAATAACCTGAGGTGAAAAACTGACTCCAAGGATTGTGACCCCTGGCAATAGAGTCAGGTTGTAGGGGGCAGCTATAGGTGGTGCAGTGAATAGAGCACTGACCCTAAAGTCAGGAGGACCTGAGTTCAAATCTAAATTCAGACACTTAACACAAAAACTAGCTGTGTAACTTTGGGTAAGTCACTTAACCCCAATTGCCCTGCCTTCCCCCCTTCCAAAAAAA
The DNA here is from genome assembly GCA_011680675.1 of Gymnobelideus leadbeateri. Lineage (NCBI taxonomy): Eukaryota > Metazoa > Chordata > Mammalia > Diprotodontia > Petauridae > Gymnobelideus > Gymnobelideus leadbeateri. The sequence goes on from WOXC01002622.1 coordinate 637,187, forward strand.
AAAAGCAAAATAAAAAATTAGAGTCAGGTTGTGGATAATTCTCCCAACTAAAAACAGGAAATAAAACTCTCTTGCAAGAAATAAGCATAATCAAACCAAACAAATCCATATAACATCCATGCCCCAAAATGCAGGTCTCTTTCCGCTCTTTGGCTCTGGGTGGCCGTCCTGGCTGGGAATTCCTGAGCCTTCTCTTCCCATTATTCTACTATCTATTTGGAGGAGAGTGCCCCAGATTTATGGGAGAATGATTTATAATTATTATTCCTGTCATGCCATTTGAATAAATGAGTAAGAGTTAGTTGAGTCTACTGACTGATTACTAATGGGAAACACACAAGTAGGGGCTGAAGAGCTATAGAGGTAGGAGTGAAGCCCCTCAGAGTCTCCCCCCAGCTACCCTTTGGGGACCAGCTTTCCAGTGTTGGGGGAGCAGCCCAGGGGAATGTTTCAGAAGTATTTATAAACATTCATAGATAAGGATAGTACAAGAATAGACCTGTTGAGGTCAGAGTTGGGAGAGCTGGCTCATATTTGAAAGAATTCTCTTAGATCTTGTCTTTAGCCAATAGGAGCTTTATTGAAGCAAAAGCATATGGGCTTAAGATTTAGCAAGGAGCTAAACAAAGGCATTGATATTGGAAAAGGACCAGACTCATGTAGACAGAAAGCTATATAGCCTATAGGATGATGATGTAAATTTTAGGGTTTTTAAAGGGGGTTGGAGATTTAGGGACAAGATAAGTCTTGCAAGATAATGATAAATGACACAAGATAAGGGAGACAAGGGAATCCCATGATCCAGGATTGGGGGGGTGACAAGGAATTTTATGGTCCTGGATAAGGGAAAGTTTTGTGGTATTTCAATGTAAGGGGAGACTTTAGGGTGCCAGGGAACGAGCAACTCAACCCTTAGGGCACCTCTGTAGGTAAGGGTGCCTTTAGAGGATAAACTAAGGAAAGGGCAACTCAACCCTTAGGTCACCTTTGTATCCACATCAGACCTATACACTATATATATCATTGAGAAATATCAATAATAAAGACTCAGATTTCTGTAGCACTTTCCTCACAACTACTCAGTGAGAGAAATAGTTTATTATCTCCATTTTACAGATGAGGAAACTGAGGCTTAGAGAGATGAAGTGAGTTATCTCTTTAAATGTGAAGGCTTATTCTAGTTATCTCCATGCACGGCCTATCTCCCTACTGGATTGTGAACTCCATGGGGTCAGGGACTATACATCCATTATACACTTTATATTTCCTTCACGACCTAGCACATCACCCTGTATACTTGTTGCTGTCCTTTCAGTCATGTCTGTTTCTTTGTGACCCCGTTTGAGTTTGTGTTCTGGTTTTGTTGTTTTGCAAAGATTGTGAAGTGGTTTGCCATTTCCTTCTCCAGCCCCTTTCACAATGATGAAACAGAGGCAAACTTGCCCAGACTTACCCGGAGTCACACAGCTACTAAGTGTCTGAGGTGGGATTTAAACTTTCGAGGATGAATCTTCTTGACTCCAGGCCTGGCATACTACTGTGTCACCTAGCTGCCCTCTGTACACTATCCAATTTAATTGAAAAAAATTTAGGTACCACCTGTGTGCAAAGCACTGTGTTCAGTAGTGAGGTAGATACAGAATCTGGATAAGATCTAGAGGAGGGGTGTAGCCTTGAAGCCACATGTGGCCTTCTAGTGGCCCTCCTTCAAATTTGTTCTGTGAAGTTTGGATTCAGTCAAAGAGTCACACTTGAGGACCTAGAGGGCCACATGTAGCCTTGAGGCTGCATGTTCCCCACCCCTGATTCTAGCCTCTGTCCTTGTGGCATTAACAACTTAGTAAAGGATGGGAGTTAGAATTCAAACTATAACACGAAATTATTCATATTGTAAAATGACTTTTGTGGGGTTTTATCTCAGACAATAGAAATTAACCTCTATCTGGCCCAGAAGGTTCATGGATTTTGAACTGGAGGGGCACAACCCTCTTTTGATTGATAAAGGAACTGAGTCCAGAAGGTGAAGTGATCTGTCCAGATTCCCACAAGTAATGACAGAACTGGGATTTGGACCCAAGCAGCCTTTGAACATGTAGGAGTCAATGCCTAAACTTCCCAAAGATTAAGAAGCTGACCACTAGTTGAGAAAATTTCAGACATAAATATGCAGTTTTTATTTGCATAGGCAGCAATATTTGAGTTAATTAACGAGTTGTTAAAAAAAAAAGACTCCAGCTGTATATCTCTTGCTATAACATTTTTGTTATTATGTACTTGGCTAAAGAAAAAATTTGCCCAATAGGAGCTTAATAAATATTAGTAAAATCAATGAATGAACACTATTCCTCTCTGGCTCTCACCTCTTGCAGTCTGCTTATGGTACTGACCCAGTCACTTTTTTGTTATTTCTCTGTATAAGGCGCCCTCTTGTGTTTCACTTCAGACAAAAATCATACCAGACCATCGACACTGTCGATTCACTTGGAGTACCTCTTGCTGGAACGCCTATGCTTTGGGTTTAAATTTTAGCACCCTGTCTTATCTCCATAAAAATGGGATTTTTGTCATTCCACGTTGGTCTTTCTCAAAGACAAGGAATGAGCTTTAGGTGAGATGTAGGAGTGGACTCCACTCAAGTATGTAACCTGTAGGACCTGGGTTTGGTCAAACAATTATAGTACATCTCTGTCCTTTAAAGAAATGTCTCTGTGCCATTTACAAGAACAGTGTTCAGTTGGAGAAACTGCCAAGTTACTGGTAACTTGTGGTGTTCTGGAGCCAGTTCAAACAGATTGGGGAGAGCTGATTGTTAAATCAGCGCCTTAGAAATGGCAAAAGCTACAAACTGGCATCTCATTTATTGTTTTGCTGATTTATTGATGAGAAAAGGATGAAAAAAAGAGGCTAAGAATGCAGATTAAACTTTAAAAGTGTGTTGGACTTATTTTTTCCCCTCAGAGACCCAGTTGTAAAAACACATTTTGGCTAGTGTAGCAGCAAGCACCCCAACATCCCCAGGGTGGCTGCCAACACAGGTTCTTAGATCTGCTTTTCAAAAGGAAAGCAACTCAAAATGGGTCAACAAGCCTACTTTAATCAAACAAACACACATTACCTAGTTCAGGGGAAAAAGGTCAGCACCCCGAACTTACAGATCAAACAGGCTTCCAAACTGTCCAACCATTATATCAATACCAAATCATGGTTACCAGAGAGGGAAGCATCAACATCTGGGTTTTCAAAGGGGGGGGGGAGGGGCGGCTCTCAACAACGGCTTCCCAGAGTCTCATCTGGTCAAATCACACAACACTTCTCAAAGTGAGCCCCAAAGCAAAGCCTCTCATCAGGGTTTATATAGCCTTCTCCTGGCTCAGAGATTGTAACAACCTCCTTGACCCACTGCCCAATCACACAGCATCAAGGTGTGGGCTTTCCTGAAAAAGCCTCCCACCACAGGCTCCAAGTGCACTTAAGCTAGGGGCAGGGAAGATCTTTAAATCTGCATTTCCATTACAGCTAGTAAGCCCATCATTCTGCTTCAGACTCCCCATATAGAAGAAGACCTGGTGCAGTGTGAACAGTATGGTATTGGTGCCATAAGACTAGATAGGAATCTTGACTTGACTCTGACACTTGGTGCTACCTAGATGATTTGAATAAGTCATTTAGCCTTCGTGGGATTTCGTTTCCTCATTCAGATCATGCTAATGTCTCTTCTATTTGGAAAGGTCATGGCCATTTGGATATTCCCGTCATGGATTTCCCTGCTCTGTTTTATTCTTTAAATAAAGGCTCAGAATAAGTTAATGAAAAGAAAAACTCATGAAACAGGACGTTATGTTAGCTATTGCACATACTGCATCTTTGTTGAATTTCTTTTCTTTTCTTTTTTTTTTCTTTTTGGAGGGGGAAAGGCAGAGCAATTGGGATTAAGTGACTTGCCCAAGGTCACATGGTTAATAAGTGGTAAGTGTCTGAGGCTGGATTTGAGCTCAGGGCTGGTGCTCTATTCAAAAGTCACTTCTTCCAGGAAGCTTATATATTCTTTGTGTGGCACCCAGGGTCCCAGGGAGAGATTGTGAGAAGATGGCATTATTCTAGGCTAGAGGATGCCAAATCCTGGTGTGGTTCGAAGTTGCAAACATTCCCCTAGGGCTCAGGGATGGACCACTTTTATAAGAGAGAAAGGTTCACCTCTATACTCCTCAAAACAACCTAGGAATCCACAATCCCAGAGTCCTGCAGAGATCCTGTGATAGACTGGGATAGATGATGGAAGGTAGAAAGTACAAGCTATCTCTGGAGGCTTCAGGGCAAATCCAAAACTTGCTTAAATCCTTCTTGCTGCCTGAGCTCAGTATGAGCCTTCCCTGAATCTGTGGCTGCACCCAGCTTGAGAATGAGTAGCCAAAAGCAGCTTCTATTTGTTCTGGGAAGGATCTAGCTAGACTAGTCACAAGAGCCCCTGAAGGAGAAAAGCCCTTGGCAAAATCCAGCCCATGTCATCCCTGATGCCTATGGTGGGAATTCAAGCCTCTGAGGATAGTGGCAAGGGATAGGAAGGATCCTAGACAGAGCCTACAGCAGGGTTAGGTCCAGAAGCTCTTCGATAAGAAGCCCATAGGCAGAGTCCAGCTTTTAGAAGCATTGGGACTCTTAAAGGAAGGGCCTTGTCTGGGGACCTTGAGAGCGCCCAGGCTAGGGCCTGCCCACAATATTTAGTTATGGAGCTTGACTCAAAAACAGGCCATTCAGTCTAGATACTAAGGTGGACAAGATGATCAAACCAAGGAAAACTCTGAATACCATGGAGAAATAACTTGGTTTGAGAAATGCCTAAGGGGTAAACCCTAAAGAAGAATGTGACCTCACAACAAGTCTAGGTGGAACTATACAGATAAAAAAATCTCTTGGTCATAAGGGATAGATATCTGGAAGAAATGAAGTAAAAATAATAAAATGAAAACTCTACGAAGAAAAAAACAGCAAGGAAAATTGATGCTCTAGAACAAACAGTAGAAAATTTCATCCAAGAAATGAATGAACTGAAAAATTTCAATGGATCAGATAGAAAACTATGACTTGGTTATAAACCAAAAATATTAAAAACAAAATAGGAAGATCTAAAAGAAATGTCAGAAATATAATATAAAAAACAACTGACCCCTCCCCAATAAGTCAAGAAGAGATAATGTAAGAATTATTGAACTATCTAAACACTATGATCAGAAAGAAAAGGTCTGGATATTCACATCAAGAAATTATAAATAATAACTTCCTGGAACTCTGAGAAACAGAGAAGGAAAAGTTAAAATAGAAAGAATATACTGGTCACCTCTGAGAAGAAATTCCAAAATGAAGATTCCAGGGAATATCAGAGCCAAAGTCAAGATTTTCAGGTCAAATAAAAAACACAAGCAGCCAAAAAAGAATTATGGAGCCACCAAAAAAAAAAAAAATCACACAAGACTTAGTAGCTATCACTACGAAGAGGAGACCTTGGAATACAATATTTCAAAATTCAAGTGATAATAGGTTTAGAACCAACAATAACCTATCCAGCAAAACTCAATATAATCCTATGGGGGAAAACAAGATTTTAATGTTATATATATAAAATTATATATATAATATTATATATATATACATATATACATACATATATATGTAAATATAATGTTTATATAAGATTTCTAAGCAGTTCTGGAAAAGGGATAGAACTGAGTAGATATTTCAAAATGGACGCATAGGAGCCAAGAGACATATAGAAAAGTATACATATCTGTTTAGTTGAAAGGGAATGTGTGGGATTCTATTGTTTATGTGCTAAGAGGAGAAAAAAAACAAATGTCTCTCAGAACCCTAACATCTTTAAGGGTCATAGTGAACAGTTAAAACAATTGAGGGTCTGTAGGTAGTTTTATTTTATTTTAATGGTCATATGAGAAAACAAAAATCAGAGTGAATGAGACTATTATGGGGGAGAAAGGAGGAAGAAGGAGAGAGAAATCACATTGTATACTAGAAATGTGCGTAAGATGAAAAGAATATAGTCATAGAGGAAAGGGTGGATGAACTTCACCTTTACCAGAATCAGAAAAAGGAAGATTGAAAACAATTACACCCACTCACACACCCACACTCACATCCACAAAGACTTTGGTATAGAAATACATTATACTCAAAAGGGGAATTACAAAGGAAGAGGGGACTCTAAAAGAGAAGGCAGGATAGATCAGGGAATAGTTATAAGCAAAATAAGTTCAAATGTGGGAGAAAGGAATGTGAAGAGGATTAAAGTAAAAGAAAGAGCAAAGATCTGAGACCTAGGGTGGGGTAAGGCCAAGAGAAGAACTGCAACGGAGAGTAAATAAGATGTTTCACTTATAAAATCCCAAGTGTCAGGCAAACTTCCTTTCTTCTATCATCTTCTTACTTGTAAAGATGACAGCCAAGAGTGGAAAAAAATCCAAGAAGATGAGAATGGGGGGAAAAACACAATTAAGAATGGTAACTGTGAATTCCAGCAGAAGGGACTCACTGTAATAGAAATGCAGATTTGAAGATCTTCCCTGCCCCTAGACCCTTTGATTGGCTTAAGAGACTTTGATTGACTTAAGTATCTCTGAGAACCTTCTTTAATTTGAAAGTATACTCTGCCTCCTAATAGGCTGAATGTGGTCACATGGAGCCTGTGGTAGGAGGCTTGGTTTTCAGGAATGACCACACCTTGATGCTGTGTGATTGGGCAGTGGGTCAAGAGGGTGGTTACATTCTCTGAGCCACAAGAAGACTATATAATCCCTGATTTGAGGCTTTGCTTTGGGAAGCCCTTGTTGAGAGCCCCCCGGCTTTGAAAACCCAGATATTGATGCTTCCCTCTCTGGTAACTGTGATTTGGTATTGATATAATGGTTGGACAGTTTGGAAGCCTGTCTGTTTGATCTGTAAGTTCTGTAACTCTGAAGTTTGGGGTGCTGACCTTTTTCCTCTGAACTAGGTAATATATGTTTGATTAAAGTAAACTTGTTAATCCATTTTGAGTTGCTTTCCTTTACAAAAGCAGATCTAAGAACCTGTGTTGGCAGTCACCCTGGGGATATTGGGATGCTTGCTGCTACACTCACCTAGAAAATAAAAGAGGACAGCAGAATTTATTAGTACAATCTGACTAGGTTGTTTAAGAAATACACTGGAAACACAAAGGTTAAAGTAGGGGAAAAATCAGACCCTGGAGCAAAATCTGTTACTTAAGATCTTAACTCAATAACCCCTCTCACCCCCGCACCCCCATTGCAATAACTGTTTCAGACAAGTCTACAAAAATACAAAGAATGGGGGCAGCTAGGTGGCGCAGTGAGTAGAGCGTCGGCCCTGGAGTTATAAGGACCTGAGTTCAGATCCAACCTCAGACATTTAATTCACACACAAACAAAAAGCTAAAAAAAAAAGAAAATACAAAGAAGATAAAAAGATAAGTGGGAAAATTGAAAATTGTGTAATGCTTAAAGGCATAGATAATGAAACAACACGAATAATTAATATCTATCAACCAAATTGTAGAACTTCCTGATACTTAAAGGTAAAGTTAAGAAATAGATAAGGTGGGGCCCCTAGGTGATACAGTGAATAGAGCACCGGCCCTGGAATCTGGAGGACTTGAGTTCAAATTTTGGCCTCAGACACTTAATACAAAAAACTAGCCATGTGACCTTGGGCAAGTCACTTAACCCCAAATTACCCTCCAAAAACAACAAAAAAGAGAGATAAGGTAAAGCCAATAATAATATAAATCCACTTGAGGGCAAGAACAAAGGGATAGGTGAAGACAGCAAGGCTATTAACCTTGCCTTTTATTCTACATTCTTGACTTTATACCTGTTAGCAACAAAAACTATGGTCTTGGTTCAGTATTCCTGTCTGTAGCAGTTTCCCTGTAGTCTCTTTATAGGAATACTTTCTACTTTGAGAAGAATCCTTTTTTCTCTTGTATGAATTTCCTAGAAAGTTGACTTTAAGATTTTCTGAGAATGTGACAGTGGAAAAGGGTCCTGGGCATCCAAAAGATCATAGCTGGTTATCCATAGTTAAATTGACTCAAATCAATAGAACCTGCCTCGAGGCCACATGTGGCCTTCAAGGTCCTCTAGAGCAGTCCTTTGACTGAATCCCAACTTCACAGAACAAATCCTGGATTTGGTTCCCCACCCCTGGGAAAGACTATACATTAGTATGGCAGTTTTTTTGTGTTGATACATTGAATCTGATTTGTGTTACCGTTTGGAAGTTGTGAAGGAAACCTCAGGTAGAGAGAAGTGTCTTGCCTGCTTTCTAAGTGACTTTGTACATATCACTTCAATTTTCTGGGCCTTAGTTTTCCCATCTATACTTTAACAATAGTTCAGCACACCAATTTCTGATTTTTATGAGCTAGGGGAGGCTAATCCTCAGATCTTCCTCATTGACTCATTTTTTCCACGTCAAGATTCTCTTCTGGGAATTTCAGAATATAGTTCTTATATAGGTCTCAACACATCTAAGTAAAAAGGTCCCAGTTCCTCTGCAAGTACCCCATAGTAATAACAGAAACAAAACATTATTTCACCACATAGAAAATGCAAAACAACACAAAGGACTCCTACTAGCTTATTGTCAATCAACATAATTCTCAATTAAGACCTGACATTTCAGCGACTACTACTTTACGCCAGAGATCTTGGCAAGGTTGTGCTGGAGCCAGATTGTTAATGGATTGTTAATTTTCAGTGTGAGCAAGTTGGTGCTTATTTGTTGATTGCCTGGACTTTAGAAAGTGATGAAAACTTAAGAAAGTTATGGAGAAAAACATTAATAATGTGTATTAATCTTTTTTTTTTTTTAAGCAATTGGGGTTAAGTAACTTGCTCAAGGTTACACGGCTAGTCATTATTTATGTGTGGGTGCTCATTTTCTGAGGCCGGATTTGATCTCAGGTCAATCCAACTCCAAGGCTGGTGCTCTTACTCACTGCGCCACCTAGCCACCCCTTTTAGGGCAATTGGGGTTAAGTAACTTGCCCAAGGTCACATGGCTAGTTTTGTGTTGTGTCTGAGGCCAGATTTGAACTCAGGTCCTTCTGACTCCAGGGCTGGCGCTCTACTCACTGCGCCACCTAGCCGCCCCCATGTGTATTAATCTTAAACATGTGTTGCATATGCATCTGGAGAGCTGGTTGTTAAACATTTACCAAAGTCCTTCCGCATCTTCCTTTGGAGATGTGTGGCAGTTATCTGGGAGGCTCAGATTTTTTTGTACATAATTGAGGTCCCAATGACTTCATCCCTTTAATTTTGTCAAATGGTTCAGATTTCCCTGCACAACTCTCCACATGTAAGAGTGGGTGCCATTTGATAGATCTAAAGTCTTGTTCATTTCTGAAATCTATGATTCTTCCCTGATGCCCCAGTTATGTGCTGGTTAATATTTAACAAACAGCTCTCCAAATGCAGGACATACTTTAAAGTTTAATCTGTTTTGTTAACATTTTCTCCATCACTATTTTTTAAGTCTAGATAATCAACAAAAGAATAAACCAAGCCCTGGTTTATAATGTTTGCTGGTTTGTGAGGTATATTCACACAGAAAATTTAACAATGGACTTTCTAAGGGATCTTATCTCTTCCAGCTAGACATACATCTGCTATGTGACAACCTTCCTAGTCAGACCTCACATCACTCTTATTCTATATTTAACACATATATGAGCCTGGCACAAAGTATATATTTAATCATTGTTTGTTTACTGATTGATAATATTGTGTATCATATTATCTGTATATGAAGTTATCTGTATTCGAGGCTTATCAACCTTTCTTCAAAGGCAAACTTGAAGGGAAAAGACCACATTTTAATCTTTATTTCCTTCATGCCCAGCCCAGCATACTGCAGGAAAGAGGTACTTGATAAGTGTTTATTGTATTGTTAAATTAATGGAACACCTCCCCCCTTTCCTACCCCTTTACAACGTTTCTTCTCCCCAGTGTTATTTTCCAGAGAAGACAGAGCTGCCAAATGGCAGAATGTCAAAGCCGAATGTCAAAGCTAGACATCTTGGAGTTCACCTTAAATGAGGAAAATGAAGTTGTCACCCGCCCAAGGTCATAGGATCATAAGATGAAAGCTCTGGGGCTGGAAGGGACTCCTAGTCCAACCCCCTCATTTTACAGATGAGGAAACTGAGACCTAGAGAAGTTAAATAACTTACCCCAAACCCAGTGGCTAGTCAATTGCTTGAACCCTTGTTTCTCTACTTCTAGTCTAGGGCTTTTTCCACTCTACCACACTGAGTTTGTTGTCCCAGTTACTGGGGTCAAGGCTGACATCACATAATACAGGCAGAAGATGGCTGGGGCAGGCACTGATTTCAGGCATTAATTTCCTTCTCTGAGCCAAAGTTAGATGAAGAGAAGATTGTTAACAGGATCCCAGACTCAGACCTTTCCATACCTTCAAACCAAGGCTCTCAGAGGTCAGGGCGTCTAGAGTGTAGTACAGTTATCCCTCCCACATCATGACTTTCCCCATTGTGGTTTCTATACATTTCAGGTTGGCTTAAGAAGTTAAATGGGAATTTTGGGGAAGTTTTGTGGAAGCCGCGGGTGACACAGAGCCTATGACCAAATATTTAACCCCAATTTTACAATAAGGTACTATAAATACCCCATAAAGGAAAAAGAAAAAATTCAGATTTCTTCTCTGGTATGAAAGGAGGGTCAAAAAATTTTAGGTGGATTTTCCAAATCGAGGAGGCGCTGTAATTACTTTGGGGAGAACACAACAGATAGAATGAGCTTCTTGCCCCACCTAGTGGCAATAGCTGAAGCCAATTTCCCTAGGGCTTCTCTGGGAAAAGGAAGGAGGCATCTCTGGCCCTCTATACTCTTTGGTACATGGCAGGCAAGTTTCTCTTTGATGCTGGTCCTGTGAATCTTCTCTTGTTCCAAATGCCATGGGATGGCCATGTTGGGATCATAGCATCTGAGCCTTAGGTCTGTAAGAGACTTTATGCATTATAATCTAACTCCTTTATTTTGAAAACAGATGACTGAGGCCATAGAGAAGCTAAATAACTTGGGATCTCGGGATCAGAGGAGGAGGGGTTTAGAGCTGGAGATCTCATCCAGTCCAATTCCCAAATTTTACAGGTGAAGAAAGGTGACTAGAGACATTTAATTACTTGATCAAGGTGGCAAAGGGAACAGTAGAAGTGCTAATATTCAAACTCAGGCCAAATAATAAATTAACGAACATTTATTTGGTGCCTAGTATATGCCAGGTTCTGGGCTAGGCGTGAGGATAAAAAACCCAAAATAAGGGAGGCATCTTAAATTCACCATGTCCAAAACAAAACTCATTATTTTCCCTCCCAGACTCTCTTCTCTCCCAAACTTACCAGTTACTCTTGAAGAGTTGTATCACACTCCCATTTCCCCAGGCTTATAACCTTGGTGTCTTCCTGCACTCCTCACTCTTCATCACTCCATACATACACTCTGTCGCCAAATCTTGTTTCTACTTTCACAACATGTCTTACCCTTCTCCTGACTGTCATAACCATCACTGTAACTGAGGCCCTTGTCAAGCATGGACCATGGTGATAGCTTCCAAATTGGTCTCCCTGACTTATTTCTTCTTATCCTAAGCCGGGGGTGGGAAACCTTTAGCCTCAAGGCCACATGTGGCCCTCTAGGTCCTCAAGCACAGCCCTTTGATTGAATCCAAACCTCACAGAATAAATCCCTTTAGTAAAAGGCTTAGGGCCTAAGCCATCCTTCACTCAGCTGCCAAAGTGATTTTCTTGAATCACAGATTATTACTATCTGTGTAATCTCACCCTGCTTGGTGAGCCCTAAAGGATCCCTGTTACCCAGAGGATCAAACGCAGTGTGTCTCAAAAGTCTTAGTGTAATTTTAAACTTATCAAAGCTCAAAGTGGCACTAAGACTTTTGGGCCACCCTGTATAAATCCCATTGTTTTGCATTTAAAGTTCTTTGTAACCTGATCCCACCATACCTTGCCAATATTCTTTTTTTTTTTTTTTTTTGCTTTTTGGAGGGGGGAAGGTAGGGCAATTGGGGTTAAGTGACTTGCCCAGGTCACATGGCTAGTTTTTTTGTGTTAAGTGTCTGAGGCCAGATTTGAACTCAGGTCCTCCTGACTCCAGGGCTGGCACTCCAATATTCTTAGTTACTCTCCTTCACATACTCTGTGATCCAGCTACCCTGACCTACTTTCTATTACTTGAACACAACCTCAACCTTTCACCCAACCTGCAGCTCCAAGAAGCTGTAGCATGTGCAGAGGTAACACCCTGATAAGGCCTCTCTGCAGATGGCTGAACAAGGTTGAGGGTAACCAATGGGCCTCAGACCCCTTAGTGAGTTAGGGGATTGTCTATTCCAAGCACAGGAAGACTTCTGGCAGAATGGGTGGATGGAAACAACTTATTCCAACTGCCTGGAGCAGACAGTGTGGAGTGCTTAGAGTCTGGTCAGACATCAAGGATGCTAAGGACCTCCACTGTACCCCATTGCCAGTCGTCTTGATTTTTGTCCTGCCACTGGACTTTGATAACTCTGGAAGAGAAAGTGAGATTGATGACTTTGACCAACTCTACCTCACTTAAATCCAATTAGCTCCTTTGAAAAGGAAGGACCAGGGGTGGCTAGGTGGCACAGTGAATAGAGCACTGGTCCTGGGGTCAGGAGACCTGAGTTCAAATCCAGCCTCAGACATTTAACACTTACTAGCCTCGTGATCTTGGGCAAATCACTTAACCTCAATTGCCCTACCTAGCCTCCTCCAAAAAGCAAAAATAAACAAATGAACAAAAAAAGAAAGAAAAGGGAGGACCAGAACCACCACCAACAATACCGTGTATTTACAGTTATTTGCATGTCTTCCCCACTGGAATGTGAATTACTTGACGGCAAAGACTATATTCCTACTGTTTGGCATAGCACCTGCCGCATAGTAGGTGTTTAATAAATGTTTATGAATTTGCTTTTATTTGAAAAGAAGCTTACTTTGAAAGCAAATATTTAAGATACTCAAGAGTTACCTTTGAAAGAATCCTGACTTGCAGGTCCAGCTAGGGTAGATCAAACAAGATACATGGGCTTCTGAAGAACAGAATTCATAACAGTGTGAATATAGAGCTGATAGGGGACTTAGGGGACTTAGAAGTCAATTAGTCAGTCAACAAGCATTTATTAAATACTTACTTTGTGCCAGACATTGTTTCAAGCCCTGGTGATACAAAGAAAGGCAAAGTCCAGCTCTATTTCACAAATAAAGGAACTAAACCCTAGTTTAATATTAGATGACCTAGTTAAATGACTTGTCCAGGGCCTTATCAGAACTGAGATTTGAACCTAGACCTTCTGACTTCTTTTCTCTGGCATTAGTGAAAACTCAGACCCTCCAGCCCAAGGCCACTGTAGCTGCCCACAGGGGTTCCTACTTAAAGACAACTCTTATTTTCATCATTTCAGGCACTCCTTTCATGATACAGATTCTAATTTCTTAGTAGACTTTTTCATAAGTTGCTGTGGTCAGAGAATTTATCCTTTGGTGATGGACCTCTCTGTACTTAGCAAGACTGGTCCCTGGGTCACAGACACAATTTGAGGCTGATCCTGAACTCAATGACTGTCCAGCTTGGTAGGGCCTGCTAGTCTATGTTCCCACTGGACTATCTTTTAACAGGAGTGAGAACTATACTCCATAAGGAAGCAGCCAAGACAGACCTTAGTGAAGGCTATGAGAAAAGTAGAGGTGGTAGTGAAGTGGAAAGTGATGGATCTAGAGTCAGGGGACCTAGATTCAAATCCTGGACCTGACCTTGGGCAAGTAATTTAATTTCTTTGGGTCCCAGTTTCATCATTTGTAAAATGAAGTGGGTTGAACTAGAAGGTCTTTAAGGTCCTTTTTTTAAGTTGAAAATCTATAATCTGATGAATTCACTAGTTAGAAATTCAAAATAAATTTAGTAGCTATCTTTATTTCCCTCGATCTCTACTTTCTCCTTTTTCTTTCAAGTTCCAAGGGAGCTCTTCTTAAGTGTTATTCTAAGACACAATAACTAAAGAAAGCCCTTCTTAATCTTCTTATTTTTTTATTTTTAAATTTAATTTTATTTTTTTTAAACAAATGCTTTATTAACTTCTGGTTTACATCATTCATTTCCACCAGATTTTGAGTTACAATTTTTCCCCCATTTTTTCCCTACCCACCACCCCAGAGTAGCAGTCCCACTAGATATCCCCTCGTCCAATCTATTCTCTCCCATATCTTCTCCCATACCCCCTTAGACTTTGCCATTAGAGCAAGGTGAATCTCTGAGCCCCAATGCCCGGACATCTTATGAAACATTTAATTTTAAAACTTTGATTTTCAGATCCATTCCCTTCCTCCCTTGTCACCCACTCCCTCTGAGAAGATAAGCAATTCAGTATGTGTTGTACATGTAAGCTATGCAAAACATTACCATAGTAGATATATTGTAAAAGACTGCTTATATTTCCCTCCCACCCATCTCACCTCCCACCTGGTCCATTCCCTACTTTGATCCTGTCTCTCTTTGATAGTGGGTACTTCCAACCTCCCCTCCCCCCAGAATGCCCTCCCCTCCATCATCCCCTCTCTCATCCCCCTTCCCCCTACTCTCCTGCAGGGTGAGATATCCCATTTAGTATGTATGTGATTCTCTCCTTGAGCCAACTTCAATGAGAATATGGTTTTGCCTTTTTGCCTTCTTATTCTTCCCCTCCCTTGCAGCCACTTCCCCTTGCTTCTTCTACATGAGATAGTTTACCCTGCTCTGTCTCTCCCCATCTCCTCTTGCCACTTTCCTCTCTCACCTCTTGAATTCACCCCTTAAGAATCATCCCTTCCCATCAAATTCAACCTGTGCCCTCTATCCATGTATACCTGTAAACATATGCCCATATACCCTTCTTCAATTATTTTCATAATGAGAAAGGTTTCATCAGACAGTTATTGTTTTTCCATGTAGGAATGTAAATAGGTCAACTTTGATAAGTTCCTTTTGATTTCTTTTCCCTGATTACCTTCTCAGACATCTCTTGCTTCTTGCATCTGGATGTCAAATTTTCTATTCAACTCTGGTTTTTTCCTCAAGAATGCTTGAAAGTCCTCTATTCCACTGAATGACCATATTTTCCCCTGAAATAAAATACTCAGTTTTGCTGGGTAGGTGACCCTTGGGTTCATTCCCAGTTCTTTTGCCCTCTGGAATATCATATTCCATGCCCTTCGATCCCTCAGTGTAGAAGCTGCCAGGTCCTGGGCTATTCTGATTGTGTTTCCACAATATTGAAATTGTTTCTTCTTGGCTGCTTGGAGTATTTTCTCCTTGATCTGGGGATTCTGGAACCTGGCTATAATATTCCTGGGAGTTTTCTTTTTGGGATCTTTTTCAGGAGGTGATCGGTGGATTCTTTCAACCTCTATTTTGCCCTCTGGGTCTAAAACATCAGGGCAATTTTCCTTGAGAATTTCTTGAAGGATGATTTCTAGGTTCTTTCTTTGATCATGGCTTTCAGGTAGTCCAATAATTTTTAAATTGTCTCTCCTGGATCTATTTTCCAGATCAGTGGTTTTTCCCATGAGATATTTCACATTGTCTTCTATTCTTTCATTTGTTTGGATCTGTTTAACAGCATTTTGATTTCTCATAAAGTCATTAGCTTCCATTTGCTCCAGTCTAACTCTGAAGAAATGAATCTCCTCAGTGAGCTTTTGAGATTCTTTTTCCATCTGGCAAATTAGGCTTTTTAAGGCATTCTTCTCCTCATTGCCTTTCTGAGCCTCTTTTGCCATTTGAGTTAGTCTATTTTTTAAGGTGTTATTTTCCTCAGTCAGGCTGACTATCATTTCATACTTTTCTTGCATCTTTATCATTTCTCTTCCCAATTTCCCTAGGTCACCAACAGGGGAAAAAGGAGAGAAAGCATATTGTTCTGTTATACCCGTGAAGATGGCTACAGGTAGGCCACTTACACTCAGCAGGGGAAGGAAGCTCTGGTGGTGCAAAGCTAAGGACCACAGGACTGGCTATGGGAAAAAAGCAGGATGTCAGATTGCCTGGGACCCTGCAAGCAATGGACATGGCCTTATTAGCAAGCCTTGACTCCTAGGACCTGTATGGAAGTGGCAGTGAAGATTGAGAATATGGGCTGTGCTGCTATCCTAAATATTGAAGTGCATGACCAAATATTGAAGTGCATGACCATGTTCTGGTCATTTAATGAGAGACATTTGAAGAAAATTCCTTTGCAAACTCTAGAAAAGGTACTATTAAAGTGGGGCTTTTTTGGGGGGGGGAGGGGTCAGATTCTATAAACTGGTGAAATTTATGGATCATTCCTCCAAATAATATTTTAAATACATAAAATAACATACAGAAGACTTCCAAGGATATTATTTAAAATGAAATATGGTCATCTGTCTGTCTACCTACCTACCTATCTATCTATCCATCCATCTATTCTATCATCTATCTTTCTATTTGTTCTATCTATCCATCCATCCATCCATCTATTCTATCATCTATCTATTTATTCTATTTATCATCTATCTATTCTACCTATCTATCCATTTATCATCTATCTATCTATCTATCTATCTATCTATCTATCTATCTATCTATCTATCTGTTGGGATCATGAGCAGTTGAGGCATGGGTGCTGGGTAGGACTGCAGGGGAAGAGTGCAAGGGCTAGGCCCGGAGGCGCTCCGAGGCTTATTCCGCTGACAGCCTATTATGGGATGTCTGATGCATTGAGTATACCTCACCAACGAGAAGAGGCCTCCTCACCCCTGGCAGTTACTTCCTGGACTTGTGTACTCTGGCTTGTACAGGGGAGGGCTGTGGGTTAAGTATAAAAGGGGTTGCCACGCCTCAGGGGCAGAGCATTATGTAGAAGCAATAAAGGTGTAACAAGCAGCTGTGTGTGTCAGGTGTTCTGTGGGGGAGCTCCCTGACTAAGGAGTCATGGCCGGAGATGTCCAAAGTAACGGGACAAGGTAAGAACCCAGTTGACCCTTCCTGGGGTAAGCAGGAAGGAGCCTAACGACTGGCACCCGAACAGGGACTAATAAATCCCTTTTGGAAGCCCCCACAGCCTCGATTAGGCGGGAAGTAGGAGTTAAAGAAACATGGGACAGGTTTTATCGCTTCCCATAATTAAGCCCGATGACAATGCAGCCTATGCACAGCAAATTTACAAATTGATGAAAGAGAATGGGGTACAGGTGCATATTAGAGACTGCCTCGCCTTTATAATGAAAATATGGAAAACTTCCCCTTGGCTAGAATAGACAGGACTTGACCCAGCCCAATGGGCTTTAGTTGGGTCACAAATGGCATCTTTTGAAGAAAACTCCCCTGGAACTTTAACAGATTTAGATTTCATGATTTATGGTATAGTGAAGGCTGCTATGGGCAAGTCCCATCCTCCTATTATGGTGGCTGAGACAAGCCAAACAGGGGAGTCCCTCGCAGGAGACTCTAGTGATGAGGATGATGGGGAGCCCCCTCCCCCAAATTATCCAATTCTACCCCATACCCCTCTCTAACTAGGTTTAGAACAAAGCAGCATACAGAAAACCAGCCTGAGCATTGTTCTCAAGAGGAAAGGGGCCCTGCAGGGGTAGTAGAGAAAAAACTGGAAAAGCAGGTTTTCGGACCTGCCCGAGCAGAAAAGAATGCAGACACTTACAAAAGCAAATAGAAGACCTAAAGTCTAGGGTGAAATCTTTAACACTTTCTTGCTTGGGGAGTGTGGGTGGTGCTCCAGCGCCGTCTGGCGGAATGACAGCACCACCTAGTGGGGGGTCAAACCTAGTCGCTGAGGCAATACTGAAGGCGTCAAGGAGAAGACGTGTCAGAGTGGGACCCAGAGCTCGTTCTGGTGGATATAAATGACCCTAATAGAACATACACACCCATTCCCTATAAATTGTTAAAGGATCTAAACAGGCGTGCACAGACTACGGTCCCAATTCTCCTTTTGTGATGCAAACTTTAGAAAATTTTGCCGCCAGAGTTGCTTGTACTCCGGGAGACTGGGAGTCCTTGGCTAATGCTTGCTTAACTCCTGGACAATCTATGCTATGGAAAGCTCAATATGAGAGACAGGTCCGTCATTTTATTCAACAACACAATTTAGCTAATCCTGAAGATGCCTTCCAGGCCTTTATGGGGCTGGGCCAGTACAGCTCGCACGATCATGCTCTTTCATTTGCCGGCATCGCTACCTGTGTCTTACGGGCCTGGGGAAAAATAGGTAAAGAAGGAGTTATCCATCAACGATTGACTAGCATCAAGCGAGGACCGCGAGAGGCAATTCAGGATTTTGCATCCCTATTGAGAACAGCCATAGATAGAACAGTGGGCCCAGGAGAAGCAGGGAATATAATGTTTCAACAATTTTTGAGAGAAGGAATGAATAAAAGTTGTAAGAAAGTGATTCAGGCACTCCCGAGAGATGCACCCTTGTCAGAGATCATAGATAGGTGCAATGATGTGGACTACGAAACTTGCACCATGGAAGCCATGGCTAGTGCTGTGGCCCAAGGAATTATGAAAGGATGCAAAAGAAGGAAGCAGACCAGCGCTGTTTCCGTTGTGGGAAGCCAGGACACATACAAGCACAGTGTAGAATGCCACCAGGGGGCGCTAAACCCACGTGTTTTGCGTGTGGGCGCCCTGGGCATCTAGCCAAATTTTGTAGAACAAACAAGAAGCCTAAGCGGGGGAAACGGGCGCAGGGGCCCCTTGGGGGCCCCGAATGCGTTTCCTTTTGCCACCCCCGACTCAGCAGTTCAAGCTTCGGCCCCTTCCCCCCAGACCAAACAGACAATGGTCCTGCTTACATTTCTAAAACATTTAATGATTTTTGTGATGAGTTTAACATCAAACATGTTGCAGGCATCCCATACAATCCAAATGGCCAAGCTATAGTAGAAAGGGCCGTCCGCTCCCTTAAGACTCTCTTGATTAAACAAGAAAAGGGAATGGTATGGGGAAAACCGGCAGGGAGATTGACTCAGGCTGCTTTAGACAAGGCAGTTTTTACTCATAATTATTTACAATTTTCTCATGATGACTTAACACCTGCTTTAAAGTTTTGGCACACACATCCTATAAAAATTCCGCAGCGATCACGTTTAAGTCAGGTTCCTGTCTCCTCCGCTATTGTAATGTGGCAGACGGAGGACGGGGCGTGGGTGGGGCCCGGGAAGATCGAGGTGTGGGGTCCGGGGTATGCTCTTGTCGTTTCAGATGAAAACCAAGAGGAACATTGGGTCCCAGTCAGCCGTCTTCGCTTCTCAGGAAAAGAAAAGAAAGACGCGGAGGAGGCGAAAGAGGAGTAAGAAAACTCGAGGAGCCAAAGCGAGACAACGCAGCAACGCGGCACGTCTCGAGATGGCCTTATCACTCCTCTCCTTACTGCCCGCTTCGGGACTGGGAGCTTCTGTAAGAAACTGGACAGAACTGCTGGAGACCCGCTCTGAGGAAGCTGACAAGCAGGGACACTGGACTTGGGCTGTCCTACCTCATCCACCAGCAATTCATTTAGTTGGGTGGGGAGAAAACACTCCTTTTACAGTAATGGACAATGCCTCCCAATTAGTGGGAGGTCCAATTGTGCCGTCAACAGGTAGTCAGGAAGTGTCCGTAGTTAACCCTAGCTTTGTTGTGAGGACGGCACCAATGTTTGTTGTGGGGGTTCTGTTTAACAGTGGGACAAGGGGATGAATGGTGTGTACAATTGAAACCACAGAACTTCTCATGACCTTCAACATCCTACGTCGTTGAACATTTCTTTGCTTTCTATTCCCCACACTCTGAACTGCACAGGGACAAATCAAACTATAGAGAACTTTCATCAAGGATGTAATAGCACCACGTTATTACACGCCTGTCCACAGGGGCGACCAGATACGTGGATGCCTTTCAGACCTTGCTCAACAGGGGTCCCAATGTGCTACAATGGGCCACCCGTGAGATTGACCTTTTGGGACTATGCTCCTAAGGATTTTACTTTTGTACAAGCTCCTGTGCTGGCACCTGCGGTAGAGCAGTATGATGTGTTCCATCATGGTTTATGGACATGGGGATTAGCTTTGGGACAGACTAATGTTACCATAGCAACTTGTAAATGTGACACCCAAAAACAACCATACCAATGTAATGGTTATCCATACACTACTTGGTTAGTGGTGTTTGGTCACGGTTTAAATTACACAAAAGGCCATGACATGGAATGTGACATTTTTAGATACGTATTTAGAAGAGAAATTTCAGCACCAAAAGATTTTGCGTTCCTTGCTTGTGAACAAGTTAATGTCACAACTCACAATAAGATTTTAGACCAATATCATGTGTTTGTGACCAATTGCACCCTGACAGATAGATTGACACCCCGTCAGAGTGATATTAATAAGAAGATACTGTTGGTGAAGCAGCAGGCACATTTGTTGCTGCCAGTAAAATCTGCCCACCCTTGGGCTACTTCTGCAGCTGATGCTGCATGGCAGGAGTTATCAACCATGCTAAGACATAAGAGAGAGGTTACCGGTTTAATTTTTGGAGTAATAAATTTGGCTGTAGAAGCTTTTGAAGAGTTTCAGATCCAACAGCTGTATGAGCAGGTTGGGTACTTGGCCTTCCGATTAAAGGCCTTTATGGTAGCAAATTCAGAAGCTTGGCTTAGTCAGACTGCAATAGGATAGAGCTATCCAACAGGAGATAGATGCACTTGCTCAAACTACCTTGCTTATAGGAAATGAATTAGCTTTGCATGAGCAAATGGCCAGATTGCCATGTCATTACAAATATAAGCCCCTCTGTGTTACTCCATTACCCTTTAATGTTAGTGGTTCTTCATTCCCTGCAAATTGGAAAAATATTTCTGATCATCTAAAGGGAGCTTTTTTTTTTTTTTAAAGCAATTGGGGTTAAGTAACTTGCTCAAGGTTACACGGCTAGTCATGATTTATGCGTGGGTGCTCATTTTCTGAGGCCGGATCTGATCTCGGTCATCCAAACTCCGAGGCCCACGCTCTTACTCACTGTGCCACCTAGCCGCCCCTTTAGGGCAATTGGGGTTAAGTAACTTGCCCAAGGTTACACGGCTAGGTTTTTGTTTGTGCGGATTAGGTGTCGGACTCAGGTCCTTCTGATTCCAGGGCCGGTGCTCTATTCACTGCGCCACCTAGCCGCCCCTTAAAGGGAGCTTTTTTAGCAGCTAATGTTTCTGGACAGATTCAACAATTAGCTCAACTTGCTTTAGAAATTTCTCAACTAGCTGATAACTTTACTTTACCTGAATCCACTGCCCAAGATTTCTTTTCTTGGATGAATAATCATTTCCACTCTACCTGGTTATATTCACTTATAATGCCTATTTGCTTGTTTATTCTTGGCATATGTTTGATTCCTTGTTTATTGAGAATTGTAATTCTGCTTATTAAGGGAGCTGTTACTCATTTGCACTCTGCTCTTCTGCCTCTGGGTGGTCCCCGCTAAACAAGAAAAGGGAGTCGGGATCCTGAGCAGTTGAGGCATGGGTGCTGTGTAGGACTGCAGGGGAAGAGTACAAGGGCTAGGCCCCGAGGCGCTCAGAGGCTTATTCTGCTGACAGCCTATTATGGGATGTCGAATGCATTGAGTATACCTCACCAACGAGAAGAGGCCTCCTCACCCCTGGCAGTTACTTCCTGGACTTGTGTACTCTGGCTTGTACAGGGGAGGGCTGTGGGTTAAGTATAAAAGGGGTTGCCACGCCTTGGGGGCAGAGCATTATGTAGAAGCAATAAAGGTGTAACAAGCAGCTCCCTGACTAAGGAGTCATGGCCGGAGATGTCCGAAGTAACAGGACAAGGTAAGAACCCAGTTGACCCTTCCTGGGGTAAGCAGGAAGGAGCCTAACGTCTATCTATCTATCTATCTATCTATCTATCTATCTATCTATCTATCTATCTATCTATCTGTCTGTCTGTCTATGTCTGTCTCTATTTACCTGTCATCTATCTATTCAAAAGTTAATTCATGGACTCCAAGTTAAGAATCTCTGCTCTTCAAGATGCACTCATAAAACACTGGAAAGACTTGCATGAACTGATTCAAAGTGAAATATGCTGTGTACAAAGTAACAGCAATGACGTAAGATGATCAGCCATGAATGACTTAGCTATTCTCAGCAATACAATGATATAAGACAACTCTGAAAGACAATGAAAAATGCTATCCATCCCCAGAGAAAGAACTGATTGTATCTGAAGACAAAAAGCATACTTTTTTTCTTTTTTCTTTTTGGAGGACAATTGGTGTTAAGTGACCTGCCCAAAGTCTCATGGTTAGTAAGTGTGTTGCATGTCAAGTATCTGAGGCCAGATTTGAACTCAGGTCCTCCTGACTCCAGGGCCCTGCTCTATTCACTGTTCCACCCAGCTGCCCCTTGTGTTTTCTTTCACAACATGACTATTATGAATAAAAAAAGAATCCCTGTTCTAAAAGGATTTGGAGTTTTGAGTAATAAAATTTACCCATATTTGGGGTACATAGGAATGACCTTGAAATTTTCCGAAGAAAATGCTAACGTTAGGGGCAGCTAGTTGGTGTAGTGAATAGAGCAGTGGCCCTGGAATCAGGAGGACCTGAGTTCAAATCTACACTCACACATTTGACATTTACTAGTTGTGTGACCTTCGGCAAGTCACTTAACCCCAATTGCCTTGCCTCCCCCCTCCAAAAAAAATGCTAAAGTTAACAAGGCAATGGACATCCAGGATCTGATGTATCCAGACCACTATCTGTTGTCAATGAAGTGTCAGCCCTATTTGAAACGAATTTTAGTCTATTCAAGATGTTATCAGAATATTGCCTACAAGTCAGAAACTCAGTCCCTGCATGTTTTTACCACTCATGCAGCCTGTGCAGAGAGACACAGGAGGGCAGTCATGTGGTGGCAGCAAACTTTATGAGAGCATTGGCTTCTTAACCTCTAAAGCAAAACCAGAGAAATTTGTCTTGTGGATTCCTTAGTACTAGAATGGAAAGAGCAGTCTGAGGCAGAACATCAGCAAGAAAACAAGTGTGTTTTCATTACATGAATAATATGTGGGATGTGCCTAAGGAGCAGCTCATAAAATCCCACTCACTGACTCCCAATTGCTCAAGGAAATATGTGTAATTCATAAGTCAATCAATGAACTAAGCATTTATTGAGTACCTACTATGTGCTGGGCATTATGCTAGGCTTGAGGACACATTACAAAACATCAGGTCCTTAGAGACCATCCCAGGAAGCTGATAGTTACTGACATTATCACAGAATTTAACTGCCTCCTAATTAATTGGAGTTTGAGTGGTTAGAATTGATTTACTACATTCTCTCATTTTTTTTTCTATGGGTATATGAGTAGATTAAGTAAATACCTCAGGACAGGGATTGCCATCTTTCTCTTGTATCCTTCAACTTAATGCTGGGCTTAGAGGAAGTTTCAGTAAACTCTTAAGATCAATTAACCTATAAGTACCTGTTAAAAATGAAGCATGGGCTGGCTATTGGGGGTACAAAGACAAAAAAACCCAAAACAAACACTGGAAGATTTCTGAGGAAAACAACATGTATTCATATGCAGCCCTGGTTTGCCATTATAGACATTTCCAAGGAGACTCAGGATGCCCAAAGTAACTATGGCAACTGAGGAGATGTTTACCCAGAGTTCACAGGACCTCTGACATTGTGGCAACGAGGATGCTGAAAAGAAAAAAGATGTAGAAAAACTACCTTAGTCAAGGCATCTGGAGGAGTGTAAACTGAGGGCTCCAGTGAGACTTCCAAGAGCCAAGATTGAAGAGCAAAGGCACACCCTCTCCCTGGCCATAGGAAACTTAACTCAGTGCACCACTGGGAGAATGCTGAGAGAGAGACAGAGAGAGAGAGACAGAGAGAGAGACAGAGAGAGAGAGACACACAGAGAGAGAGACACACAGAGAGAGAGAGAGAGAGACAGAGAGACAGAGAGAGAGAGACAGAGAGAGAGAGACAGAGAGAGAGACAGAGAGAGAGACAGAGAGACAGAGAGAGAGACAGAGAGAGAGACAGAGAGAGAGAGACAGAGAGAGAGAGAAAAAGAGAAAAGGGCGGGGAGAGACACAGAGAGACAGACAGAGACAGATACAGAGAGACAGAGAAGCAGAGAGAGAGAGAAGAGCAACAGAGACAGACACATACAGAAAGACAGAGAAAGACAGACAGACACAGAGACAGAGAGAGCAACACACAGAAAGACAGAGGGACTGAGAGAGAAGGAAGGCAGGAGGAAAGGGGGAAGCAGGTGATATATAAGCTGAAAATTTGCAGGGTATATGAAGGAACTACATAAATCAACTACAATACTCTACAAAAAAATTTTTTAAAAACTAAATAAATGGAGAATTACTAATTGCTCACAGTTAGGTAAGTGAATATAATAGAAACAACTGCTATTTTTGTTTGGTTGTGTTTGACTCTTCATGAATCAAATCTATGGGCAAACTGTCCTTGGCAAAGATACTGGAGTAGTTTGCCATTTCCTTCTCCAGTTTTTATACAGTTAAGTGATTTGCCCAGGATCACAGAGCTAGTAAGTGCCTGAGGTCACATTTGAACTCTGGTCATTCTGACTCCAAGTCGAGGGTTCCATGCACTGTGCCACCTAACTACCCCAACAAAAAATGACAATAATATCTAAATTAACTCAGTTATTTAATTTTGGACTTTGAAAAGCTTGAAAAATAATAAATTTATCTGGAAGAACAAAAGGTCAGGAATCTTAAGGGAAATAATGAAATAAAATGAGAAAGGAGGTTTATCAGTACCAGATATCAAATGGTGTTACAAAGCAGCCATCTGCAAAATAACAGTACTCATCAAAAAATATAAAGGTCAACCAGTGGAAAGGCTTAGGTACAAAATATACAGAAACAAATGAGCACATTAACAAATAGAAAGACCCCAGTTACTGGGGTAAGGATTTATTATCTAGTAAAAAATTTATTTTGGGGAAAACTGGGAAGCAATTTGGCAGAAATTGGGTGTGATCCAGTAGTAGATGTAGCTAGCATTGGACTTGGGGTCAGGAAGATCTAAGTTCAAATCCAGCCTCAGACATTTGTTACCTGTATGTGATCCTGGGCAAGTCACTTTACTTCTCTAAGCCTCAGTCACTTCATCTGCAAAATAAGAATAATAACTACACTATTTTTTTTTTGGAGTGGGGGAAGGCAGGGCAATTGGGGTTAAGTGACTTGCCCAAGGTCACATGGCTAGTAAGTGTTATGTGTCCGAGGCTAGATTTGAACTCAGGTCTTCCTGACTCCAGGGCCGGTGCTCTATTCACAGCACCACCTAGCCACCCCAATAATAACTATACTTACCCCTTCCCAGGTTGTCACAAAGATAAAATGAAATAATTTCTAAAGCATTTTGCAAAACAAAGCAAATAATAATAATAATAATAAAATAATAAAGCAAAAATAAATGCTAGTTACATGTTGTTATTCCTGTATACCAAGATAAATTCCAAATGAATACATATCTTAGATATAAATGGTAGCATCATAATCAAATCACAGACACAAGAAAGAAATTATATTATCTATCTAAGGATAGGGGAAGAGCTTATAACTAGACAAGGGGGTAGAGAAGATAAAATTAACAATTTTGATTATACAAAATTTAAGTTTTTGCATAAGCAAAACTTAGCTAATGAAATGAGAAGTAGTAGGGGAAACCTTTGCAGTAAGTTTCTCTGAGAAAAGTTTTATATCCAAGATGTTTCATATCTATGATGGAACTGATTAAGATTTATAAGACTAAGAACCATTCTCCGATAGATTTATGGTCACAGGATATGAACAGGCATTTTTTAAAGGAAGGAATCCAAACTCTCAATAACCAATTCAAAAATGCTCCAAATCATTAATAATTAGGCAAATGTGAATTAAAGCAACTTGGTGTTTCTTCGTCATTCCCATCAGATTGACAAAGATAAAAAGGGGAAAAGATCAACTTTTGGAGGGGTGACACATATTAATGCACTGTTGCAGAATTGTGAATTGGTCTAGCCATTGCGGAAAGCAATTAGAAACCATGCCCCAAAAGTTTCTAAACCATGCACATCTTTTGTCTCAGTGATACCACTACTTGGCATGTATCCTAAAGAGATCAAAGAAAGAAAAGAACTAATATGTACAAAAATATTTAAAGAAATTCAGACAAAAATGTAGACACTTGGGGGCATCCACTTATTGAGGGATGGTTAAACACATTATAGTATATGATTGTAAAAGAATATTATTGTGCCATAAGAAATGGCAAAATATTTTCAGAAAAGATTGGGAAGACCTCAATGAACTGATGCAGAGTAAAAGAAGAACTAGGAGAACAATTTATATAATGAAAACGGCATTATAAAGAAAAACAACTTTGCAAGATTGCAGGGCTGAAGAGGAAGCAGCTGTCCACTTCCTGCTAGTGAGGTGACAGACTTGAAATGCAGAATGTAGGGGCAGTTAGGTGGTATAGTGGATCAAACACCAGCCTTGGAGTCAGGAGGACCTGAGTTCAAATTTTGCCTCAGACACTTACTAGCTGTGTGACCCTGGGCAAGTCACTTAATCCCAATTGCCTCAAAAAAAGAAGAAGAACAAGGAGAAGAAGAAGAAGGAGGAGGAGAAGAAGAAGAAGAAGAAGAAGAAGAAGAAGAAGAAGAAGAAGAAGAAGAAGAAGAAGAAGAAGAAGAAGAAGAAGAAGAAGAAGGAAAAGCAGGAAACATACATTTTTAGACATGTCCAAATTTGTTTTGTTAAATATGTATATTTGTTATGAGGCGTTTCTCTCCTTCCTTCCTTCTTTCCTTCCTTCCTTCTTTTTCTTGTTTAATGAAATGAAGGGAGTGGGAGACAGAGAACATAAGTCTAAGGCAGGAGTGGGGAACCTGTGGCCTCAAGGTCACATGTGGCCTTCTAGGTCCTCGGGTGCAACCTTTTGATTGAGTCCAAGTTTTACAGAACAAAACCTTGAATCAAGGGGATCTGTTCTGTGAAGTTTGGATGTAGTTAAAGGGCCATACTTGAGGATCTAAAGGGTCACATGTGACCTTGAGGCCATGGATTCCCCACCCCTGCCCTAGATCTAGCAAGAGACACTCTTGGAGCAAACATTAGCTATGGAAAGATCTCACTTGGGAGTAAGTGATGCCACAACTGTGGACCAGAACAAAGGTTAAAAATTAAAGGTCAGATTTTGACTTTAGATAAGATTTAGCCTTTTTCCTTTTGTGTCTGTGAGAAGATACTTTATTTTGTTTCTGGAAACTCAAAGGAAATGAGAGAAATTTTCTTTCTTGTTAGTCACAGAAAATAAGGAAAGCCAGCAGTCTTGATTTGTGTGCTCTGCAATGACCCTGAGACTAAAGAATGGTTGGCTTTTGTTTCTGCTGGAATGAGTCCATTGATAATCTCTCTGCAGATGACTCCTGGATCCACATATCCAGCCCTAGTCTCCTTCCTGAGCTCCAGGCTCACATCACCAATTGCCTAAAGTAGATTTCAAACTTCACATTTTTAAGCATCTCCAAAAGAGAACTCATTTCCTCCCCCAAACTTACCCCTTTTCAGAGATTTTCTGTTATTGCAGAGGGCCCCCCTAACCTTCCACTTAACTCAGGATCACATTAGCTCGTCCTAACTCTTCCTCTCTATATAATGAATAAACAAATGAATGAATGAGAGAAAATCATTTGTTAAACACTTACTTAAAGCATTGGCATTACGAATAGAAAAGTATGACAGTCTCTGCTCTCAAGGAGATGACAATCTATTGGGGAACAAAACGGTCATGTGGTTTCAGCTGCAAATCATATTGTCCTTAGGGTGTGATGGTAAAGCAATAGTAATGCACCCTTAATTTAATTTCCACTGATAAAATAAATATTAAATAGTAAAACAAAATAGTTTTTTTTTCTGCTGTTGAACGATTTAATAGCATCCCATATTTTGGTTTTGACAATATTCTTTACCGAGTGTTCAGTAGCTGTGGTTACTAAGATAGTAGCAACAAGCAAAAGGAGTTACCAGGTCTCATCTCCCTAGGTGTGAGACTGTCAGGGTCCTGGGCTGTATTCACTGGGGTCTGAAGGGAGAGTGGGGTTTGACTTGCCTGGCACAGGCTGGCTTCAATCTCTGCTTCAGGGTGACTGGCTGCTTTGGCTAGCCTGGCCTACCTGATACATAGCTAGTATTTGGTCGGTTGTTGGTGGGGATGGCTGGCCTTGTCTTCTCCCCATAGGAATCACTTTCCTTGATGGTGACTTTGGGAGCTGGACTGAAAGCAGGCCCAGTGGCTGGGGAGGAGCACTGCCATTCCTAGGACTCTGGGGCTTATCTTTCAGCGGCAACTGATCAGTGATTGGTTTTGGTGATGGTGAGGAAGGCAAGCCCCTTCTCCCCAGGGTTTGCTAACCTCAGAGATGGCAGCTAAATCTTAACATTTCTATCTCCAAAATATTTTTCGTATATGTTCCCTTTTCTCCATTCACTCAGCCACCCCCCTCGTTGAGGTCCTTACCATTCTCTCCAGAACTATTGTGGTACATTCCTAATTGGACTCCCCACCTCATTCCTCCCTCCTATTACTTCAACCCACACAACTGCCAAAGTAATTTTCCTCTGGTGCTAGTCTGGCCTTGTCACCCTTACTCAATAAACTTCGGAGGAATCCCTATTACTTCTGGGATCAAATACAAATTCTTCTGTTTGACATCTGGAGTTATTTTTACGATCTGACCCCTTCCTAGCTTTCCAGGCTTCTTATGAATTACTCCCCTGCATGCGTCCTACAGTTAAACTATGGCAGCCTACTCACTACTCCTCACATATGGCATCCTAACTCCCATCTGTACGTACCTCCTTTCTCCATACCTGACACAGTCTCTTTCTCTTCACTTTTCCCTTTCTGAATCCCTGGCTTCCTTAAGTACTCAGCTCAAAAGGCACCTTTTACAGGAATTCTTTCCTGGTCCTTGTAGCTACTAGTCCCTTCTTCTCTAAGGTTACCCTCTATCTGCTCTGTATGTATCTGGCATATACCTACTTAGGAACATGCTGTCTTCCCTATTAGAAAGTAAGCTTCCTGAGGGCAGGGGCTACCTTTTCTTTATATCTCTAACACTTAGTATAGTGCTTATCACATGTTGTTGTTCAGTCATTTTCAGTTGTGTCCAACTCTTTATGACCCTTTTTGGGGTTTTCTTGGCAAAGATACTAGAGTGGTTTGCCATTTCCTTTTCTGGCTCATTTTATAGATGGGGAAACTGAGGCAAACAGGATTAAGTGACTTGCCCAGGTCACATAGATAGTAAGTGTCTGAAACTCAATTTGAACTCAAGTCTTCCTGACTCCAGGCACTCTACTGTGTCATCTAGCTTAATTAATTAATACTTGTTGATTGGTAGCTCCCCATCAGACCTCACCAGTGAGGCAAGATATGTGTATTATTATGTGTATACTTAGGGCCTTTATTATTAGAATATACTAATATACAGACACACAGACACATACCCTCCTTTTTTAAACTGTGCATCTTATAAAAATGGGACACATATTACTTTGGCTGCTTTGGGAATTATAGATTGAAGAGGGGAGAGACTTGAGGCAAGGAGTCTGATAAGAGGTTATTGCAGGGGGCAGTCAGGTGGCCCAGGGGATCGAGCACCATCCCTGGAGTCAGGAAGACCTGACTTCTAATCCAGTCCCAGACACTTACTATCTGTGTGACCCTGGGCAAGTCTCTTAACCTTGAAAGAAGCTATTGCCATAGTCTGAATGAGAGATGATGAAGGGCTGAACTAGAGAGATCATAGGCCACAGTATTTATATACTGTAGAGGCCACAGAATTTATATGCATCTTTGTGTAGTCTAGTCCAACTCTCTTGTGTTATGGTTCAGGAAACTGGGGCACAAGAAAGCAAGTGATTTCCCTAAGGTCATACAGGTAGTGAATGAATTTGCACAGAGGTTTTCTCTTTCATTAAAAAATTACTATGGGGGCAGCTAGGTGGTGCAGTGAATAGAGCACCTGCCCTGGAGTCAGGAGGACATGAGTTCAAATCCGGCCTCAGACACTTGACATACTTACCTTGGACAAGTCACTTAACCCCAACTGCCCTCCAAAAAGCAAAAAAAAATTACTATGATTTTTGTTCATATCCTTCCATAACTCCTCCACAGGGGTCCTACCCAATGCATGGCAAGCCTTTCTTTAGATCTTTTCTATATACAGATAGGCATGTGTATATTTTTATTATTGTTCAGTTGTTTTCAATTATGTCTAACTCTTTGTGACCCCATTTAGGGTTTCTTGGCAAAGATACTGGAGTGGTTTGCCATTCCCTTCTCCAGTTCATTTTAAAGGTGAAGAAACTGAGGCAAACAGGGTTAAGTGACTTGCCCAAGGTCACCCAGCTAGTAAGTTTCTGAGGCCAGATTTGAACTCAGGAAGATGACTGAGTCTTCCTGACTTCAGGTCTAACACTCTAGCTGCCCTTAATTACTGTTATTACATTGTTATTGAATAAAATAATAATAGCAATATTAGCTAACATTTATATAGCACTTTAAGGTTAGCAAATATTATTTCTTTTTATCCTCACAACAACCATGAGAAATAGGTGCTCTTATTATCCCCAATTTACAGATGAGGAAGCCGAGGCAGACAGAGTAAGTGACTTGCCCAGTATCATATGGCTAATAAGTATCTGAGTTTAAATTTGAATCCAGGCATTCCTGATTCCAGATCTAGCACTGTCACCAAGTCTTAAATAGCTTTGTTATACAAGCTAACTGTGTGCTCTAGCTGACCAGTAAAAAAAAAAAAACACCTCATTGGAGGTTTGTTTGGTTTTTTTTTTTTGGAGGGCAGTTGGAGTTAAGTGATTTACCCAAGGTCACACGGGTGAGGCCAGATTTGAACTCAGGTCCTCCGGACTCCAGCACCATTGCTCTATTCACTGCACCACCTAGCCCTCATTAGAGGTTTTGGAGCTATAGTGTGGGAAGAGTCTGACTCACAAAGTACCTAGAATTGGGGGGTAGCTAGCTGGGGGCCCATGGGTGAGGAGGGTCCTGGGAGCTACACGTGTGATTGGTGCTGCAGAAGAACATTGAACTTGACCAGAGCTGAGTAGGAGGAAGACTGTATTGCATTTGGGAAGTGGAGCTGCTCTATTAATGATCTCCAACTACTCATTGACGTAAAAGCCCATTTAGTGAACGCCAACGTTCTCTTGGTGATGGCTGTGAATCATGGAACATCATAATCTTGGAACGAGATTGCAGATGACCCAAAGGGCACTGGAAAGACAGCAGGTAGGTGGATGTAGGCTGCAGTTTGTCACAGACAGTGACTGACTTGCCTGGGAGGTTGGCATAGAAAATATTCTCAAGGCTGTGTATCACCAGAAAAAAAGAAGCTGGTGTTTTATGGATGGTGGAAGAAAAGTTCTCTTACTGAATTTTCTAGCCTCGAGGCCAGAAGACAACCACACAAGAGGGCAATCATCTGGGTCGTCGTGAACTATATTGAGGGGATAGGAAAAGTCTTGCAAATCAAGCACAGCTTATGTGAACTGAGGCAGAATGAAGGAAGCCTAGCCAAGAAAACAGTATATACAGAAAGCACAAGGGGCAAGGGGCAAGGGGCGGGGGAGGACAAGCATTTATTAGGCACCTCCTATGTGCCATGCTCTGTGGTAAGTGCTTTTCAGATATGATCTCATTTGGTCCTCACAACAACTGTGGGAGGCAGGAGCTATTATCACTTCCACTTTTACAGTTGAGACAACTGAGGCAGACAGAGATTAAGTGACTTGGCTACGGTCACACTGCTAGTGAGTGTCTGAGGCCAGATTTTCACTTAGGTCTTCCTGACTCTAGGCCTATTGCTTTATCTACCGTGTCAACTAAAAAGCTGAAATGTTGAGAAATTAGAAATAAGAAATGTGAGAGGATCCTGTCCGTCGTTGTGTTGCAGAGGTGGGAAGTCGGTGGGTGTTGGAACATGACATATATTTTCATATTTTTTCAAAATATTGATTGATTTTTCTTATTTTTTCTTTTTTTCCCCTTTTTTCTTCTTTAAAAAAGTTTGTATTATAAGCATCTATTTCTCTCAGGGAGGAGGTAGAAGAAAGATATTGGGGGGAACTTTAGGCAGTATAAAAACAAAAGATATCAATAAAAATTTCTTTAAAAATAAAAAAACCCACAAAAGTCATATTCATGCCTAATAGTCCATTAATAATGGAACAATTGGGTGATTTAAGAAAGCATTAATAATAATAGCTGACATTAATATAGCATTTTAAGGTCTGCAAAGCAGATATTTACTTATTTGCAGATAATTATTGTATTTGGTCCTCATCATGAACCCGTGAGGTACATACTACAGGTATTATTCTTCCCTTTTCACAGATGAGGAAACCGAGGCTAGAGAGGTCAAGTGATCTGTCCATGGTCACACAGCTAGTAGGTGTCAGAGGTGGGGCACAGACTCCTGTCTTCACTGATTTCACATCCAGCACCTTTAACTGCAGCCTAATGTACCAGAACATTTGCCAAAAAGAAGTTAAGTCATTTCATGAAGACCTTTTGTTAGTAAACCCCCCCGCAGCTAGGCCCTTTGGGTGGAGGGGACTCTTCAGGTGAAGAGGGCAGGAAAGGGCAAGGTGTCCCAGCCCGGGGCAAAGCTGGGATGGGACACAGGGTGCATCGAGCCCAGCTGCAGTGGAAGGCAGCCAGTCAGTGCGTCTGCTCCGGTTCTCTAATTGGAGGGATTAGAACTCTCTCTCTAGTGGTGTTCCAATCCATGTAAGGCCTTTATGATTCAGTAAAAGTCAATTGGATGCAGTCGCAGATAAAAATAGCAAAAGCATGGTCTCTCTGTGTTTGGCCCAAGTATTAAACACTCCTAATTAAGCTATTTCCAATGGTGACTCATGACCAGATTGCATTCCAGGCAGGCAAGGGATAGATTGGGGAAAATCATCATTTGTACCATAGTGGGTCACGTGGTGCATGCATGTGTATGTGTGAATGTATTAACGACCTCACACGTAACATGTAGCTGTATGTGTGTGTATGTGTATGCATGTATGTGTGTGCATGTGTATAGATTGTATGTGTGCAGGATAAGTTTATGTGTATATGAACTTGTGTATGGGTTATGTATGTACTGATAATAATTTAATATCAATTTAATAACTTCAGTAAGGGCCAGGGAGTGAACTAATCAATCAGAAGAAGAGCCTGGACCCAACAGCTCCTTTGTTCTCTGAGCAAACACAGAGAATACCTCTTCCTATGTCAACAAAGCCAGGTGGGGCTTACCTTATGGCCATTAAGGAGGAGACCCTTAACCCAAGGCACTGACGTTAGTAATGGGACTTTTTCTTATCTTAATATTTTTGGAATGTTAATGGTAAAGAATGGTAAAGAAAACAGATATGCTGGGTTGTAATTTCAATGGACACTTTGTCAGCTCTCTTATTTTATTGTATTTACCATCTATTCAATTAAAAAAATTCCTTTCTCATACAATGATCAAACATTTATGGAGATCATAAATTTGAGTGACACAGCCATCCTGAACTGGGATGGCTCTATAATGTATATAAGCTTTCTCATTCCATTGTTTAGGCAGTCAGAATTTAGGTTTTGACTCTTTGTATATACAAGTAAGCTAGTTTCATCTAGCCTTAAGGGAATAAGTGATAAAAAGCTGTATCACTTAGCCTGTTTGTCTCCTTTGACCAAACTTTCAGGTTAACGGTACACACCCTGTGCATGCATGTGTACATGTATAGATGTGCAAGACATACATGTTCATATGTATATGCATGCATGTGTGTGTACACACATATGCACAGTGCTTTGTCCCTCTATGTGACTTTTCCCCACATTTATTGAATTGAGACAAACGTTTTTTTCCCCAGCATGGCTGCAGCAAACATAGGATCATAACAACACAGATTTAAAGCTGGAAGGGAGCTCAGACTTCATCTAGGCCAACTCCCTCATTTCATAGTTGAGGAAACTGAGGCCCGGAGAAGTTCATTCAATTGCCCAAAGCCACACCAGTAATAGTGTCAAAGGCAGGATTTGAACCCAGGTCCTCCCTCTGAATCCACAAGTAGTTCTCTTTCTTCTCTGGCTAAGGTGAAATCATTACTGTAGCTCTTCAGTCTGGGTTGCTGATTTTCATGAGCTGATCTGACACTGGAAACAGAAGGACCTCCGGGAGAAGCAGATGGCTGTGGGGTGGGTGGAGGGGAGAGCCAGAGAGGTCTACACCAAGGTGGCAAGGAGAAGAGAAAAATGGCCATGCTGTCTCCTAAGCAGTGAAGGGAGGCATCCCAGAGCATGAAAATCATGCAGTGTTAGAAACGAAAAAGACTGTAAAACACAGAAGCCTCCTAGGAAGAGGCCTAGGAACAGAGACCACAGGACGTCTGAGCTTGGGCCTTTGCACCCCCTCGCTGAACAGCTGAGCAAACTGAAGCCAGGAGAGCCCGGCGAATTACCCATGGCCAGGAAGGTAGTGGTGGGTGGGACTGGGAGTGCAGTCTATTTGCCTTTTCAAAGGTTCACCCTAGTATTGGGGGAATTTCTGACTCTCCATCTCTGTCACCAAGGCATCCTGCTTTCACCATGCCTGTCCATGCCCTCACTTGCCTCCCTCCACCACTACCCCCCCCCCCCCCCCCCAGGTTTCATCCTGAATGGGAACCTGAGGCTCAAAGATGGGATGATTGTTGGTTTCCAGGCAGGAGCGGCAGCCACCATATTTTCCATTTTACACACACCTAGGCAACCTGGAAAGGCTGGAAAGAAGGAGGTGAAGGCCATGGGGCAGCCACATTTTCTCTTACTTGAACTTTGTGTTTGAGTTTCTAGGCAATCTGGCTAAACCCTCCATTGCTAACTAGCCAAAGGTAAAGAAAACCCCAGGGCTGAGCTGGATCTCACCTCTGTCCTTGTTCTGTCTCAGTGCCGCCAAGACCAGTAGAGGGTGGTGTTGCCTCATTTTTTCTATAGTGAAATTGTACATCTCAGATGGGATCTGGGAAAACTGGGAATTCACCATTGATGGAAAGCTTGAGCTCAGATATCACACACACACAACACACAATATATATGTATATGTACACATACATGTATGTATATAAAATATGTATGTATATACACACATATATATGTGTATCTATATATTCCATTTTGTATAAAAAAATGGAGGCCCTTGGGGAGGCTAGGTGGTGCAGTGAATAGAGCACCAGCCCTGGGGTCAGGAGGACCTGAGTTCAAATGTGGCCTCAGACACTTAATACCTACTAGCTGTGTGACCTTGGGCAAGTCACTTAACCCCAATTGCCCTGCCCTCTCCCCTCAAAAAAAAAATGGAGGCCCAACCAAACAGGAAAAGGGATCTGTCCAAGAATACACTAAGTAATAGTAGAGCTGGCACTGGAAATCCAGGCTCCTGAATACCCTGTCCAGGGCTCATTCCATCATCCCAAATGCTCACATAGTTTTATCCTT
Source organism: Gymnobelideus leadbeateri (assembly GCA_011680675.1). Taxonomy (NCBI): domain Eukaryota; kingdom Metazoa; phylum Chordata; class Mammalia; order Diprotodontia; family Petauridae; genus Gymnobelideus; species Gymnobelideus leadbeateri. The sequence goes on from WOXC01002622.1 coordinate 672,902, forward strand.
TTGTTCAACTTCTCAGTGATCTAGATGCCTCTCAGAGACAGCAAGTTACAGAGAAGGTGCTGATCTGTACTGGTCCAGGGAGTTTCCTATAGGAGTAAACCTACAAATCCAGTCCCTATTCATTTTCTTTGGTTTGTTTGTTTTTGCTTTTTGGAGGGCAATTGGGGTTAAGTGACTTGCCCAAGGTCACATGGTAGTAAGTGTTAAGTGTCTGAGGCTGGATTTGAGCTCAGGTCCTCCTGACTTCAGGGCCAGTGCTCTATTCACTGCACCACCTAGCCGCTCTGTCTTCTCTCTAGTTAAAAAGATGAGTAACTCAAATGGGTCCATGTGATCCTAATCAAGTCACATCTCTTTGGATCTCACCATCTTCATCTATAAAATGATGCCAGAAGATTCCTTCTAGCTCTAAAGTTCTAGGATTCTGAGAAGGCAGAGCAGTAGGAAACAGGAAGAATTCGCTGGGCTCTGGAAATGGGGATGGGATCTCTGAGGTCACCAAATTCGACCTACTTGAGAAGAATCTTCTCTTTACAACCTCCATAGAAACCTCCTGGGCCGGGGGTCTCACCCTTGCCCAGGGCAGCCCATTCCAGTTTCTCTTAGGAAAAGGAAGGATGGCATAGGGCTGTAGTGTCAAATCCAGAGAGAACTGGGGCCACTGAATCATACATATATGGAAGGAGCCTGCTGGCTGCCTGCTGACTTAGGAAAGCACGTATTCACACAATCATGTTCCACTGTATTCTTACTAATTTTGTAAAATATTTCCCATTTGCATTTTAATCTGGTTCAGGCAGCACTGTTGCTCAGGGAGTATTTGACACTTTGGGTGAAGTGGATAGAGGTCAAGCAGATCTCAGTCCTATCTCTGACTGCTTGTGTGACCTTAGACAAAGTGCTGATTGGCTTTGGTTTAGAAGAAAAAAGGAAATCACAGCAAAAGAAATGAGCTGAATTGTTATAATGGCTTTTTCTTATATTTAGCTGAATCTGCCTCTTGGATTTTCAATCTGTTCCTAATTCTGCTCCCTGGGGCCCAGCAAAATCAGTTTTATCTTTTCCCACCTGATACAGTCTTTGAAAAATCTGAAGACAACAAACTTTTCTTTCCTAAGGTCAAACACATCCAGTTCCTTCTCTATCCTGGTTCCTGATCACTGGTTCCTTGTATATCATGGTTTCTGATCGCCTGTCACATTCACCTTCTGCTGAACTTCCTCAGCTTTTTAATTTCCTGTATCCAGGATGCCTAGAACTGAACACAAGGCCAAAAATGACTTCTGACTAGAGAACGGAAGAACAGAACCATCACCTCTTCTGTTTAGGACAAAATCCTTTTATTAATGTGTAAGTATAAGAGAGAATTAATGGGGGGGGGGAGGAAGGTAGGTCACGCTATTGACTCAACTCACATTGAATTTAAAGTTCACTAAAACTCTCAGATCTTTTTAAAATTTTATTTTCAGTTCCTAATTTTCTCTCTCCCTCCACCCATTGAGAAGGCAAGAAATAGGATACCCTTTATACATATGGAGTCTTGCAAAGCTTATTTCCACATTAGCCATGTTTGGGGGGAGGGGGGAAAGAAAAATAAAGGAAAAAAGATGCTTCAATTTGTCTTTGAATCCATCCATTCTCTTTCTGGAGGTGGCTAGTATTTGCATCATGAGCCTTTTGGAACTGTGGTGGTTCATTAAACAGATCAAAGTTATTAAGTCTTTTGCAGTTGATTATAAGAGATACTTTCTAAATTAACTGTCCTCTAGCCTCCCTCATCCTACACCAGAGTAGTTGATTTTTTTTTTTTTTGACTCAGTGTCATTTACATTTATTCCTATTATTTCCTGAACTACCTGGTTCATTGTTTATTCTAGACCATCAGGATTTTTTTTTTATATCTAGATTCTGTTAATTAGTGTTAGCTTTCCTTCCTAGCATTTGATAAGCATGCTACCTGGGCCTTTATCCATGTCGTGATAAAATTGTTGAACAGCACTGAGTACAGATCCCTGGGATATTTCCCTAGAGACCCTCCTACCCCAGTAAGTGGATAAGGATCCATTAATCTACTAGAAATTATTTGTAGGGAACCTCTTTCTCCACTCTTTTTCTCTTAGACCCAGAGACCACGCCCTGTGCTTCCTGATTCTTAAATGCACATTCCTAAAGCTACTCTCCAGTTGCCATGAGTTGCTGTAACCTTGTGTTATTTCTAATTCTGTATAATTCAAAGTACGTCTGATAGTCAAACAGCATGGAAAGAAATTGAGACAGGACCTATAAGGAATAAAACCAAAGGCATGTTAGAACTTAAAGAAAAAAATTAGCCCTGGAGCATCGGCTTCCCAGCAACATGAAGCTTGTGTCAGTGCTAAATCCCTGAGACATTTCTCAGTCTGGGCTGGATCCTAGGGCCCCACTTTCTTCTCTCCTGCCAGAACCCTCCCTCCCCCCTCCTCCTCTCTCCCTGAGCTTTTAACTGGTCTACTTTCTGATCATGGTTTTGTGATCACAACGTTTTTATCTCCCACCTGGCCTTCTCTCACCTGGGTGACGGACAAAGCATCTTAAATTCTTCTCTCCTGTCCCCAAAACAAGCACACATTCATTCTCATGTGGCTCGTGTAGCTCCTCCCAAATTCAGGGCACTCTGTGGAGCAGGACCCCTTTAAAACTAGAATTCATGAGTACCCAGTGATGTGTTTACTTTGACTAAACAACCCAGAATGAAAACATTTGTTTAAAGTAAAAGAGGGTATATAGCAAATCATGATAAGACCGCACTCCAGGGGTGGGGACCCTATGACCCTCTAGGTCCTCAAGTGTGACCTTTTGACTAAATGCATATGGATTCAGTCAAAGGGCTGCACTTAAGGGCCTACATGTGGTCTCAAGGCCACAGGTTCCCTACCCCTGCTATACCCACTAGAAACAGGTGAAAACATACACTGAATATGTAGGGCTTGAGCGTACACATAGAGAACATAGACATAGGTCTGAAATGTAGACAGACAACATGTGTCCGTTGGGACATACCTCTGATGCTTCAAAGCTACAATTGTTCTCTGATGATGTATTGTGTTTCTCTCTTCTGCTCACCATTGGGCACTGTGATTAGCTGTGTCATAGCTGCTGTCTAATGGGTATTGCAGCTCTGTTTTCTCTGGAAAGTTGTGCTGCTCCTTCTGGGTGTCTCCTCTGGTTTCTATCTGTGTTGTGCTCTGAGCTAACTGTAATGTTAATGTAATATGAAGATCTTCCCCATCCATTAATAGACCTATGTGACCACATGTGTCCCCTTTTCCCTTGGAACAGAAACCGTGTTCTCAGGTCTAAAGGTACCCAGGTATTTCCATCACAGCTGTGATACATCCCGAGTCACATAGAGCCCATTGAAGGAGGAACTTGCCTAAGGAGGAGCTTACTTACAGGGAGGCTTGCTTGTAGGAAGGTTTTCACACCTTTTGATATGGAGCTATGAGTCCATGGGGGTTGTGATGCCTTCTGGCTCTGAGACTGTTAGTTGAAAGCTACATATACTGGGAGGTTGGTATTTTTTTGTGGGGGCTCACTCATGAGGAGGACCTTTTGATTTCCTGGACAGGACTCTTGAATTGTTGTTAAGGGCCCACCAACTACTCAGATGTTGGTGCTCTCCTGTTCTGGTGGTGTATGTAGGTGGTTGTATTATTCTGTTTAGACAGTTGGGGCCCTGTCTATTGGATTCTTTCTTGGATACTTGTTTCTACTTATCTGTACTCATCTGTCTGTTAATTAAAGTAAGATTGCTAACCTCTTTAAAACTGTTTTTCCTTTAGAAAAGCAGATCAAAGAACCTGTGCTAGCAGCCCACCCTGTGTGCTAGTGTGGTTGCTAATACAGCTACTCTCCCTTCCTGTCCCAGACAGTCTCCCAGATAGATCCCAGATATTCCAGTCTGTTTGTGCCATTTGCTGCTTTCTGTTGTCTCCTGGGCTGTAGCAGTTAGCCTTTCTCTTACAAGGGAAGGCTAAATAATCCACATAGCCCCTGCACCAGCCAGGCAGCCTGAAGATGTCCTCAGACTTACTCTACCCTGTTCTCACTGGAAGTCCCTAGCCCCCTTCAGTGTTCTGACTCAAGCTCAGAAAGCCCCTGATTATTAGTCTGTATACCATCAGTCATCATTTCAGGTATTCTACCCAATTATAAAACCACAGAGAAGCTTTATGGGGCTAGGGTAACTAGGCTATATTTATTCCCTATAATCCTGGCTGGCATGTATTGCACATGAATCTGAGGCAAGGGACAAGAGGACTAGGTGAGGCCAGAAGGACTATGGATCTCCACCTTAGATCTTTAGTTTTACGTTCCAGTCAGCAATACAAACCTTGCCTCTCTCTCCCTGCCTTTATCAGTGTTTTTATAGGATACAATAGGAAATGGGTAAAATTCTTGGACAGGGTAAAAGAAGTGGGTTGTGTGACCCTGGATGTTTTGCTTAATGTTTCAGAAGCTGTTTCCTCCACTATAGCACTTTTGGTGGAGTTGTGAAATGATTCAACCATTCTGGAGAGCAATTTGGAACTATGCCCAAAGGGCAATCAAACTGTGCATACCCTCTAATCCAGCAATACCACTGCTAGTTATATATCCCAAAGAGATCATAAAAAAGGGAAAAGGACTAATATATACAAAATATTTATTGTACCTCTTTTTGTGGTGGCAAAGAACTGGAAATTGAGGGGATGCCTATCAATTGGGGAATGGCTGAAGAAGTTGTGGTATATGATTGTGATGGAATACTATTGCTCAATATGTAATGACAAACAGGCAGATTCCAGAAAATTATGGAAAGACATGTAAGAACTGATGCAAAGAGAAATGAGCAGAACCAGGAAAACATTGTATACAATATCAGCAACACTGTGTGATGATTAACTATGGATGACAGCTCTTCTCAGCAACACAATGATCCAAGACAAGAACAAAGAACTTACAAGAAAAATCTTATCCACATCCAGATAAAGAACTGATAGACTCTGGATGCAAATTGAAGCATTTTAAAATTTTACTTTATTCTTTCTCATTTTAAAAAAATATGTTTTTTCTTTCACAACTGTGACTAATATGGAAATATTTTCTACATGATAGCACATGTATAAACTGTATCAAACTAGCTACCATTTTCAGAAAGGGGGAGGAGGGAGAGAGAGCGGAGAATTTGGAACTCAAAATTTTGTAAAAGTGAACGCTAAAAATTTTCTTGACATGTAACTGGGGAAAAAATAAAATACTATTGGGGTTCCTAGGTGATGCAGTGAATAGAGCACTAGCCCTGGTGTCGGGAAGACCTAAGACCTCAGACACTAGCTGTGTGACAGTTAACCTCTGTTTACCTTGGTTTCACCATCTGTAAAGTGGGGATAACAATAGCATCTACTTTGTGGGACTGTTATGAGGATCTCTTGAAATAATTATAGAGTGCAATGCCTAACACATAGTAAGTGCTAAATAAATGCTAACTAATAATAATAATAATAATGCATATGTATGTGTGTATAGATGTTTCTCACATCAGAGCATAATCTCCTTGCTAGTGGGGATTGTTTTATTCTTGATACTTACATAGAAGGCCCTGGCACATTCTTGGCCCTTAATAAATGCTTGTTGATTATATCTTTTTTCCCCCTTTTTGGAGGGGGGAGAGCAGGGCAATTGGGGTTAAGTGACTTGCCCAAGGTCACATGGCTAGTAAGTGTTAAGTGTCTAAGGTTTGATTTGAACTCAGGTCCTCTTGACTCCAGGGCCGGTGCTCTATTCACTGTCCCACCTAGCCTCCCCTGATTACATCTTTCAAGAAATCTTGTATGATGTTAATATGTGAGCTGGAGATGCCTTATAGGAAGAGAGCCTACAAAACACTAATTTGTTTCTTTGAATCAAATATTTACTGATAATCAACCAACGGCGAGATCCCAAGGAGCTTGTATTCTGTTCACCTTTCAGTTAATTGTGGAAATGTAAGGATTCTGGCTGCTAAAGGCTTCCTGTTTATTTATCATAAATATACCAAGGATGACTACTTTCACAAAGATTTTCAAGGACTGGAAAATAGGCATATGGTCATCGTTATTGACATTTTTTAATTACCTTGTGATTCTTTCTCCCCTGCCTCCTCCCCAAGCATTTGGTATCTCCCCTTGAATCTTTTTCAAGAATTGATCCCTGAGAGACCTCAAAATGGCATTTCTTCCCCTATGGGTGACATCTTTGTCTGATTGACCTACTTCAGCTGTTTTTCCCATCTTTGATTTCTTCTGTGGAATGGAAAAGCACTAACCATGTGCCAAAGCCCCATGAAGGCTAAGCACTGGGGATAGAAATGGAAAAGTGAGACAATCCCTCTTCTCAAGGAGTTCACATTCTAATTAAAGGAAACAACATGTAAAAGGGGGTTCTGATCATGGCAGATGGAAAGACCAGGTGGCATGTAGGTCCCTAAAGGGAATGTGACAAGGCCAATGGCAAGGCCCAGTAGACCATGGGAAGCAATGGCAGAGCTAATGGGTCAGCATCCAGCTGAGAGTGGGTGTCTAGAATCCAGAGGGACCTGGGCAATGGAGGTTCGGTAGAAGGGGATGGTTCCTGCCCTGACTTTTAGTGGTGGGCTGGGAAAGAAGGGAGGAAGGTCTACTAAATCATGGTGGGTGTGTCAAGCTTGAATCACTGCTTTAAAAACCTACCTGGAGAGGGGTGCACCTGGTAGTACAGTTCCAGGCTCTTCCACTTCCTCAGCTCCACCCATGTATGGTAAGATTCACCCTGAGCACCTGCAGCATTGCCAATTTGACAGCCTAACTAAACAAAGAGAACAGAGGCACCTCCACCCACATTACTTCCACCCAGGGGTATATTGGTAAATATTTAGGAATTGACTCAAGGGAGAAGAAAGGGAAGAATACAATGAATTTTTAAGTTGAATTTGCATTATTAACCTTTTTCCCATCACTTTCTGTCATTTAGTCTATAAACAAAATAATAAATCAAACCTCAATTTGCCGTTTACTGATTTCCAAGGTATAAACATTTACTAAAAATTTAACAATCAGCTCTTGTAAATCAAATCAAGCTGCTTCTAGCACAAGCTTGCCTTCACCTTTCTTCCCATAGAGGATTTTGGTTTGTAGAGTTCTAAAGATGGAGGCTTATAAACTTCTTTCCTCTGGCTAAGGTTTGGCCTCTCCTCCCCCATCACAAAGGGCCCCAAGCCAAGGTAAAGAGGTTTCTACTTCCTGGTGCAGCATATGAGGGCCTGCCATAGCCTTTGAGAATCCAGGATCATCTCAATGGCAAAATAGGACCTTGGAGTAAGACTTTGTGTTTAAATGAGAGATTTTCATTTAACCTATTTTAGTTTCATAGTGGTAACTCCCAGACAAAAAAAGTGAGGGAAACATCCTCCATGGCTTTTAGTTTCTTCTTCTTCTTCTTCTTTTTTTTTTTTTGCTTTTGGAGGGCAATTGGGGTTAAGTGACTTGCCCAAGGTCACACGGTTAGCTTTGTGTTAAATGTCTGAGGTCTGATTTGAACTTAGGTCCTCCTGACTCCATGGCCCATGCTCTATTCACTGTGCCACCTCGCTGCCCCCAGAATAACTTCTTAATCCTTCCTAGGAAGGAAACTAGAAAGCAATCATTTACATCTTAGTAAGAAAGAGCTCAAATAACTCAGCTGGTATAACAATGCATTTCCTTGTCTTAGGATTATAGGTTTTAGAGTTGGAAGGGACTTGAGAGATCATTTAGATCAGAGCTTTTTAACCTTTTCTTGTGTCATGGACATTTTTGGTAGTCAGGTAAAGCCTACGAACTCCTTTTCAGAATAACGTTTAAAAAATCGTAATTGAAAGAAACGCTACACTTTAGTGAAAATAAAGATGTAATTTTTCCAATTCAAGTTGCCCCATCATTTTCTATAAAATAAGAACATTACTGTTCAGATTAAAGGGAAACTGAGCTTGGGATGTTAAAGCCAGAAAAGACCTTATGACAGAATGCCAGGACTGAAAAGGGCCATAGAACACAGACTGCCAGATTTAGAAGATATCTTGGACTGTGAGGTGTCAAGAACTGAAAGAAGCCTCAGAACATAGAACATATATCATAACTGAACCTGGATTTATGTGGTAGGAGTAATATCCTAACCCCTCAATCCATGAAAGTTAAGTTTTTTTGTTGTTGTTGTTTTGGAGGGGGGAAAGCGAGGCATTTGGGGTTGTGACATACCTAAGGTCACACAGCTAGTTAAGGGTCTAGTGTCTGTGGTCGAATTTGAACTCAGGTCCTCCTGAATTCAGGGCCAGTGCTCTATTTACTGCGCCACCTAGCTGTTCCCCCCCTCATTAAAATTAAGTGAGTTTTCACTTGAAAGGAAGCCAGACATTTTTTGGGACAGTTAAATGGTAGAACCTTTGCTCAGCAGTAACATTAGTTACCGGCCACTAGGTGGCACAGTGGATAGAGCATTGAACCTGGACTCAGGAAGACTCATCTAACTGAGGTCAAATTTGGCCTTTGTGACCCTGGACAAGTCACTTAACCCTGTTTGCCTTAGTTTCCTCATCAGTAAAATGAGCTGGAGAAGGAAATGGCAAACCACTCCAGTATTTGTGCCAAGAAGACCCCAAATGGGGTCATGAAGAGTTGGACACAACTGAAAACACTGAAGAGTACCATGCACACTACCTCCTGAGCAGCACCAGTTGGCCCAGGCTAAGATGGTTGACATCACTTGAGATAGGTCAACATCACTCCCTCATCAGCTGAGTACAAAGCAGGCATGGGGAGCACTAAGCTCTCGGATGCTTAGCTGTTGGACTGGGACAGGAGCTTTGCCCAGCAGAATCAACTCAAGGCTTCATGATGCCTGTCCTTGTCTGAGTGTCTTTTTCCTGCTATGGCTAAGTAAATTCCTGTTAAGTTTTAAATGATGTAAAAGTGTCCCATTTTATTCCAGCGTCAAACCTAATCTACCAGGGGTCTCATCTGAGTCAGACCCATCCCAGAACACCTTAGCACATAAAATGTCAGCACTGGAAGGTGTCTTAGTGCCTCGGATAGCAGAACCTCAGTCTTAACTTGAAAGCAAGTTTTGATAGAAGAGAGAACAAGAGACTCCTTAGAGGAGGGACAGAAGACAAGTTGATGCTTTCAGAAGCACTTAGACTTGGTCTTCTTCCCTTTCTTGCATTTTTCATTGTCACACGAGGAACCCCGTCCAGCCAGCTAGTCAGTGGCAGAGCTATGGCCCCTGATGAATGGACTGGCTGCCCCTGTGGTGGCTGCTGTCCCCATTCCCTGACACCAAGCTGAGGCCAGTGGCTGGAAATGTCTAAAGAAAAGCCATCCAGCAATCATCTCCTGATGGGTCCTGCCTGGGCTATTTAGAGCACACGGTTATCCATGGCCTCATTTATGAGTTTCCTGGGCAGGCTGGGCAGTGGCTAGTTCTTGGTCTTAATACCCAGGATTGCCCATGGCTATTGGCATTGAATGTCACAGTCAGAGAGGCAGAACTAAAAGGGACCTTGGATGTTATCTAGTTTAACACTCACATTTTGTAGAAGAGAAAATGAGGACCAGAAGGGGACTTCCCCAAGGTCATATAGTTAGTAAGGGCCAGAACCAGGACTAGAACCCAGGATATCCAGCTTCCAGACTAGTGCAAGGGGAGATAGAAACTGCCGTATCTTATTTCAGCTTTGTTACCATAACTGAGAACATGTCTCAATCAGTCACTCATAGGCCTTAGACTGAGGGCTAAAAAGCCTTCCAACTGGAATAACATTACCTAAGAATCTTGTTTAGATAGGCAGAGGAAAGTTGGCCATGCCCCAGAGATTACCAATAAATTATCAAGTGAGTTCAGAAGGGTTTCATTCCAGAAACTGGAGCAAGCATGGAGCTTTAGCTGAAACTGCCCCCCTTCCTTCTCCTCAAGGAAATGCCTTTGGGGAAGGAGAAGCCTTGACTTTGGCCTCAGCTAGGTCTCCTCCCTGCTACATTTATTTTTATTGATGTCTTTTTTTTCCCACATTCATTTCCAAATATATCTTTCCCTCCTACCCCATGCATTGACTCGTCCCTCATAACAAAGATTTTAAAAGAGGAAAAATGTTGTCCAGCAAAATTAACCAACATCCCTACTGTGTCTGACAGTAGATTCAATATTCCACATCTACAGCACCCTATCTGCAACGAAGGCAGCAAGGTGTACCTTCTTAATCCTTCTTTGGGGCAAGCTTGGTCACTATAGCATGTAGTTTTGTTTTGTGTGATTTTTCTTGGTCTATTTACATTGGTATAGTCATTTTGTATATATTAGGACACATATATTTCCTAATTCTGCTTACTTCACATTGTGTCAGTCCATGTAAATCTTCTTATGTTTTTCTGTATTCTTCACAATTGTCACATCTAATAAATATATAGCATACTAATAGTCCATTATTTTAATATACCACAGTTTGATTATTTTATTACCCATCTGATGGGCTACTTTGAGTTAGCTCTTTGTTACCACAAAAAGTGTTGCTATGAATATTTTGGTATGTATGGAAACTTTCTGTCTTGGAACTCCTTGAGGTAGCAGGGAGATGTCTGGGGCAAAGGGTAAGGGCACTTTGGTTACTTTTTTTTTGTTTTTTGCTTTTTGGAGGGGGGAAGGCAAGGCAATTGGGGTTAAGTGACTTGCCCAAGGTCACATGGCTAGTGTCAAGTGTCTGAGGCTGAATTTGAACTCAGGTCCTCCTGACTCCAGGGCAGGTGCTCTATTCACTGTGCCACCTAGCTGCCCCTGGTTACTTTTTAAATATAAATTCCAAATGACTTTCCTGGATAGTTGGGCTAATTCATTCCTTTGTGAGCAGTGCAATAGAATATCTGTTTTTTTAGTCTTCTGTCAACTATCTTCTGCCCTTACCAGCTGGGTGTGTGTGTGGAGGAAGTTATGGGAGGCCTCTTGAATAAGATAGCATTGGAGTTAGCGTTTAAAGAGTTCACAGGAATTGGACAGGCAAAGAAAGGAAAGGAAGAAAGACATAGGGAGCAGGGTGAGTTAAGGGATAGAGGCAGGAAAGACTGAATTTATCATTTCACATTTCTTGAAGTGCTTAAAGGTTTAACAGTGCAATAGATTACAACTTATGAGGCACACAGAACAAGTAGGATTATCCTCAGTTTTATGCAGGAAGATGCTAGCTGTCTTCAGAAAAAGAATTGACAAATGTATATATAGTATAGTTTTACATATATGTACATATTTGCGTTTACTGGTAGCCATCTCTAGGGTGGGGGAGGGATAGGGAAAAATACATACATTTTATATATATATATATTGCAAAGCAGAGAATGAAAGAAAATGTAGAAGGAAGCACAGAAAGCAGAATAGCTTTGAAAAAGACAAGTAGTACACGTATAACCTATATTGAATTGCCTGTCTTCTCAATGAGTAGGTAGGGAGGAGAAAGTGAGAGAATTTGGAACTCAGTTTTAAAAATTAATGTTAAAAATTGTTTTTCATGTAGCTGGGGAAAAATAAAATAATTAAAAAAATATAAAAAAGAAAAGAACAAGTATCATTTATTATATAGTTGTTTTTTTTAAAGTAAATAGTGCAAAATGTAAATTTATGGTTTTATAGTGAATCCTCTTTTTAGATTGTGCTGTATACATGGACCTTTTTTTTGTCTTCATGTATTTAAGTTCAAAACGAATAAAAATGAATGCAATACCAATTTTTTTAAATGTTAGAGGGTTACCCTCCAATTTACATAAGAGGAAACTGAGGCTCAGGGGAGTGGCCCCTGGTCATTAAGCCATCCTATGCTAGAGTCAAGGTTTGAAACCAGGCTCCCTTTCTGGTAGGCTAGTATTTTTGTCACCACATCATGCTGGTTAGTGATCCTGGCATCCTTCAGAGGTTTTCTAACTCCTTGTTACCAGAGAGCTAAATCTGAGGCTCAGACTTATTGACTCTCCTTGAAAATGCTGACTTTGAACTCCTGAGAAATCGAAGACATCAATAGATGCTCAGTAAGGCCTTTTGCCCTGTGGTTTAAACGCATGATTTACAAAACAAAATCTGAGAAGAACATTTGTTTTTTTTAACAAGCCAAAGTTTTATTTGTTTCATAAACAGGTAAAATTATATTAATGTAAAACAGAGAAAAACGGACACAATTCTTACACACACAACACACAAAGAGCACAAAACTAGAGAGGCCCAACAGGTAGAGCTAGTACATGTCCCTCCCAACACCTAAGTGAACCATCAAGGGAATGAGGAGACAGATCCACAGGGCTCTGTACAAAGTTTAAGGGAGAATCCAAGGAAACACATAGTCTGTCACTCAAATATCAAAAAAGCAAAGTAATTTCAGTGATCACAGAAAAACCTAGAAAACTACCATGTTTATTATTTTCACCCCTTATTTTTTTTTAAGTTGCTTAAAAAGGATAAAAAGTACACAGACATTCCCATAAGGCACAAACAGATTTCTGTACAAGCCATTTATTTCATCAAGGAATTTTAAAAGACATCAAAGGAGAACAACAGTTTTTAACCACTCATTCCCAGGAGACTTTCTTTCCCCCTGAACCTGAGGCTCCCCCTGCAGAAACCTGCACCAAGGTGCGATAAGGCAGAGTGAGGTCCACTCCAGACTTGCCATCCAAGCTATGATCTAAACTTAAATGTTATCCTGAATGGCTCAGCCTGGGAGTCCCTGCTGGAGACAAGGATGTTGAGCTATCTATCCCAAACGCTGTAATTAGATACGGGCTAGTCTTCTGTTCCACCCTTGGTATAACTGGGTGGGTTCTAGTTTTTGGGGCCAAATTTGTGATTTCAGTGATGTTGGGAACTCCAGGAAAAGAAACAACCTGTACCATTGCCGATCTGTAACTGCTCTTAAAATTACAATTGGAGTTGCTTTGGTGGTTAAAAGGGTTAAATGGCCTGCCTAGGATCACATAAGCCAGTATTAGTTAGAGACTGGTCAAGAACTAAGGTTCTTCCTGAATCTGAGGTTGGTTCTCTATCCACTCACTCATGCTGTATCTTGGTTGGGATATATATGTATGTTTATGTGTATATACACACACATGTGTATATATGTATGCATCTGCATATATACACATGTACATATATATGTATATGTATGTGTGTGTGTATGTGTGTGTGTGTGCATACTCCAGAGTGCTAAAAGTTGTCCCATAAGGAATAAATGAGGACCAGAAGAATGAGTCCAGGGCAATAGAGTTTAAACCTGTTTTAAGGATTAGTGGAAATTAGCTCCTTTGCAAGTTGGTCACTATGCCCATAGGGGATAGTTGCTCTGGAGGATAGCACACCTTGAATGGGAAAAGATAGGAAAACACTGCCAAATTATCCCAATGGGAAGTATCACGAAGCAGCAAAAAAGAAAAACCCAACACCCTTCAGAGAATCATTTGTACCAAATGGTTAGAGACCCAGCCCTTTCCAAAGGCACAACTACCCCAGTCCAGTCAGAACTCGATCATTCTGGGAAGTTGAGTTGGCTGCCTGCATTAGATCTCTGGGGAGGTTTGTTTCCTTTTTTCTGACCTTCTGACCTACAGTGTGGGAGAAGTCATTTTCTCAGGGATCATGGAGCGAAGGAGAACAGCTATTCAAGAGATCAGATTCTTGTAGATCCATGAGCTTTTCTTGTTCTAGTACGGGCTACAGGCTTATGCTACCTTTGAGGCATCCCTACTTTTCAAGACTGTCAAGAGATTAGGAATGGAACGTGTCATGAGGAGAGACTGAAGGTGCAGTATTCTAAGAAGTCTGGCCATATAGTTTTCTCTGGCTTCCCAAGTCACAACAAAGTTATGTCCACATTTCACCTTCATTCCATCTCACTTTCAATAATGTCTTATTGAAGGCTTAGCAGCCAAATGCAATGGATAGGGTCAAGTCAAACTTTTTTTTTCCCCTATAGCACTGGGATGGGAGAGGCAGAATTTCTCTGGAAATGTTCAGCTAAATGAAAAGCAAGTTGTTTAGCCCTTGCAAAATCTCATCCTGGCCTCACCTCTAGACTCCTTCACTTAGCCTTTTGCAAAGGGTCTGTTGTTTCTTTCTCATTTTGTTTGCCTCTCTTCAGAGACAGAACTTATTACAACCCCATGAAACCAGCTCCAATAACTGGTCCCTGCGGTGTACAGAGCCAACAGTAGCACATGCATACATGTATCAGTCCTGATTCTGGCCACCAGTCAGCAGTGAGGTAAAGAATAGAGCTGTAACAATAGTGGCTTCTACTGGGGAGAGTTGGGATTGGCTCTCTCAGGGTTGGAAATGCATTCAGGAGAGTTTAAAAGAGGAATCCTCAAAGTAATTCTACCGGCAAACCTTTTGTTAGAAATTCTAGATTCAACCACCAGGCCTAATCTAAACTAGCCACAAAATCCTAAAACAAAGGCGTCTCGGTACTGACTTTAGAATTCATTTAATTGACCTTGTTCCTAGTCACTTTAGGAGCCAGAGGACTGAGAACTGGGAGATTTTGGAGGTCATCTAATCTTCTCATTCCTTGCATAAATGAAACTGGGGCCTAGAGAGGATGAGAGACAGTATGGCATAGTGGTTATAGTGCTGAACTTGGGGCCAGAAAGAGAAAGGTTTGAATGCTGCCTCTGACTCTGTGCTGGTAAGTCATTTGACTTCTGAGTCTTAGTTTACTCTTTCATAAGATGAGGATAATATCTCTGGTACCTAATTCACAGGCCTATTGCAAGGCTCAGATCAGATAACATAAGTAAAGTGCTTTGCAAATTAGTGTTATGTAAATATCACTTATTATTCATTATTAAGCTATTTGCCCAGGGTCAAGCAGGTGGCAGATTTGAAATTCAGGCCCAGGCCCTCTGGTCTTCTGAACTCCAAATCCTCTTTTCTCCTCTAATCATACCAAAATTGGACACAGCTCACTGATGCATGAAGAAACACATTAGCAAGGTTAAGGCACAGCCCAATTCCCCTCCTTTGATAGCTTAATGTAGGATCTTTGACGTTTCTGGGAGGACAAGGAAAAGAATTACAACCACAGAACCACTGGACCTCAGGCTAACTCCCTCATAGTACAGCTGTGGAAACTGAGGTCCAGAGGGCAACAAGGCAGCCCAGCTCCATAGCTAGAGAGTGGTAGAGATGGAATTCAGAGTTCTTTTCATTCCCTTATGCTGCCTGTTCTTCATCGTATAAAAAATCTATAATAAGACTTTGGGCCTCCTGAATGCCGAAACCTTTTGCTCCTCCATTCCCCGTTAAAAAGAATGTCACGTCTAAAGATTTTTCCTTCCCTTTTAAAGCAGGGCCCGTGGACAGCAGTATACCACATACTGTTCACCCTGGGCAAAGAGGGCTATGTGGAGAATTACAAAGAAGAGAAATGCCAGGCAGCACCATAGAGGGAGAATATCCACTGTGTCCATCACGTGCAGCCAGTGAGTGAACTTTAGTGGTTAATTTAGGAAGAGAAAAAAAAAAAGGAAGGGCTTCAAGCACTGAACAATGCCTGGCTTAAAAAGAAAGCCCAAGCAAACCCCAACCCCCAGCCCCCAATTCCTCTTAGATGGTGATGCTATTTATGGCAGTGACTCGGCAGGTTAAAACAGGCCATTGTCTCATTTTCTCCTCACGTAGCAGGTCATCGGGAGCAGTGCCTGTGGCTCTCAGAGGCCTGGGACACCCGTTAATAGTTTCCAAATCTCTGCACTTAAGGATCAAAGTACTACTGAGCTGCAGCAAGGGCCGAAATAAGGGTTGGCAGGACAGGGAACTAGAGGAAAAAAGACATCCACCATCAGGCCGACTGGAGGCTCACATACACCGGGTGTGCCAGCTGTCCTCAGGCACACCCTAATACTTAAAAAAATGGTATTTGTATCTCTTTTAAAAATGTTGTGTTTCTGGGGCAGCTAGGTGTACAGTGAATAGAGCACCGGCCCTGGAGTCAGGAGGACCTGAGGTCAAATCTGGCCTTTGACGCTTAACACTTACTAGCTGTGTGACCTTGGACAAATCATTAACCCCAATTGCCTTGCCTTCCCCCCTCCAAAAAAAATGTGTATTTCTAAGTGAGGGTAAGCTGTTATTTTAGGGGAAAAAACTTTCATTAAATTTTAGTTTCTTTGGTTTGATAACTAAAAATAATGTCTTTTATGAATGATCAATAAATGTTTGCCTTAAAACATAAAATCCCATGGGTGCACAGCTTAATGAAATGTACTGCACACATCTCTGTTCCTGTCACATCTTGATGTCCCATAGCTCCTATGCTGGGGTCAGAGTTGCCACAGACCCACTGGCCCTTAGTCTAATTCCCTCCCAGTATAGCTGTGGAAACTGAGGCTGAGAGATGACAATAAGCATTGACAAAGGCTTGCATATAAAGAATATAAGAAGGAAAATGGTGGGGTTACAGTCAGCTATTTCCTCTTTTTAAATCAAAACCTTTGTCTACTGGGTTTGTGTTCCCCTTTAGATATGCACAGTTAAGTTCTCTGTTATCTGACAATCCTGGGTAATGGGGTGTTCTGGAAAATCCAATATTTTGGTCAGAAAGAATGACCCTATATACCATACATTGGTTTACTACTTTTCAAAGAACCAGTGTACAGACACACGTACACAACATGGAAACCGGGTTGGGCATCATTGACTCTTTCTTAGAAGAGTCACAAGGTCCAGTTGGCTGGAGGCACCGAGAGGTTTGGTGATTTGCCCAAGGGTCAGGCCTGTGTCAGAGGTTGGGGTCCATCCCAGGTCTTCCTGACTCCAAGGCCAGCCCTCTAGCCACTAGGCAACCCTGTCTCTCAGCAAACAAAATCCCCACATTAATTCTAAACAGGGGGCAGAAGGCACAGTCTTTCTTGTCTTCTGCTTTTAGTAAGATGGGGGAAGTAGCTTTTTAAAAACAACAGCCAAAACCTTTTGGATCTCCTGGCCAATGTTTTTACACCTCATTTTAACTCAAGTTGACAGAATTGTTTTTCACTCACAACCTCTCAGCTCCACAGCCCTTGGCCATTGCTGTTCCTCATTGGCTCTGGAGCCAAGCTCTCCTGCTGCTGCTGGGGACTAGTCAGTGCCTGGACTCTGAATGAGTTAGGAAAAAGGAAATACGACCAGAAGCTCTAACACCAAGTGAGGTTCTAACTCACTTCTAACTGAAGATCTGCTCTCTTCCTTACACCCTGCCTAGGACACGAGAACAATGACCAACTAACCGGCTATCACTTCCTCTTCCATCTTTACCTGTCTTCCCTTTGGAAAAGCGAGTTGACTGAGGTTTTGTTTAAAAATAAGTATCTTTTACACATCTGTATTATCTTTTACTTTTGTGACGTGCTTTCCCATCCTATTTCTAAGTTGATCATCATGACAGCAGCTGCAAGGTAGGTAGATAGGGAAGGCGTTATAATCCTCATTTGACAGATGAGAAAACTGAGGTACAAAGACATGTCTTGACTAAAGCCTCTACCATGAATTAGGGCCAGGTGGGAGCCTAGAAGCCAGGGGCAGAGGTGGAGCTGGAAGGGGGTACCTTCTGAATCCCAGGCTGGCGCTTTTGCTGCCACACCTTGCTGTTGTTTCTCCAGAAAGAGCTCCCAAACAGTCCTTGTTGACTTTCATGCAATAGTCCTCAAACCCCTAAGTCCTGCAACTGTTGGGGAATTACCTTCTTTAAAAGGAAAAGCAACACGGACTACTGCAGAGGCCAGCTATCTTTGCCACAGGTACCTTTTTATTGATTTACTCCCATGGAAGGGTAAGGGATGGATGGGTGGGATAGATGGCTCTTCTTGAACAGGGACCCTTGAACATGATATACCCATTGTGGCTGTGTCTGCAGTGGAAGGAGATGCCACCAGGGACACCTCAGGCTCTGGGAGCAGTAACAGGATACTCAGGAAAAGAAAAAAAAACCAGTGGAGTTAGACTCTGTTCCTCGAGGACGGCCAGCTAATCTTAAACAATCCTCCTTAAAAAATGCAATGAAGAGGGCCCCACTTCACAATTGTCAGCTGATGCCATAATGATCAGTTAACACCTTAGGAGCTGACAATCCACTAGAGATTAGTTGACAGTTAACTGACAACATGACCAGGATGGTGGGGTTAGGTAGCATGGAGGCCCAGGAGAAAAGTTAATGGGAAGTCAATAAAAACAAACTCTTCCTGCTTCTAAATTTAGCCGAGGTTGGAGGATGGACCCTAGCCTTATTACTGCACATCACCTTTCATGCTCCAGATTGCCAACCTGTGGGCATGTGGTTGAAGAAGAGGACTGAAGAACCCAAGTTATTGAATGACCTCTGAGAAAGCCCGTCTCTATATTTCAGTTTCTTCTTTATGGAAAGGGGACTAAGTGATGGGGGCCTCCTAATTACAAAGATTAAGAAGATAATATTCTTAAAAGCATTTGGAGACTGGGGAGAAGGGGAAAGGTGCATGGTGCATCATAAAATTCCACTCTGCAGAGCAGGCATGAGGGTAAT
This sequence comes from Gymnobelideus leadbeateri, assembly GCA_011680675.1. Lineage (NCBI taxonomy): Eukaryota > Metazoa > Chordata > Mammalia > Diprotodontia > Petauridae > Gymnobelideus > Gymnobelideus leadbeateri. The sequence goes on from WOXC01002622.1 coordinate 691,476, forward strand.
GCATCTTCTGGGAGAGGTCAGCACTCTAGTTCTGCTGCACACTGGGACTGGGGAAATCACTCTCAAAAAGATGGAGATAAAAATAGAAAACAAACCAAAAATCAAAACCCAACAACAAGTTGCTTATTTGTTTTTGTTTTTTTAACTAAGCACCCAGATACAGCTGTTCACATCTGGGGTTGTAAACAGTGCATTGATGATCTGAGTTTCCTTCTCCAATATCATTGCCCAATTTATATTTCTGGTTGGGCAAAAACTGAAAATGTTCAATGAACTCATCCAACAGCTTCTGAGGAGGGAAAGAACATGGAAAGGGACACAAGCACTTGATTGTAGCTGGTCCTCAATTCCTTGGATGTTCTTTGAGAAGCTTCTGATTCAGGGCCTCTGGAGAGAGCTTGGGAGGGTGGCAGGGAGGGCTCAGCAGAACCGGGAGCTCCTACCTCCAGTAGCTTAGAATTCATACACATTCATTCTCTCACTCTCTCTTGTTCTCCTCCCTTTGCTGTCCCCCAACTCTTCTCCATTTTTTCGTTCTCTCCCTTCTCTATGCACACACACTCCACCGAAATATCCCCAAGAAGTATTGCACAGAGGTTGCCATTTTCTTAGCTGGGCAAGTCTGGGCCTTAGAGAAAGAAGCAAGTACATATGCTACAGTGGTTACACGTAACAATGCCTGTGATCATCTATAGGACGGAATCTTTAGGAAAAGTACTATCTCACCAAAAGCAGCTACCCTTCCTCTCTCAGACCCTCTGCCAAGTTCCTTAGCTAGGTCAGATCTCTGACATTCCCTACCATTAAAAACATTTAAGAAGAGATGGGGAAACCTCTTGGCATAAAACCAGGGACCAGCCACTGGCAGTGGGTGGCAAGGCATGGTTCTGGTTTTGTTTAGCAAAGCCCCTTTGTCCACTTTGAGTGATGGTGGACGTTCGGGTGTGATGGAGGGTCTAAGGCCGGTAGATCTTAATGACATCCTTGATGGTGCGTCGGCAGATTGGGCAGCAGGCATTGGGCTGCTTCCTTAGTTTAAGACCGCAGGTGTGGCAGAGGCACATGTGGCCGCAGGTGTAGATGACCATATCTACCTCGCTGTCAAAGCAGATGGTGCACTCGCCATTCTTGTTGCTCGGAGGCTCCGGAGGAGAGAATGCAGGTGATGTGGGGGGGCTCAGAGGGGAGCTTGGAGCAGTCACTATTCAAGAGAAAAATGAGAAAAACAAAAATATGTACTTTCCCTCCCAAATCTTAACCCTGAAACTCACAAGCCACACCATTCTCCAATCCCGTTTCACCCAAAAGCAGTAAATCTTGGCTTTAGCACCAGATTATGCAAAATACACCTGGCTAACACATCACTAGGCATAAGGTAGAAAAACAAACTTTAATAGCAACAATTGAAAAGAATATGGGAATCACTCTTTAAGCCAAGGTATTGTGTATAAGTAAGAGAAGTGTCTATATTCCACTTCTGTCTTTGAACAGGTGGTTTACTATGAGTGAAAAGAATTCTCTCTTCACCTTTACCTCCTACAATCCTTTATACAATTTAGGTGCTAGCTTCTAGGTGAGACCTTTCTTGATCTGGAAGACACCACACCCTTCCCCAACCCCACTGAGTACCCTCTTCCTCTTGAATTTAATTTGGATTATTTGTATTTATTTGTGTACATGTTATAGATCTCTCCCCTCCCTCCCAAAGAACATTAGGTTCTTTGGGGGTAGGGTCACTTCTAATATCTCATACTGTATACCAAGATAAAGTCAAAATGGGTATGTGATTTAGATATAATGGACGATATCGTAAGCAAATTAGGGAGGCACGGAAGATTTTACCTGTCAGATCTAGGGATAAGGGAAGAACTTATGACCAAACAAGAGATAGAGGATCATGGGAAGTAAAATGGATAATTCTGATTATATTAAATTTAAAAGGTTTTGCAGAAACAAAATCAATGCAACCAAGTTTAGGAGGAGAGCAGAAGGTTGGGGAAAAATTTATAGCAAGTTTCTCTAATAAAGGTCTCATTTCTCAAATATATGGGGAACTAAGACAAAATTATAAAAATAAAAAGTCATTCCTCAATTGATAAATGGTCAAAGGATATGAATAGTTTTCAGAAGAAATCAAAGTTATCTATAGTCATGTGAAAAAAAATGCTCCATATCACTACTGATTAGAGAAATAAAAATTAAAATAATTCCAAGGTACCCACTGCATCAGATTGGTTAACATGACAGAAAAGGAAAATGACAAATGTTGGAGGGGATGTGGAAAAATTGGGACACTAATGCACTGTTGGTGGAGTTGTGAACTGATCCAAACATTCTGGAGAACAATTTGGAACTAAGCCCAAGGCGCTATAAAACTGTGCATACAGGTCTGTATCCCAAAGAAATAAAAGAAAAAGGCAAAGGACCTATATATACAAAAATGTATAACATCTTTTTGTGGTGGCAAAGAATTGAGAATTGAGGGGCTGCCCATCAATTGGGAAATGGCTGAACAACTTGTGGCATAGGATTGTAATGGAATACTATTATGCTATAAGAAGCGATAAGCAATATGGTTTCAGAAAAACCTGAGAAGACATATATGATTTGTTGCAAAGTGAAGTGAGCACAACCAGAAGAACATTATACAATTTGTACCTTATACAAAGGAAAACAGCAATTCTATACAATGATCAACAGTAAATGATTTAGCTATTCTGACCAATACAATGATCCAAGATAATTCTGAAGGACTTCATGCTGAAAAATGCTATTTACCTCCAGAGAACTGATGGACTCAAAATACATTTTTTCTAACTTTTAAGATTTTCTTGCCTTTTTTTTTGCAATGTGGCTAATATGGAAATATGTTTTGCATGATTTCACACGTATAATTAATATCACATTTCTTGCCTTCCCAATGGGTATGGGAGGAGTGAAGGGGAAGGAGAGGTTTGGAACTCAAAATAAAAAAAGGAATGCTAAAAATAAATTTAAAAAATTATTTTACAAAAAATTTTAAAAGAGGATAGAAATACTTTTATTATTATCTTTATATTTCTAGTACCTAGCATAGTGGCCTTACATATAGTAGTCATTTAATATATGTTGAATTAAATTGAATCTAAGGAAAAGAAAGAAGAAAATATCTAAGACAGTTTGCCCATGCACCATCACATTAGCTAAATGCCCTCTTGGCAGAAACAAGCTATACACAAAGAAAAAAGGAAATAGCTTCTCTGATAGCACCTTTTATAAGGGTCATTATAGCTGGCCTCTCAGGAAAAAGTTGGAGGTGGAATAAAGTCTCCAACTATCTGTGAAAAGAAGTCTCCCACAGTGGCAGAAATCATTTAAAATGGTTAATCATCCACCATTGGTTTCGATAGAAACTCTGAATCTGGGAGACAAGAACACAATAAATATTGAAAGAAGGATGTGGAGGCCAAGAGAGGATATGGGGCCTCATATGTGTATGGAGATTGGGGTGGGGTTGGTTGGGCAAGGGAGAACAGATGGAGGAAGTGAATGACGACATTTTTCAGTGGGACTTTTGATACCTTGATTGGTAACTCAAATATCTCATTTCAATCCTTCGGCCTGTCCCACTGGGCAACCCTGGTATTGCTAGAAGGACAGATAATTACACTGATGACCCACAAGTATTTTTATAAGATGAAGGGTCAAGGTTGTTTCCAGTCATCTAAAGAACACTGGGGGTTTGGAGAAATGTTCACTACTATATCTCCATATTTACTTCCTCTTCAATTCCTAGTTCCAGGACAAGAAAATGGAAGGAGGGAAAATAAAGAAAGACATGGGGTTGTGGAAGGAAATAATTTGAAGGTAGTAGGGAGCACAATCTTGGTTAATGTAGGCTGGGGAAAGTGATCATCTAGGCACATGCATGAGGGAAATTCACCATAAGCAGATTATATTTTAAATGGGTCTAAAGGCCAAATAACAGCTAGCATTTTTACAATGCTTTAAGGTTTACGAAGCACTGTACATATATTATCCCATTTGCCAAAGGCAGAGACTAATAATTTCACAGAATCATCAAATTGGGTTGCTTCATCATTCAGATAGATCATTCCAGTGGTCATGCACTTCATGGCTTCCTGAAGAGCTCTGCTGATGACAGGCCTTATTACCTTTCTAGGATGCCCATTCCACTTTGGGATAGATATAATAGTCAAGAAGTTTTTTTCTTATATCTGAAATCTGTCTCTCTACAAACACCAATCTACTCTCCAGGGCCAATCAGAACAAGTCTAACCCTTCCAGTTGATATTTCTTCTAATACTTAATGACAGCAATCATTTCTCATTCCCTGGCTCCCTCAGCAAAGTATTGCCTTTTTGAGGATCAGCATTCCTATTCTTTCAAGAAGGCCTCGTATATGAGGTTAGGCAGTCAGGTGGTACAGGAGATGGAGAGTTTAGCTTGAAGTCAGGAAGACTGGAGTTCCAATTCAACCTCAGACACTGACCAGCTGAGTGACCCCAGGAAAGCTCCTTAATTTGCTATTTAGTTCGGTTTTCTCTCTTGCAAAATGGGGATGATAATAGCGCCGATCCACCAGAATTGTTGTGAAGATAAAATGAGATGCTTGTAAAGAGTCTGGCAAACCTTAGAGCACTCCATGTCATTGCTGCTGCTCTCATGTTACAGGTTACTGACCATTCTGACCCTTCTTTGGACCTGATCCAGCATGCAAATGTCCTTCCTAAAAGTGTGGTGCCCAGAACTGAATGTAGTACTCCAAAGCAGTGGGTTCATCTTCTTCAAGAAGAGGTTGAACAACTAACGGTCAGAATTTCTATAGAGAGTCGTCTTGGTCAAGAACAGGCTGGACTTGATGACTTCTGAGGGCCATTCCAGCTCTGGGATTCTGCGCTGACCAGGGCAGAGTATTATGGGATTATCACCTCTCTCATCCCATTAATTCAGGTTAAGACTGCATTAGTTATTTTGGTTGCCATACCATCAATGTGTGTTCCTATTAAACTTGTGTTCCCCTTTGTCTCTTTTCCTATCAGCTCTTGTCTAGTCATGCTACTTCCTTGTACTTGTGCAGTTGACTTTTTGAACCTAGGTGTGGGTCTTTACATTTGTCCCTATTGTGCATCATTTTATTGGATTTAGCTCTTCCTGCTAGCCTGCTGAGATTTTATCTGAATCTTGAGTCTGTCATCCAGGCTATTAGCTATCCCTTCCCAGTCCTCTGGGTCATCTGCAAATTAGATAAATGTGATAATTAGTGTTGTTCAGTTGTATAGTTATGTCTGACTCTTCATGACCCCATGGACCATAGCACATCAGGCCCTTCTATCTTCCACTATCTCTAGAAGTCTGTCCAAGTTCATGCCCATTGTTTCCATGACTCTAGCTCTCCATCTCATCCTCTGTCATCCCCTTCTCCTTTTGCCTTCAATCTTTCACAATATCAGGATCTTTTCCAATGAATCCTATCTTCTCATTATGTGGCCAAAGAATTTAAGCTTCAGCTTCAGTATTTGACCTTCCAGGAAATAGCCTGAATTAATCTCTTTAAGTATTGACTAATTTGACCTCCTTGCTGTAAAGGGACTCTCAAACGTCTTCTCCAGCACCACAATTAGAAAGTGTTGATTCTGCAGCACTAAGCTTTCCTTATAGTGCAACTCTTACAGCTGAACACTGCTACTGGAAAGACCATAGCTCTGGCTGTATGGACCTCCATCAGCAAGGTGATGTCTCTGCATTTTAGTAGGCTGTCCAGATTTGCCATAGCTTTCCTTTCAAGGAGCAAGCGTCTTTTAATTTCACGGCTGCAGTCACCATCTGCAGTGATCTTTGAGCCCAAGAATTTAAAGTTTGATGCAGTTTCCCTTTCTTCTCCACTATTTGCTAGGAAGTGATGGGGCCAGTTGCCAAGATCTTGAGTTTTTTGATGTTAAGCTTCAAGCCGGTTTTTATACTATCTTCTTTAACCCTCATCAAGAGGCTTCTTACTTCCTCATTACTTTCTGCCACCAGAAGCATGGTAAGTATGCTTTTAATCCAAATTACTGATAAGTAATGTCAAACAGAGCCAGGCCAAGGGATCTTCTTCGCCCAGGCTGACATTACTGGCTTCCTCCTTCCATGTTCTCTTTGCTTTCTTATTCCTCTCCTCTACTCATGCTTTCTCTCTCTCTGTCCGGTGCTGTCCCCTTCTGTTTGTCTCTCATGTCCTACTCAGCATGCATATTCCACTCTGCTCAGGCCACACAAGTCTTGCTGAACAGGTTTCCCACCAGAACTGGTGCATTCTTGGGAAAATGAACTCTTAACAATACCCTACATTCATCTTTAGATCGATACTTGGATGAGTTTATGATCCATTCAAATTTAATCCAATCTGAACAGCAGGCTCTATTCAGATTTCTCTAAAGATTGAATTCCATCTAGAAAATAGGAGGACCACAGGTATGCAGTTTCCTTGTGAGTGACATATAATTTATATATGTCATATTTTATACAATTGTACATAGGTAATCTATATAAAATTGTTTACTGTTTTAGGGAGGGAGAAAGGAAGGAAGGGAGGGGGAAATTTGGAACTCAAAATTTTATAAAAAGGAATATTACAAATTTTCTTTACATGTAGTTGGACAAAATACTACTAAAATTATATATATATGTGTATATATGTATATATATACATATATATCTGTATATATATGTATATATATACATAAATGTGGAAAGAGAGAGAGGGGAGAGGGAGAGACAAAGAGAGAGAGACAGAGAGAGAGAGAAAGAAAGAGAAAGAGGAGAGAGAGACAGAGAGAGAGAGAAAGACAGAGAGACAGAGAGAGAGGAAAGGGAGAGAAAGAGAGGAAAGAAAGAGAGAGGAGAGGGAGAGACAGAGAAAGAGAGAGAGGAGAGAGAGAGAAGAGGGAGAAAGAGAGGGAGAGGAGAGAGAAGAGGGAGAGAGAGAGAGAGGAGAGAGAGAGGAGAGGGAGGAAGAGAGAGAGAGGAGAGAGAGAGAAGAGGGAGAAAGAGAGAGAGAGAGAAAGGGAGGGAGGGAGGGAGGGGGAGAAAGGAGATAGAGTGTCTCTTCCCAAGTAACTTCCAAGTTAAAACTCTATTATTATTACCCTTTTGGTAAGTCAACAAGACTTCATTAAGTACCTGCTATTAGCCAGGCACTGTGCTAAGTGCTGACTTGGGCTTCATTTTTAGCTTTTTCTCTTCTCATCTACCCAGAATCACTGGTCTGGTATAACTACACCTGAGAGATCAGCAGAGGTGAGGAAGGCACATTGGAAGAGAACAAGATGATAAATGGGATAGTAAAGGCTGCCACAAACTGTTCTCCACCTCAGAAAATACCGTTTTAGTTCAAATGGGAAGGCAAGCTTTCGGACTCAGACCATGCTGAAGGCTCCGCGGCCAGAGGACTCCTTACCTAGTGAGGACTCGGAAGCTGAAGAGGACCTGTTCACACTGAAGGCCATGTCTGAGTCACTGTCATACTGAGAGCCACTGGGGGATCCTGAGGGAGAAGCAGTCACTGGGCTAGACTGCAAGGTGCCTACAAAACCAAAGGGAAAAAAAGAAGTCAGTCAGCTGCAGCCGGATAAACCTGTCAGGAAGGAAGGAATTCCTCCAACAAGGACCAAAATATTCGTTTGCCCACATCATCAACACTGAGGAGGCAACAGATCTGGAAGGAGAAGATCTGGATTCCAACCTTGCTTCTTGTGGGCGAGCCACTCACCTTCCTTCAATCCCAGTGTCTCCTTTTGTAAAATGAGGCTTATACCATGCACTCAGTTTGCCTACTGGGGTTGCTGGACGAAAGGGCTTTCTGAACCCTAAAGCCTATTAAAAACAATAACAATAGTGAGGATGATGATGGGTATGCTGCAATAGGCTTGAGAGGAACTGCTACATTTCCAGTGTGAGCATTTATACTTCAGAAATCAGCAAATGCTACAAATCAGGACTTGATTTATTGCTTTGTTGATTATCTAAAGATTTAAGAAAATGATGAAAAATATGTTAATAATGCAAATTAAACTTAAAAGTGTGTCTCCCTTTTTGGAGAGCCAAGTTGTTAAACATTTAGCAGCACGTCCCTGATAAATAGCTAACATTTATACATGCTGTAGAGTTTGTAAAGCACTTTACCCAAATTGTCTCATTTGATCCTTACATCAAACTAGTCAGGTAAGGACTATTATTCTCATTTTTTACAGATGAAGTAACTTGAGGCAAACAGAGGTTGAGTGACTTGCCCAAGGTCACATAGCTAGTAAGTGTCTGACTCTGGAATAAAACTCAGGTCTTCCTGACTCCATGTCTGGTGCTCTTAAATTAAATGGTATTCATTATATTTAATATGTCCTTGTCATCTCCCTTGGTAGACTCTAAACTCTTCAAGGAGATGGCCTTATGGTATTCCTCTTAGAATTTCCTCCAGCTACCTAGAAGAAGGCTTTGCATATGATGGGTACTTAAAGAATGAAGGCCACCATGTGCAGAGGTGGTTTTCAGGCAACACATCCATCTGCTATTGTCCTGTTGCTTCTGTTAAGCATGACAAACCCACTGGTTTTCCCCAATTCACTTCTGTGAAGGCTGCAGTGCCAGGGTGAGATCATTTAGTTAGGAAAACTGCTCTTGGGACTCACAAAGATTGAAAACCCACATGGGATTATGTAGGGGGCAGCCCAGCATCCTGGCTCCTAACGGATCCTGGGTAGTGTTTGGCATGTGGTTCCTGCTGCCATCTCACGGTTTTCTAGATGGGTGCTAAGGGGTGGCATCTGCTAGCACATTCCTCTAGACATTTCCACCTTTCCAACACCGATACTTCATATTACCCTTCTGTTTTCCAATACTGAAGAAACTAGGGAGGCAGCAAAGGGCCTAGAGATGACCACGGGAGATGAATACATAGTGTGTGGAGTATGGGGGCAGGTGGGACGAGGAGGCAGCAGCAGAGAACAGAGATGGGCAGAGTTGTGTCTGCATTGGCTGGGTTTGAGTCTGTTCACTTGCGATAGAGCTGAAAAGGACATTTTAGTCATGTGTTCCAGACCTGTCCTAGTCCCACCTAGATTGCAAACTCCTGGAGGGAAGGGTCCATGCCTCTGGCTTCTTGATCACCTGTGGGAATATGTTATTTTGGACTTTTCATTTATGAATCTAAGTCTGTGAAAACATGTTGCTTACTTTTCAATTAAAATCACAGCTTTATATGTTGCAGCACTATTCCAGACCCCACGTGGTGAACACTATGGAGGATCACCAAGATGCCAAAGGGTGCCAAACAGCAGGGTATTAAAGAGAAGCTCAAGGTACCAATGGGGGCATGAATGAAAAAGGGACTGGATGGTGGAGGTGGCAGAGAACCAGGCCTAGAGTGAAGACATGAGTCAGAATCTGGTCTCAGATACCTACTAGGCTCCATGACCCTGGGCAAGTCCTTTACCTTCAGTTTCCTTATATGTAAAATGGGATCGTGACAGCACTTTCCTCACAAAGAGGTTGTAAGAATCAAACCAGGTAACAGTTGTTAAGTGCATGGTGTCTGGTACTTATTAAGTGCTATACAAATGCTTACCAAAACCATTGTTTTTTTCTTTTTCTTTTTTAAAATCATCATCATTATTTTATTTTTACCTTTTTTTAAAACTTTTTGGAGGTCAATTGGGGTTAAGTGACTTGCCCAAGGTCACATGGCTAGTGAAGGTGTCAAGTGTCTGAGGCCGGATTTGAACTCAGTTCCTCCTGACTCCAGGGCCAGTGCTCTATTCACTCTTCCACCTAGCTGCCCCAAAATCACCATTGTTATTTTCCAGTCAGAACTCCTGGGTTTAAACTGTGGCTCTGCTGCTTAGTGTCTGACAATGGGCACTGTTTTCCTCATTTGGCCTCAGTTTCCTTATCTGTAAAGGGAGGGGGTCGGCCAGAGCAGAGGTTCTCATACTCCTTGGGGAGTCTGGTGGAGGCTATAGGACCTTTCTCAGAACAATGTTTTTAAACACATAAATAAAATGCATAGGCTTACAAAGGAAACCAATGGTTAGGGATAATAAAGATATATTTTTCTCTATCTAGATTAACTGAAATCTATCCATGACCCCCCCACCCCCAAAGTACCCTGGACTAAATGCTGGCTAAGCCCCCTCCAACTCTAAATTTGATGTTCCCCATCTCCTTCTGAATTGTCAGTTCTTTTGACTGAGTTGCTTTCTTCTATTTGGGCTCAGATGCTAGGGGTGGAGAGAGAGAGAAGAACTGATGAATGAAGAACTTTGCCTTACTCCACTCTCCCAAGCAGGAAAGACAGCTCCCCTCTCACCATCTGCCAGGAGCAGGGGAGGCCAGGCTAGCCCTGGCAGCTGCTGCTGTCTCAGCATTCAGTGTTCAGGTCAGCAGGTGGGTGAGCTGGGAGTGGGGCCTTCAATTAATCAGTTAGTATTGGTTGACTTTCTGCCCTTGCTGAGCTAGATGTCTTGGGGGTCCATACCACAAAGGTAGACTGAATAGATATTAAATCAGGGATTCTTAACCTGGGGTCCATAAACTTGTTTTTTTTTTTAATTTATTTATTTTTAGTTTTCAACATTCACTTTTATTAGATTTTGAACTCTGAATTTTTTCCCATCCCTCTCCTTCCCCCTCCCTAAGGCAGCATGCAACCTGATATAGGCTATACATGTACAATCATATTAAATATGTTAGTGAACTTGTTTTTGAAAAATATTTAAATAACTATTTGATATAATTAACTTCTTGTGTATTCTATGCATTTAAAAACACTGCTATGATAAAGGCCCTATAGGCTTTACTAGACATTTTACCAGGCATATTGATAAGTAAATTAAAAAAGGGGTCCATTATACAAAAATTCTCTGAACTAGAGAGAAGGCAAATGTATACCTCTACAAAGTCAAAAACAGAAATAAAGGTCCAACATAGATAAAAATATTTATAATGGCACTCTCTGTACTAGCAACCACCAAAATAATAATAGCTAATAGGTAGAATTTATGTAGCACTTTAAGGTTTGTAAAATGCTTTAAAAATATTATCTCATTTGATCCTCACAACAACCCTTGGGGGGGGGGGCGGCTCTATTGCTATCCCCATTTTGTAGATGAGGAAACCGAAATAGGCAGCTATTAAGTGACTTGTCCAGGATCACACAGCTAATACGTGCCTGAAGCCATTTTTTAACTCATCAGGTCTTTTTGACTTCAGGTTCAGGTTACTGCGTCACCTATGGAAAATGGGTGACTATTTGACTGAGGAATGGCTGAATGAATCATGCTATATGAGTATAATATTATTGGACAGTGAGAAATTATAAATATGAGGAATTCAGAGAAATATGGTAAGAGTTGTATGAATTGAGGTAGAGTAAAATAAGCAGCATCCAAATACACATTGACTTACAACAATGCAAATGAAAAGGCTACTTTATGGCTCCTGAACTCTGACAACTGGATCCAGAGAACAGATAAGGGGTCTGTTTACCACTGGGGAGAGCAGAGGACTTCTGAGGCAGAGTGCTGTGTATGTGGTCAGACGTGGTCACAGTATCTGAAGCTTTTGCTTAATTTTCTTTCTTTTCTTTTATACAAGGCAGGGTTCAATTGACAGCAGGGAGGGGTGGTTTTGTTGTGTTTTTTTCTTGTCTTTTTCCCAGAAATGACTGATATTAAGACAATATACATTGATACGTCAATCAACAAGCATTTATTAAGAACTTACTATGAAACATTAGAAAAAAATAAACTAGATAGTAAGCTCTTGCCATCACCATGGCAACATAATTGTCACATTCTGTACCTTTAGGAGATTCTGAGAAATGACACAATGGAAGGTTTAGGACATAGCCCAGTAATGGTCCAGACTAACAGATCACGAAGTGATCTTGAACTTGAATCACAGTCTGGTGGGGACCCAGTAGGCATCTACTTCAATTTTTCATAAACAAGAGTCTCTTTTCTGATATTCCTGACAAAGAGGCATCCATCCACCTGTCTCTGCTAAAGACCTTTGGTGAAGGAAGACCTCTCCCTCCCAAGGAGGCCCCATCCTGCTTGTGGTTAGCTATAACTGATAAGAAGTTTTCCCTTACATTAAGCATAAATCTTCCTCTTTGCACATTCTACACAGGGCTCCTAGTTCCTCGATCCAGGCCCAAGCCAAATAAATCTAACCCCTTCTTTTCATGACAGCTGTCCTGATGCCTGCCCTGTGGAAGTCTAGTCTTCTCTCCTTAGTTCCTTCAAAATCTCCTTATGTGGCACGGTCTCCAATTCCTGCTCACAATCTTCTAAGGAGGTTGGTGAGCTCTTTGAGGGCTGGGATTGTCTCTTGCCTCTTTTGCATTTAGCATAGTTCATGGCACACAGTAGGTGCTTAATAAATGGTTATTGAAGATCAGGCCGTTGCCCAGCTTGTCAGTATCCTCCACACAACGTGGTGCTCAGGACTAAACACAGTGCTCAAAGATGTTTGACCAGGGTAGAGGACAGTGCCACAACCTCCTCCCTCATTCTGGGCACTCTGCCCTTCGATGCAAGTAAAGGTCATATTCAATTTTGATGTCTCAGCTGCCATATCACATTGTTTATTGACATTGCATTTGCAAGCAAAGAAATTCCTTGAAATGAGAAGGCCTGCAGTCATGGGAGCCTACTCCCTTGATGTTTGAGGGAAACAGAGAAGTGAGAAAGAAGCTAAACCTTGTGATGAAGAGAGAAGGAACTAATGTAGTAAGAATAACAGGTGATATTTCTAGGGCACTTTAAGGTTATAAAATGCTTTCCCTCTCACACACACAAAAACCCATTAAGTGGTTAACTCAAGTCTGATTATCACCATTTTATGGCAGAAAAAACTAACGCTTATAGTGGGAGAATGACTTGCCTGGTCACACAACTAGTAAATGGTAGATCTGGGTCTCCTGGCTCTGAAGGCCTAGGTCCTTTGCACTATATAATGTTTTGATAAATTAATTCAGAAATCCATGGAAACTTGCCCTGGGTATTGACAAGTAGGAGAAAATGAAATTTATACGTGACAGGGTGATCCAATATCACAGAAAGGTTGCTGCTGGGTTGTAGAGGGCCTGCGTTCAAATACCATGCCTGGTCACCTGTGTGACCAGTTAATCAAGCCACAGGTACTTATCTGCCTACTTCCAGGCAGTTGCACAGCCAAGGGGAGACAAGACAAAAGCCAAATGGTCCCTGTTCTTGAGGAGCTTATGATCTAGTGAAAGGGGTCAACAGGACCAATACAGGCCCATAAAAACAGATGTAAGATAACTTGGTGTGTAGAGAGGGGCACTAGCAGCAGGGGGTGCCAGGAAAGGCCTCATGGAAGAGGTGGCATGTGGGCTGGGTCTTGAAGGAAGCTAGGGATTCTGAGGGGCAGGGATGAGGAGAAAAGGCATGCGAGGCATGGGGGACGGCGTGCAAGGCATGGAGAGAGGGGACGGAGGATGTCACATGTGAGCAACAGCAAGGAAGCCAGTTTGGATAGTGGGTGCCAAGTGGGTTTATATGGATTCTATAGGTTTTCACTTCATCTCTCTGGCCTCAGTTTCCTCAAATATAAAATGAGGCGATCACTTGGGGATGTACATTATTATGTAGTGTGAGTGTGAAAACTCAACATGGTCACACAAGTAAATTGCATTTCATCAGGATTCAGATAGGTGTTTTATATTCTAATTCATCTATGTGTAAGTCTCATGTCTCCTTTTCCCACTAGACTGTTGGTTCCTTGAGGTCAGACACCATGACTTAATAATAATAAATTATAATTAATAGTGGATACCTATAAACTGTATAAATATATAATAAACATGAATTTATTAATAGCAATGCATATAGCCATTTAAATTCATAATTATTCTGCATATTGATAATACATTTCTCATTTTATTACATAATATTTATATTATACCTACTATATGCCAAGCACTGTGCTAAGTGTTTTACAGATATTATTATGTCACCTGATCCTCACGAAAACTCTAGGAAGTGTGCAGTATTATTATCCCTATATTACAATTGAGGAAACTGAGGTAAACAGTTAAGTGACTTTACCAGGGTCACACAGTTAGTAAGTGTCTGAGGCCACATTTGAACTCAGATCTCCCTGACTCTAGGCCCAGTGCTCTATCCAATGCCCCCTCCAACTGTTCTTATTCTTCTCATATCCCCTAGGCCTAACTCTGCAAACAGTGGGCATGTAGTAAATATTTGTTGAATTGTCTCTCTTTGGCATGTAGAATATCCTCAGCCAGCAGGCAGACAAAGCACTGGAATACTGTAGCAGTCAAATAAGAAAACCAGCCCCGTGAAATGTGAGAAATCTGGCAGCGTTGCACAGAGCTCCTTTAAAATGGACTTACCCAAAATTTTGAGCTGATTGATTACTCCGTGAATTGTAAAAAACACCCAGAGAGACTGTGAGGTATCCACACACATCAGCATTCCTCGGTTGCTGCCGTTTACACCGTGGTGCACTTCCCCATTGGGCAATACCGTGAAATTGAGGACATCCCCACTGTTGAGGATGGGGAACGCTCGGTAGACCACCCAGTACTCCTTGCGGTCTAACAGCGAGTCAGGATCGGCCGGGAGCTCATTGGTCCTTAATGTCCCTGGGTCACAGGAAGTGATGCCAAAGGAGAGAGCCCCATAGTAGGGCAGCCCTAAGTGTCCGACTTCAACAAAGAGGCTCTCGCCGATGTGCAGGGGCCGGTCGGAGAACACCAAAGTCCTACTGCTCTCCTGCCAGTTGGTGCAGGCCGCCATCCGGTCCTGGGAGAAGGTGACGTCGGGCCCTCGGGTGGGGTGGAAGTGCAGGTCTGTGTCTAGAAAGGCTGGCACTCCATGACCCCGAGAACGCCTGCTGGGACAGCAGGGTATAACGTGGTTATCCGTGGACGCTCCTGGCACCCGGCTCAGGTTCAAGTTGCTGATTTTGGCCACCACCTGGCTGTTCTCCAGTTCATTGTTGTTGAAGTTGGCCGAGTCGTGGTTACTTTGTGGGATGCAAGTGCTGAACCGCGTGTTACTGAGACGAGAGGAGGCCATGGTCTCGGCAAACATGCTATCTGTGATCAAATTACAAGAAGACACTACATGAATTACAAGTTGCCACAAATCCTTTTTACTCCTCCATTTCTGTCTTTTCCCAACCCTCCTGGACACACGCATATTTAGTAATTTCCATTTTTTCAGTCTTTAATATCCCTTCTACAGGTTACCTTTGGACTGACAAGAAGGATTGGTCAACAGGTCAAAATTGTTTTAGGTCAAAACCCTTTAGGTTGAATGAATGGAAAGAAAATGCATTTATTAAGGGTTTAGAGAATGTTAGTCACTGTTCTCAAAGCTTAGGATACAGACACAAGCAAGAAAGACAATTCCTGCCCTTGAGGAGCTTACATTCTAATAGTTTTGAGAAATATTATCGGGGATGGAAGGGGTAACAAAGTTCATCAAGACAAACAATAACAACAATAAATTTGTTATTTAGTTGTTTTGGTTGTGTCTGGCTCTCCATGACATCATTTGGAGTTTTCGTGGCAGAGATACTAGAATGGTTTGTCATTTCCTTCCCCAGCCCATTATTTTATAGATGAAGACACTGAAGCAAGCATGGTTCAGTAACTTGCCTGGGGTCACAGAGACAGTAAATGTCTGAGGCTGGATTTGAACTCAGGTCTTGCTGACTCTTAAGTCCAGTGTTCTATCCACTGTGCCACTAACAAAATATGGACTCAAAGCATTTCAATCTTACTTTAAAGATGCCTCAATGAATTGAGAGGGGCAGCTAGGTGGTGCAGTAGATAAGAGCACAGGCCTTGGAATCAGGAAGATTCATCTTCAGGAGTTCAAATCCAGCCTCAGACACTTACTAGCTGTGTGACCCTGGGCAAGTCACTTAACCCTGTTTGCCTCAGTTTCCCCATCTGTAAAATGAGCTGGAGAAGGAAATGGTAAGCTAGTACAGTATCTCTGCCAAGAAAACCCCAACTGGGGTCAAGATGAATAGGACACAGCTGAGATGACTCAACAACAATAACAACAACAAACTAACTGAGCACAACCAGAATCCAACCATCCCAGGAAGAGTCCAGAAAGCCCTGGAGAGAGAGGAGATGCTCCATAACAGCCTGAGAGAAGAATGGAGCATGGGAGGATGCCAAGGGGCTTGCCCTTGGTGTTCAGTAGCTAATGTGGAGCCAGGGGAGGGAGCAGGAACTGCTGGGCAGGGTGGGGCTCTGCCTGGCCTGCATCCCGGGTGGTCCCACCCTTTGTGCTGCGGCCAGAATCATCTTTCATATTCAAAGATTTGGTCGTAGAATAGATTATAGGATCATAGATTGAGAGCTGAAAGGAAGGTCCAATACCATCTAATCCAATCCCTCCCTTTTACAGATAAGGGGGTAAGATTATCCCCATTTTTCAGATGAGGAAACAGGTTGAGAAAGGGTAAGTGACCTGGCCGTGGTCACACAGAGGCAGGGTTTGAGCCCAAGCCTTGATAACCAATGACTTCCCCATTATACCATATTGCACCTGGCTTCCTTGTTTATCCACCATGTAAAAGTCTGAGCTCCTCAGCCTGGCTTTCAAGGTGCTCCACACCCTGAGACATCATCCTTTCCAAATTCTCCCATAGACTCCACACACCCTATGCCCTAGCCAAAGCAGACAGCTCTCTGCCCTCAACACACCCCGTGGTCTCAGGGCTCTTGCCTTGTTCACACTGTTTCCAACGCCTGGAATGACCTGCTTTTCCCTCTTCTGCTGTTCCAACTCCTGCCCATCCTTTTAGGTCCAACTTCAAAGCTACCTCCCGTAGGAAGCTTCTGTTGGGCAGGAAGGACTCAGACTTCACAGAGCATTTTGTTAGGGACACCTCTTTGGTACTCTGATGTAATGCAGGGAATTACAGCTGCTGGTTCTAGGCTCCTTCTACTCTGAGAGGAGGGTGGAAATCATGCTTTATCCAAGCTTTCAGTTCTCAGAATGCCTATCACGTCAAATGGATGTGTCCCTACAGGAGAGCTTCAGCTAGAAGTCCTGGGAACTGCCTATAGAACGTACATGTGCAATCCCATGCCCATCCAAGTCTGCCCAACTAGTGTGGGATTCAGACTTATGATCATATGTGTGGTTCTCTGCATGGTGCCATGTTTCCTTATACATGGCAAAGGATACCTTGCCATGAAAATTGAGAACCACAGGTCTACCACAACTTTTAAAAACAACCTATACAGGCTAAGAAGAGTGTGTAGATTCACTCAATGAGCAGCATTTATGAATCACCTATTAACTACTAGAAGGCAGCTAAGAGGCACAGTGCCAGGTCTGGACTCAGGAAGACCTGAGTTCAAATGTGGCCTGAGACACTTATTAGTTTTTGACCCTGGACAAGTCACTTAACGCTGTTTGCTTCAGTTTCCTCATCTGTAAAATGAGCTGGAGAAGGAAATGACAAACCACTCAGGAATCTTTGCCAAGAAAACCCCAAATGGGGTCACAAAGAGTTGGATTTGACTGAAATGACTGAACAACAACAACAAGAAGGGAACATAGACCCTTTGGGTCTATGGAGTCTTCCCTGGAGTCCTTTGTTGTACAGCAGAGAGGGTGTGGAATAGTGGAGGGAGTCAGAGAACAGGGAGTTGAATACTAGCTCTTCCACCAACTCCTTGTGCCTTAGGACAAGTTCCATTGCCTCTGTTTCCTCATCAGTCAAATGGAGGCTTGGATTAGATGATATCTAATGTTCTTCTGACTCAAGTTCTCTTATCATCTGATCCTAAACTAAGCCCTGAATCAAAAAGGAATCAATAAATGTTTTTCTGGTATCTACTACTTGCAAGATCAAGCCTTTCTGAGAACTATAGGGGGAATAAGAGGTATAAGCAGATAGTTCCTACCCTCAGGGAACTTACAGTCTAGATGGGGAGACAAGGCATCAATCTACAAAAGGCTGAATAACAGTATGATAACATCAACAATAATATCAAAATTACATAGCACTTTGAGGGGTACAAATAACTTTCCCTATAATTACCCTGTGAGGTAGGTAAATATAGTAAAAGGTACATGACTAATGACCAAGCAAGGAGCCTAGTTAATACCATGAGGTCAGAGGGAGGCAGCAGAGTAGATAGGAATGAGCCTGCATTCAAATCCTGACTGCTACCTTTTACCTGTGTAAACACCTGTAATCACTTCCTCTATCTAGGCCTCAAATTCCTAGTCCATAAAATGAGGAGGTAGGAAAAGATGGCCTCTATCTAAGTCTTCTTCCAGGTCAAAATTTAACCCACTCATTCATAGATCTAATTCTGGAAAGAACCTCAGAAAGTCATCTAGCAAAACTCCTTCATTTTAGGGATGGGGAAAGTAAGCTAAGTGAAAGCCACAGATCAAGTGACTTGGCAGAGATGATGACAGAGTTTCTCTGACCCCAAAGTCAATGTCCTTTCCTCTGCACTAATATGTGATGTTAGATATGTTCAAATCCCACTTCTGACACTTAATACCTGTGTAACCTTGGATAAGTCACAGAACCTCCATGGGCTTCTGTTTCTTCCATTATAAAACTGAAGAGATTGGTTTCGAGGAGTGTGAATGGGCCTGGAAGGCTTCATTCCCACTTTCCCCACCTCAATGGACACACATAACAGTTGGCTCCATCTGATGCCACCACCAAGTAGGCTTTATTTTTTTCTTAGGCTAAACATGTCTGGAACCTGAAAACATAGAATGTACTTCCAACAACAACTGAATTTCAATGAAGAAAGAAATAATGGCAAAAAGAATCAGAGGCAGCTTGAATTAATCATTATCTACCATTCTTTCAGAGAGCCTAGAACATTGTTTTCATCAAGTGCCTGACATTCCAAGGTAGACTTGTTTGAGTACTTGATTTTTTATTTGTTTGTTTTAATCAAGGAAGATGAAAGTACATGCACTGGAAGAGACAAGACAGTTCTGAGACATATGACTCCTCCAAAGCTTCTATAGTATCTGAGTAATGGAAGCTGCAGACTCCAAAGGAAGGAGGCATTTGGTGATAAGCAGTATGCCCATGCAGGATGAAAGGGGATCACTTGACCATTTTAAGAACCCCATAATTCAAGCTTGAGGCAGGTATTTGGCCTACAAGGCTCTTGGTGTTTCCAGAAGCACAATATTCCCACTGGGCCAATGCTACCTTTTATCAGTGGGAGTTAGGAGAAGCAGTGGACAGAGTGGTGATCTTCAAGGTTTGCAAAGCACTTTTCATGACCATAATCCAAACGTATTTTATAGATGAGGAAACCAAGGCTTAAGGAAGTTATGTGTCTATGGGTCAAAACTAGTAAATATTAGTTGAGGTTCAAACCTAAGTCTCTCCTGACCCCTAATTTTATTTCTACTACACAATGATACTTCTCATGAAAGAATCTCAACCTAACATATTTAGAGAGAATTTCGTCTTCTCCTTCACTGAAGACAAATCATGAAATCAGAGAACCATAGATTTTGAGCTGGAATAATTTCCAGGTCATACAGTTCTACCCCTTCACTTTATAGACAACAGCCTGAGGCTTGAGGATATTAAGGGACTTAACCAAGGTTACGAAGGTATCCATAGTAGGGCTGGAATAAGAACCCAGTGCCAAACTAGAACAGCATTTCTCTTCAACTTAGATTTTCTTCTTACTTCATCCTGCAGTGAGAGAAAAACTCTTACCTTCTCTGGTCACCCTATTTCTACATTCTCCATGTATTTGATACGTGGGGCCTAGTAAACAGCACACTAAGTTTGCAGCTGGGGAGATCTGGGTTCATCTCCTTCCTGCGTCAGATACTTATTAGCTGGGTGAACATGGGCAAATCACTAGATCTAAGCCTCAGATGCCTCAACTATAAAGTGGGGATAATCTTACCCATATTACCCACCTCACAGGTTATTGGAAGGAACATGTCAGTTCTGAATATTACAGTCCCCTGTGGACTGTTTCAAATTTGTCCTGTATATACCTTGTTTGTTGATAACTGTCTCCCCCATTAGAGTGTGAAGCTCCTTGAGAGCAGAGAATTTCTGCATACCGTCCTTTGTATCCCTAGCATTCAGCACAATTCCTACCATACAGCAGGTGCTTTAGTAAACATTTCCTATTACTGGATGTCATTACAGCCCAACATGATGTGAGGTATTTAGGTAGTAATGTAATCCGTTTGCTGATGGATTGATTTTTCTCTTTGCTATACATTTCCAAAGTAATCAAGTCCTGTTACCCAGCTGGGGCCACTGACACTCAGGGGTGGGGGAGTTTCCCTCATTGCTGTTTGGTTGGATCCTGGGCTCTCCAAGCTCTGCCAGCAGAGCCCAAGCTGTGGCAGGTTCCTAGTGAGCTGCAAGGGCTTCAAGGAGAGGCCTGCTGTCTAAGACTAACCTATCTAAGTTCACATCACCAGGTAATGAATTTTTCCAGTCTGGTCACACACTAAACAAAACCATCCCCTAAAGATAAAAGGGGCTTGGATGTGTGGGGGAGTACTTAATGGAGAAGAAATCTGAGGTCTATTGAAGTGTCTGTCCAATAGAGCCAGGAGATAGGTACATTCAATAACAGGGCTGTGAGAGCTGCAGGCTAGGGGAACACTAGGCCTAACCCTGAGGGTAAAGGGGCCTGGGAACAGAGCAAAAGTCAGCACCCTGAGAATGGGTGGAAGCCCTAGGTGACAAGGAGCCCAGCCAGGGCTATTTCATTTATCTACAAGAAAATCAAACATCTGCCCAAGAAGGCAAGATTCCTCCCCTCATTATGCCAGAGTGCCCCCAGGTGAAAGAAATGTTTGCAGGAAATGCTGGCTGGAGGACAGGAATCCAATCCTACCTGATTCTCTTGCCTTTTTTTTTTTTTTTAAGCTCAGTTACCTTCTCTCCTCTCTATAATCATCTCTGACCTTTTAGCACCCCATTTCTTCCCGTGTTTCTAACCTGACAAATGTGTCTCGGATCAACCCCACCTTTGGTTTCTTTTGTTCCTTTTCCTTCCTGCAGAGCAAGAGAAAGTCTTGGAACTAAGGTGACCTGGCCTCCTGCATACAGCTCTAAAGTCAGCTCCTTCCCTTTTTTTTCCTTTTTGGAGGGCAATTGGGGTTAAATAACTTGCCCAAGGTCACATGGCTAGGTCTTTGTCTGTGTGTGCGTTAAGTGTCTGAGGCCGGATCCGAACTCAGGTCCTTCTGACTCCAGGGCCGATGCTCTACTCACTGCTACTCACTTCGCCACCTAGCCGCCCCTAGTCAGCTCCTTCCTTAACTCCTTGGGTACCACAGTGTTTGCTCCTGGGGCCCCTCCTATAGTAGGAATTAAAGTAGTGTTTGTTGAGGAATGAAAACTCCTCTTTCCCCACCTCTCTTCCATCTCCTCCCACTCTTCTTTCTCTCTCCCTCCTTCCTTTTCTCACCTTCTTTTCACTTCTTTCTCAATCTCTCTTTCCCTTCTTCCCTCCCTCTCTTTCCCTCCCTTTCTCTCTCTCTCCTCCCCTCTCTCATTCTCTTTCTCTCACTCTCTCCTCCCTTTCCTCCTCAGTGTTTCTCACTTTGCTTCTCTCTCTCCCTCCCTCTCTCTCTCTCTCCCTCCCTCTCCCCTTCCCTCCTCTCAGTGTCTGTTTCTGTCTCACTTTCCTTCCATCCACCCCTCTCCCTCCCTACCTCTTTCTCTCTCCTCTGTCTTCCCTCCTTTCCCCCTTCAGTGTCTCTGTGTCCATCTCACTTTCCCTCCCTCTGTCTCTCCTTTTCCCTTCCCCCCCTTTTCCTCCTACCTTCTTGAAC
Source organism: Gymnobelideus leadbeateri (assembly GCA_011680675.1). Classification (NCBI taxonomy): domain Eukaryota; kingdom Metazoa; phylum Chordata; class Mammalia; order Diprotodontia; family Petauridae; genus Gymnobelideus; species Gymnobelideus leadbeateri. The sequence continues at coordinate 713,342 of WOXC01002622.1, forward strand.
ACTCTCAGAGCTGATATTTCAATGGTATAATACTGCCACCGGACTCTGCAGAAGAGATGAACACACCCTTTTCTCTGCTCTCACATCCCACTCCCTAGTCCCAGCTTTCAGCAATTCATGCCTTGGTTCTTGCAAGTTTCCCAGACATGATCATCCCTAGCCTGGCCTCCTTCCTGCTCCTTGTACTTGGCTCTCCACCTCCCATCTCCATTTTGCACAGGCCATGTGTCCTCTGTGCCTGGAATGCACTCCCTCCTCGCCTCCATCTCATAAAATCCCTGCTTTCCTGCAAAACTCAGCTGCAGCACTATGTTCTATGAAAGGCTCTTGGCCTTCCCTCCCCACCTCCTCTCAGATGATCTCTTATTTATTATACTTATTCATTTATATAAGTATTATTTATTTATTATACTTGTTTATTATGCTTCCCTTTGCTAGATTGTAACCTCCTTGAGGGCAGGGGCTGTTTCATTTGTCTCTGTATTCTCAACCTGGCACATAAAAGGCATTTACTACATGACTGTTGCTTGATTGTCTTGATAGAGACAAGCATGATGTAGAGGCACCTGGACAGAGTGCTGGGCTTGGAGTCATGAAGATCTGAAGGTCTGAGTTAGAATCCCACCTCAGATATCCTAGCTGTGTGATACTGGGCAAATCCCTTACTCTCTCTGGGTCTCAATTTCATCTGTAAAGTGAGCGGATTGGAACTGATGACAGCTTTGGTCCTTTATAGCTTTCTATGATGCTCTGGGTGGCTTAATTTCCTCACTCTGATTTGCCCTAAATGCAGCTATCAGAATACTCTCCCACAAATTACTGCTTTCATCAACCTTCCTTCCCTGCTAAAAGCCATCCAGTGGCTTGATCTATGAAATCCCAGCTTCCTGGTTTTGGCACTTAAAACTCCATTAAATACTCTTTTTCTATCATCTCACCTCTTCCCACTTTGACCAAATTTAATTTTTGTTATCAACTTCAATATTTTCTGCCTACTCTGAGCTGGGGAGGGGTGGTGGACACAGAAAAAGGTGATGCACACCCCACTTCTCAGGAGCTTTGTAATACAAGGGGGCTAGGATGTGAAGAGGTGTACCACTTCCCAAAGAGGGCCTGACCATCTCCGTTGCTGGGGAGAGATCATTCTCTCAGAGGGTCAGGCAAGCTTCATGGAAAATTTGATAGTCTGTCTGTTCCCACCTGGGTGACTTTGCACATTCCTTTTACCCCACTTAAACTGTTTTCACTCTTTCCTTGAAACCATAAAATGCTTAAACAGAGTAATTCCTATTTACATAGCACTTTATGGTTTGGTGAATGCCTCCTAATGGCCTTAGGAGGTCAGCAGTATAAGTATGATCATCCTTATTTAACAGATGAAGAAATTCAGGCTAAGTGACTCCCTCATGGTCACCCAGATAGATACTTAGTGCTAGACTTTTGTCCTTTGACTCACATGCCAAGGCTTCCTCAACTATACTTACTGCTTCCCAGGAGGTGGCATTATCCTAACACTTCTGGGATCCTCTCCAAAAACTATTTGTTCAGGTTTTGTGTGTGTGTGTATGTGTGAGACAGAGACAGAGACAGAGACAGAGAGTGTATTGTAGTGGAAGAGGGAAGGAGAAAACAAGGAGATGAGAGGGTCAAAGAGGAGTCAGGAAGGAGACAGCTTATAAGAAGGAACCTTAGAGTCCATCTAGTCCAACTCTTCATTTAACAGATGAGTAAACCGAGGCCCAGTTAAGTGGCTTAAGTCACACAGGTAGCAAGGGGGAAGGCTGAAATTTGAACCAAGGACCTCAGACCATAAATGCAGTCTCTTTCTTTGCACTTCACTATCTCTGGTGGGAATCTGTGCTTCCATAGCTTTTTTCAGAAGTCCTCCGGCATCCCTTCAGCTCCTAGTCATGTATGTATGTCTAGTCTGTAGAAACCACACGTGGCCCTTTCCCTTTCTACTCTGGCATGTTCAGTTCTTCAAAAGGGTAGAGGTAAAAACCACACTGGCCCTTTGTGGAAGATTTTTATAGATCATCCCGTGTCAGATTCATCTTAAGGCCAAGCCAATTAAACTTCAGAAAAACGCTTTTGTCCCATAAGAGCACAAAAAGTTGAAAAGACAATTTTGGACAGTGCTGAATTTGGCTGGGATGGGCGGCAGTGGGGGGTCTGGATATGAGGCCTATACCCTAATGCCTGGGAACGTGAGATGCTCAATGCTAAGGTTCCAGGAATGCTTCATCTGGCAGATCACAGCCCCCAGAGGCATCACTTTCTCTCATGCCCAAGTCGTTCCACCATGTCAGAAACTCACAGTGGTCTCACCATGAAGAAAAAAGAACAATGGTCTTGGATTCAAGAGACCTAGTTTTGAATCCCAGTCCTGACACTTAAACACCACGTGAGTGTAGTCAAATCAAGCAAGAAAGTATTTGTTAGGAGAGAAGAAGATTTATCAATGCCAGACTGTGCTAAACACCTGGGAATACAAAAATGGCAAAACACAGTGTCCGCCTTGAAGGAGTTTGCATTCTTTTTTTGCCTTTTTTTTTTTTTTTGGAGGGGGGAGGGCAGGGATTAAGTGACTTGCCTAAGGTCACATGGCTAGTAAGTATTAAGTGTCTGAGGCCAGATTTGAACTCAGGTCCTCCTGATTCCAGAGCTGGGTGCTCTATTCACTGTGACATCTGGGAGTTTTCATTCTAATGGGTGAAACAATGTGTAAACAACTGAGTAGACAGCAGATACACAGAGTAGATGCAGGGTGTTCTTGGTGAAGCATTAGCAACCAGGGTGACCAGAGAAGAGCTCTTGGAGGAGATGGTATCAGAGCTGAGAGTTGGAGTAAGGAAGGGAATTTCAATGAGTTGGGGAAGATAAGAGGTAGAGGAAACGGGGAAGAGCATTCCAGGCAAAGGGGACAGCTAGTGCAAAGGTTTGAAGAAAGAAGAAAGAGTATAGTGTTTAAGGAACTACAAGTAGGTAGATGTAGTTGGATTGTAGGGAGCCTAGAGGAAAGGTATGGTATAAGAAGGCCGGAAAGGTGGAAAGGGGACAGGTTATGGAGAGCTTTCAATGCCAAACAAAAGAGCTTATATTCAATCCTAACATTCAAAGGGAGATATTAGAACTCACCGAATAGGGGAACAATCTAGGGGGGATGAGCTGCGTGGAGGAGAGATTGGAATAGAGAAAGAGAAATCAGAGACACTAGTTACTAGGCTATTGAAACAGTCTGGGTGAGAAATAATGAGGGATCTGTTAGTGGAGAGAAGAGAATGTATAAAATAGATATCAAGATGGCAGAAGTGACAAGATTTGGCAACAGTTTGGATTTTTGCAGCATGAAGCTGGGGGACCAAGGATGATAGGGAGATTGTGAGCTTGGGTAACTGAGAAGATATATGTCCCATAAGTATCTCACATGTCAGAACAAAACTCATTCCCCCACCCCCGCCCCGTCCTTAATTTCCCTCTCACTGTCAGGAGCACCATTATCTTCTCAGTTACCCAAGCTCCAAAAGGGAGCTGGTGATGTGGGCCTGGAGCTCAGGAGAGACAATTTGGCACAGGGGTGGATATATAGATCTAAAAAAATTATCTGTGTAGAGTTGATAAGTGAACCCATTAGAGCTGATGAGATCAACAAGAGAGACAGTATAGAGGGCACAGGACAGAGGGTATAGAGGGCCCTGCTCCCCAGATGATCTTGTGGCCATAGTGGGCAACTCTGGGGAAGCAAACTCTGCTTTCTGGGATACAACTGGTAAGGCCCCAACCTCTCTGTTTTTCATTTTGGATCAGAGAGAGTGAGGTCCAAAGGATGAGCAGCCTGGATGGAACATCTCATTACATTATTTTTCCTCCTCAACCTACCCATCTTCCCTAATAGAACTAACCATCCCTCTAGTTCCCCTTCCACTACTCACTTTCCCTAATCCCATATCTGGGGATATGCAATCACTAGCCAAATTTCTGCCTCCGCATCTCCGCTATCTCTCATTCTCTATGCTCAAAGAGCCAGCACTGTAGTCCAGACCATCATCACCTCTCACTTAGAATATTGCAATAGCCTCCTTATCTCTCTGTCCTCCACTCAGAAGCCAAAGAGAATTTCCTGAAAAACAAGTCTGACTGTGCCACACCCTCCCCATTCAATAAACTGGTTTTTATTACCTCTGGTATCAAATATTATTTCATTTTTATCTCATCCTTTTAAAAGTCTACTTTGGATATAAATTGTGCAGTGTACATAATTAGTAGTACAATATCCACATGTATATAATTCATAAACAAATATATAGGTATAAAAAAGTAATTATAGAGGTATTAATGGTGCATGCTCAAAAATGTTTTATTGATAGAAGGGTACAATCAAAAATAATTAGAGACCACTGTTAAGCCTTGTCTAAGATTGTCCCTTTTTATATTTTGCATTTTGGAGGGCAGTTGGGGTTAAGTAACTTGCCCAAGGTCACATGGCTAGGCTTTTGTTTGTGTGCATTAAGTGTCTGAGGCTGGATCCGAACTCAGGTCCTTCTGACTCCAGGGCCGATGCTCTACTCACTGCACCACCTAGCCGCCCTGGTTGTCCCTTTTTAACACCTCTGTAAACTAAGTCATGCACATTTCCGGGAAGTCAATCTCCTAAGCAGAAGTCTTAGAACTTCAGGGTTCCACATCCTTTACCTGGACAGAAGCCTACCTCTCTTCCCTACATCATACTTGACAAGACACTGTCCAGGCTCTGCTTGAAGATTTCCAGTAATGGAGAACTTACTACTTCCCAAGGCAGTAGATTCCAATTTTGGATTGCTCTAGCCACTAAGAAAATTTTTTCCTTTGATCAAGTCAAATCTGCTTTTCTCTAACTCCCAGGCTTTATTTCTAATATTGTCCTCAGGCCCAAGCAGAAAAACATTTCCACATGATAGCCCCTCAGATACCTGATGGCAGTGATCATGGACTACTGCCCTCAGATCTTCCTGTCTAGGTTAAACATCTCCTCTAGATTCTGGTAGAGTGCAAAAGTTGCCACTGTCTTCACCCTTCTGGCCATCCTCTTTCAAATATACTCTGGCTTGTCAATGTCCAACTCAAGACAATGTCCCCTGAGCTGATGACATACTTCAGATATGGCTTGATCAGGGCTGAAGGCAATGGAGTCATTACCCACTTTGCTTTGGACAACATCCCTCTATAATACTCCCCGAAATCACACTGGTCATTATGGGTGCTGTTTTACACTGTTGCCTTGGCAGGGATTTGCAACTTCTTCAAGGCCACCATGTCTTTTTTGCGAGAATCCTTCAGCAGTTATATATGGCATCCTTACCTAGTACTTCTGCATTTGATAGTTTTATGTTTAAATGGGACTTCATGTGTATTTCCATTAAACACCATTTTATTAGATTTGGTCCATCATTCTAGCCTGTTGAAATAATTCTGTATCTTGACTGGCATCCACTGTGTTAACTATCTCTCCTATTCACTCTCAAACTATTGCTACTCTGTCCCTCTTTCTGGAAAAGAAATTAAACTTCAGGTTACAGGACAAGGAAAATATCCAAAATGCCTTTACAAAACAGATCCAGCTTGTAAATAAAAAAAAGATCTAAAAACAAAACAAAACAAAACAAAATCTAATAGTAAATACTAAGTTTCTTTTTTAAAAACCCCTATTTTTTCTCATTTGAGGTCTTTCTGATAGTTGAAGGAAGCCAATAGTCTTTTCTCCTTGCCTGGAACACCAGGACACCAATCAATAATTCGACTAATAAATATTTTTTCAAGCAACTATTATATAATCAAGTACATACTGACAGGCTGTCTCATGGCAATCTAGGCTGGGCAACAACGTGAGTGGTTACTCCCAAGACATCTGTGAGGCCAAACAAAAGACCAAAGCTGAAAGATTCTGGCCTAACTAGAAATTTTTTTCCAATAGGGAAAAATGAAGGATTGAAGAAAATGTTCCCTGATCTCAAGCAAGTGATTTTGACACTGTTGGCTTCTGGGGTCACTGATAAGAAGGGCAGGCCCCATCAATGCTGCATCTTTGATAATGCTGGAATGTAATGTGAGTGAGAGACTACAAAATGGCCCTCACTGTCTTCCCAGTGGGGGTGGGTGAGGTGGGAAGAAGGGAGAGAATCTGGAACTCAAAGTTTTAAAAACAAATGTTAAAAATTGTTTTTACATGAAACTGGGAAATAAGATATACTGGCAATGGGATATAGAAATACATCTTGCCCTACAAGAAAGTAAGGTGGGGGGATGGAGGGGAGACTGGGGGAAGGGGTATTCAGTATGCTTGTCATTTTAGATTGGGGGGTAGGGGAGAGAAGGGGAGAAAATTTGTAACTCATAATCTTGTGGAAATGAATGATGAAAACCAAAATAAATAAATACATACACAAATAAATTCAAAATGGCCCTCAGAGAAGATACAAAATAATGCTGTGCCTTCTAAAGAAGAGGTCAGGTAAAAGAGAAGAAAGAACTTTAAACCTTTAACTTTTCTGGGGCCCCATTTCCCATCGAGGAGAGCTGAGAAAAGACAGACATTAGCACAATTTAACTGCACTCCCTCTGTAACTCCAAGTATCACCTGCCTGAAGACCTTTCTAGACAGATTAAAACCATTTTGTGACAACAGAAAATGATTTTCTAGGAAGACAGCTGTGGACAATATGGTGGAAAGACAGCTGGATATGCAGTCAGAAAATGTGGGTTCTAATCTAGGAGCATCACTTTCTGCTTGAGGAACTAGGTGCAAAGGTCACTTCATCTATGAGTCTGTTTCCTCATTGATAAAATGAAGACGACAACAATCTACACTGTTGTCCTCCAAGGATTTTCTGAGGTTCAGGTAGATGTATAAAGTGCTCTATAAACCATTAAAGACAGTATAATAATAGGTAGCCATTTTATGTAGCACTTTAAAGTCCACAAAGCATTATATAGGTATGTGTGCATGTATGTATGCATATATGTACATCACCTCATTTCCTCACAACAACCCTGGGAGGCAGGTGCTATTATTATCCCCATTTTGCTGATGAGGAAACAGATAAATGGGGGGTAGTGATTTGCCTAGGATTGTACAGCTAGTCAGTGTCCCAGGCTGGATTTGAACTTGGGTCTTCCTGACTCTAGGCCTGGTGCTCCATCCACTGCACCCTTTAGTTACCTCTTATCATTATATAATAGAAACTCACAAATGAGATGGTACACACATCCAAATTCAAGAAAATGAGAGGCTACTTATAGTCAGTATATACTTAAGTCAAACAAAGACTTGTCTTATTCCTCTGAGGAATCATTTTAATGAGAAATTGAGTTTTGATTTGAAGAGTAAAACCAAACAAATTTCTCCAGATTTTGGACTCACAGAGCCCTGCATTTATTTGAGATTTGGGCTATAGGTCTTAGCCATTCATAGTTTGGCTAGTCTAAGTCAGATTTGGGGATTTCCTCCCACATCATGGCTAACAGCCTTGGCCCCTTTGCAAAATGGCAGATAGGATGTGGCCAAAGATTTGTATTCAGGTTGTCATGCAGGCATTCTACCTAGTCATTGGCTCTATATAGGGACATAGGAGGGAGAAGAGTCCACTCTGACTTTCTCTTTCAAAAGAAAACTGCTTTCTACATGCAAAGTGTAGAGGTAGAACCTTGCAGAGGAAAAATTCAATACCTATTTCTGAAAGAGGTACACAAAAGGGGAAAATACTGCATTTAACTGCTCTATTCTGTCCATGGAGCTCTTTCTCTTCCCTTCTCATCATGGTGAATTATGTTATGGCCACTGATAGAAGCCCATAGTCCCACCTATGGATCAGAGAATGGAGGGAAAGCAAGATGTGTGAATTTAAAAGTATGCTCTGAAATCAAAGTATTCCTGTATTCCTATATAGGATATATTAATAATGCAAAGCAACATGATATAGTAGACAAAAAAACTAGCTTCAGAGGTAGGAAGGCTTCAGTTCAAGACCTACCGAAAACATATAAGCAACTGTGTGTCCCTCAGCAAATCACATCATACCCTCTTAGGACACCAGGTTGTTCCCTAAGACTGTTCCATTGCAGATGAGCTGAGAATCTCAATTAGTGGAAGAGGTTTTTATACAAGGAGTTCCCTCCATCAATGAAATAAATCCAGACCAAAAACAAGATTAAAAATATAAATGATGGGGGCGGTTAGGTGGCGCAGTGAATAGAGCACTGGCCCTGCAGTCAGGAGGACTTGAGTTCAACTCCGGCCTCAGACACTTAACACTTAATTAGCTGTGTGACCTTGGGCAAGTCACTTAACCCCAACTGCCCCTCCAAAAAAAAAAAAAAGATGTTACTTAAATATACACTTGGTCATATGCATAAGTGTTACCTACCTAGAATCTGCACTTCATGGGTAATTCCATAAACATCTATGAGAGCCCAAAGGGGTCCAGAGACTTTAATGCCACAGTGAAACAGTATCGGGTCCTCGTCATTGATGCTATAAAACACTCTCCCATGACGGTCGACCCAGTAGGCCAGAACATTGTCCCTCAGTGCAAATCTCTCTGGCAAAGCTTTGGCCCAGTAGCCTGGCCTAGTTACCAGGTCCGGGCAGGCATACTTTGGTATGTCATCAGAGTTCATCTGGGATGGGTCATGGATGGTGAAGCCAAAACGCAGAGCCCCACTCCATCCGTGGTGCACGGCCACCAGCTTAAGTCGTACTTTCTCATAAAGGTGAATGGGTCTATTGGTGAATGTGACTCCATTGCAGAAACTATTCCTTCGGGTGGCCTTGCGGGAATGGGAATCCAGGCGTACATTCTTGCCTTTGGCTTGGGGGTGGAAACGTGGGGGCTCAGTAATCGCCAGGATAGAGCGTCGATCATGGCTACTGGTGGGCAGTGTGTAGCAAGGCCGATTGGACAACAAACGAGACTGGTGACTTGTGTCTGCAAAACATGCATAGAAAATCATATTAGCTTAAAAATAAACAAATAAATAAAATAAAACCAGACCATTATAGATTAGCTCCTGGGACTCACCAAGAGGTGTTTTTACCATAAGCATTATTTGAGTGTTCTAGGCTCTATAAAACATGTTTCAGGGATACAACCAGTAGAGTTTAGATATCTTACTATATCATGGTGCACTGAAAAGAACAGTGGCCACAGCATCCAGAGAGACTTGGGTTCCAATCCCAAGCTCTGACATTCCTCGACAAGTCATTCAATCTCTTGGAGCCTGTTTCCTTCCATAAAACTGGGGTAATAATATTTTCATTACCCATTTCATAGCCTTGCTACAAGTAAATGCACTTATAAAACATACTAATAGTATGAGAGTCCAGAGAGGCAGCATGTTATAGAGGGCTGAATGAAGGCAGGCTATAGCAGCGAATATACCAAATGCCTGGAAAACCTTAGCTTCTAAAATTATTCTCAGGCCAGAAAGGCCCCTGGTGCAAGGTGCATAATGTGGCCTAGACACATTTTGGGCTATCACTCCACTCCTTGGAGGCTGTTCCCAGAAGCATGCATCCTCTCCCTCTTGTCCACTAGTTATACCCCCACACTCTTGGGCATCTCCTGCATAGTACAACGATGATACTGCTGTTGATAAAAGAAATGAAATGATGTTATAACAACAGTAAACAACTCACACACATAGTACTTGAAGATTTACTAAACACCTTCCCAATAGTCTTGTGTGGAGGCCGTTGTGCCAGGTCTGAAGTCAGGAAGACTTCAAATCCAGCTGGCAAACCATTTAACTCAATATGCCTCAATTTCCTCATCTATAAAATGGGGAAATAATAGGATCTGCCTCCCAGGGCTATTGTGAGGCTCAAAGGAGATAATAATTGTAAAGCATTTAACACAGTGCCTGGTACAGAGTAAGGATTGTACAAATGCTAGCTGCTATTATTGTTATTAATATCCCATTCTGCAAATGAGAAAACTAAGCCTCAGGGATTAAGTGACTTGCCCAGGATCCTACAGCTAGTCATTTTCAGGGATGGACTATGAGTATTTATTCCAACCATTTTATGTAGATGGGTTACTGAGTTGCATATTGTTGGCTAGAAACATTTTCTGATTAACCAATGCTTGCCAGGATGTAATCTGGAACTTGGTTTGGAAGATCCTGGAAGGGGCCTTTTGTTGCTGTTTAGTCCATTGGTCATGTCTAACTCGACTATCTCATTTGGAATTTTTTTTGGCAAAGATAACGGAGCGGTTTGCCATTCTTTTCTCCAGTGGATTAAGGCAAACAGATTAAGGCCAACAGAAGTTAGATGACTTGCCCAAGGTCATACCGCTGGTAAGTGTCTGAGCCCAGATTTAAAGTCAGGTCTTCCTGAGGCCAGGCCCAGAGCTCTATCCACTGAGCTAGCTAGCTGCCTCCAAAACACCTAGTCCCAGCCCTGTGAGGAAATAGCTTCCTTGTGACTGTTTGTACTTAGATGGATGAGTAAACAGCCCAAGCTGAACTCCTTGGGACAAAAAGAGAAACAAAAGAAACCCTATAGTGGCTACAGCAACAGAGTGCAGAGACAGATAACATCCTGGAAACCGAGGCTTCTTTCAATAGGCGAATCTTACTGATTTATTAAAACATCTATGTCTGGGGATAACTCCTGACTCTAAAGAGCTCATGGAGAAAGGACTGTCCAGGGAGTTCTTTATGTCAAGGCTCTGAGGAAACCCACATTTTAAAAATAACATGAATGCCATGGATTCATTACTCTCTGTTCCACATGGTCCAAATGAGTTAAAAGAAATTCCACAGCAGATTCCATGTGACAAAACATGAATTGTTATCAAGTTGGTTGGTGGTATAGGGAATCAGAAGGAGGGTACTAGACTTTAAATCTGAAGATCCCTTAAATCTGAAGAGATCTGATTCTCTGCTCCACCATTTACCATTTCTAGCGCCTCACATTTCTATACTGCCTTAAGATACGCAAAACGCTTAACATACAAGAGCTCATTTCATCCCCACAACAATCCCATAAAGTAGGTTCTGTTATTATCATCATCATCACCATTATTATTATTATTATTATTTTGGAGAGGGGAAGGTAGGGCACTTGGGGTTAAGTGACTTGCCCAAGGTCACATGGCTAGTTTTGTGTTAAGTGGCTGAGGCTGGATTTGAACTCAGGTCCCTCTGACTCCAGGACCGGTGCTCTATTCACTGCACCACCTAGCTGCCCCTGTAGGTTTGTTATTATCATTCCCATTTTACAGATGAGAAAATGAAGGCTCCGACAAGTCAAATGACTTGGACAGGTCACACTAAGAAGGGTGACCTCATGAGGCAGAATTTGAATCCAGCTCTTCCTGACTTCTCAGTCTAGTGCTCTATCCTGCATATCCGAGGTATCAAACACACTGCCTGCGGGTGGGCAACACTCTCCAGTGCTGCCCCAACCAGATTAAAATATAATTGGGAAATGTTTAATAAACAAATAATGATACAATAAAACATAGACAATGTTAATATGTGGTTTTCTAAGCCAACACGCAATCTGCAGGAACCCATATATATGGGTTGGTGGTCCTATTTCTATTTTTATGTGAGATAGCTGAGTGGTGCAGTAGACAGAGCACTGGGTCTGGAATCAGGAAGACCTGAGTTCAAAGCTGACCTCAGACACCAGCTGTGTGACCCTGGGTAAGTCACTTCACCTCTGTTTGCCTTAGTTACCTCGTCTGTAAAATGGGGATAATAATAATTATTATAGTACCTACCTCCCAGGGTTGGTATGCAGACCAAATGAGATTATAACTGTAAAGCACTTAGCACAGTTCCTGGCATTTAGTGAGCACTATATAAAGGTTGGCTGTTATTATGTGAGTCTGACACCTCTGCCCTGTACCATTCACTGCCTTGGCTACCAGAACACTTAACTTCTCTGGGTCTCACTTTCCTTCTCTATAAAACATAGGTGTTGGAAAGGGTATTCTCTATGGTTCTTCCAGCTCTAAATCCTCTGAGGCTATGAACTATTATTATCCATTGAGTTTAAAGATGGCAGTCCTTATGCCAATGATGATATATATATATACATTTGACCAAGGAGAAGAATACAGAACCAGTTATCTTTCCTAAATGAAGGCCTTTATGCACTAAGAAGATTACCCCTTGAATCTTACATTTATGAATTTAAAAGGTAGTCTGGCCAGTAAACAGAGCTACAGAGATGCAGTTCAACAGGGCTGTTGTGAAGGTGTTTTATAAACCTTCAAGTGTTAAATATAAATGTAAGCTATAGAACAGATGAAAGCCTTAACAGTCTGCCCCTCTCCCAAAGCCCTCCTTGTCTCCCCTTTTCTTCTGAGCCAAACTCTCCTGCCACCTCCAAAAGGAAGCCTTTCTGAATCTCTGGGCTCCTATCCTCACATGACTTTCAGACTAACTAATGTATGCAAAGTGCTTTGCAAACCCTAAGACTCTTTAAAAATGTAAGCTCTTATTATTATTATAGGGTGAATTACCATGTTCCTAATTTTGGTGGAAGGGGGAAAGAAAAGGCAGGGAGGGGAGCCATACTGTTTTGAGAGTCAAGAGGCTTGGGTTCTAATTTTGGCTCTGCCATTCACCAGTTACCTGGCTCTGGACAAGTCACAGGCTTTCTTTGGTTCCCAGTTTCCTCCTCTGTAAAATAAGGGGTTAAGACTCTAGAGCTGGAAAGTACTTCAGAAAACACCTAGTCCAACCTCCTCTTTTAATAGCAGAGGAACTAAATCACAGGGAGGATAAGTGACTTGCCTAAGGCCACACAGGTAATGAACATCAGGGATCTGATTAGAACCCAGGCCCCGACTCCAGGGCCAGCACTCTTCACTGCATGCCATCTCTAACATTCTGTGATTTTCCCCTGCAATTTTATCACACCTATCAAGGGTTTCCCTCTGTAGGGCTAAGATCTGTGGGCTGGCAAATAAGACAGAACCATAAATAAATTGAATTTTGGAGTGGGTGGAAAAGACATTTAGCTGGTTTCTTTGAGTTTCTTTCACCATTCTTTCTCCTATCTCAGCCCAGCTCCCCACATCGCCAATACCCAGGAAAGTATACTGTTACTCCATATTCCCTATGAGAAAAGACCAGTTCTTCTCTTTATTTATAATGTAGGTCTTTTCTAGAAGGAACACCTGTCGGTAATCATTTTTAATGAAATTCTGCTCAGCATGAGCCCGAAGAGGCTTTATATTCAAGCAACAAGGAGCTCTCATTCTCTTAAGCTCGTGGATGTTGGCTGTTTTTGTTTTTGGGGTTTTTCTTTTCTCCAAAGGGTTTTGCCAACCTACTAGAATAAATTTGTCTCCTAATCTCCACCATTGTTTTAGGCTCAATATGCTTCCCTCCCTCCCCACCCCCACTCCTTTAATCCTTAAGACATTTTTCTACATCAAATCACACTCCCAGACCCTGGAAGGTTTAAGAGGAGGAGGCAGACTTGGGTAGTAATAATTATCGCAGGTCCCTCTGGTGTTCTGGTGTTCTCTGGCTCAGGGTGTTTAGATTTCCATTTTAAAAGCAAAAGTCATAATAAATGAAAGTAAAGAACACAATAGGGCAGTAATCACCAAGAAGGCAATGACATTCTCCTTGGTAATGAAAGGCTGCTGCTTTGTATCTTGATTCTCCAGCACACTAATCAACATGTATCACTGGGCTCCTGGAACACTCCAAGGGCTTAATTTAATACCGAGAGCTTAAGGGAACATGGAAAGTAGACAATTAAAGAATGAGCTAAAATTAAGAGACAATCAGCTTGATTCTCGCCTTGGGGAGGGGGAACGTGCTACCTGAGGGCAAAGGGGCAAGGAGGCCCTCTCTCCCCTACAAACTGTGTCTAAGTAAGCTGCTTCTTCTGCAGGGCCAAGCCTATCAGTCTTAATTTTTTGCATGTTAAATTTTTTTTCAAAGCTGTTTTAAAGCCCTTTGGTGGGTTCCTTGGGGAAAACCAGATGAGGGTGTTAGTTGGCAAGTGTTATGGAGCATTTCTGCCGGATTTTCGAAACTCTTTGGATAAAGATTGCACTGCTGTGCTCCTGGAAGGGTGTCTGGGTGAGTAAGAGGACCCCTGAGACCACAGCATGGTGTTGGCAGCCTCTTTCCACTGGCATAAGCTATAAGGATGCCAACACATTTGAAGCAGACTCTGATCTATCATTTATAACAAACCTCCTTTGTATATACTATGCACTTTGATCTTGGATCAACAGTGTCCTCAACACTGGAGACCACCAGAGAAGGCCCCACAAAAAAAGATGGATTTTTTTTTAAAGAAGACTTGAATAAGAGAAAAAAAATGAAAGAAAGTGAAAACTAGCATGTTTCAGTCTGTATTCAAACAGTATCAGTTCCTTCTTTGGGGGCGGATAGTATGCTTCATCATTAGTCCTTTGGGATTGTCTTGGATCATTATATTGCTGAGAATAGCTCAGTCATTCACAGTTCATCTAACAATATTGCTGTTACGGTGTATAGGGTTCTCCTGGTTCTGTTCATTTCACTCCCTATCAGTTCATGTAAGTCTTGGAATGTTTTTAGGTTTTGAAATAGATCTCTATGTTTCCTCCTTGGCCTATGTAAATAAATCCATGATTTGGGGATGGGGCTGGATTTGTGATTTCACTTATACAGAAACTCTTGATAAGGAACCTGTCAATACAGGTCAGGACATGCTCTGCAAATTTAGGGTCTTAGAGATTAGCCCAGGGGCACTTAGGGCTTAGGTGATTTGCCCAGGGTTATACAACCAGTATGTGTCAGAAGCTGGACTTGAACACAGGTCTTCTGGAGTCCAAGGAGCTTTCTCTACATGAAATGCCTTTCTAAATCCAACATTTGCTTTTCAAAAATTGGACCTTCTGTTATAATGCTTTCATGTATCTATAACATCCTGTCATCAACCGGGGTTTACTCTCCTCTGGTACAGATACAACCCATCCATGCCTTCTCATCCTTGTTAAAGTCCTTCCAAAAATCCTCCATAAATATTGACTCAGTGTGCTGGAGACCTGGGTTTTTTGGGGGTTGGGGAGGGAGGGTCAACATCTCCTGCATCTCAGTGCAGCACTCAGACTGTCCATCTGCCCACTACTGATTCCTGCTACTTGAGTAGACCATCTGTTTTTCCAGTTATATGTGTCCTTGATGATGTCATTTCTTTGCATGCCTGTTGTCCACATTAATAACTTGCTATAAGCCTACTCGCACCCACCCTTGGGGTCCCCTGAGATTTTTCTCCTAGGATCATGGTAGTCTATGATTCATAGCCCTGTAGCAAAATTGAACTTAAAAGTCAGTAGCTTGGGATCATTTCAAGCACTATCCGATTTCTCAGGTGTGGTCCAGTCTGTGGTGTTCTCTGCGTCACAACTGCTTCCTCACCCCACTCCTGCAGCCCTCTTTTGTCCTATGGTTAGTTCTTACCAGAAGCTCCATTTTGGGGATGGTCCCAATTCAGTTCTGGACTACATTACCATGACACTGCTGCCTTCTCTGCAACTTCGTACCCATTCTCCCATGGGGGAATTTCAAGACTTCCATTTTTTTTGTTGTTGTTGTTGCTTTTTGGAGGGGGGAAGGCAGGGCAATTGGGGTTAAGTGACTTGCCCAAGGTCACATGGCTAGTAAGTGTTAAGTGTCTAAGGCCGGATTTGAACTCAGGTCCTCCTGACTCCAGGGCTGGTGCTCTATTCACTGTGCCACCTAGCTGCCCCTAGACTTCCATTTTGGGGAGGGATGTAGGCCAGACACCCCCATTCCCTGAACATAGTCACCATGCCCTTACCCAGATATCTCCTTTCCCCTGTCCCTTTTCAACACTCCTTGTATGTGTCTTCCCTCATTAAAAGGTAAGCTCCTTGAGGACAAGTATTATTTCCCTTTATAATTCCAATTGTATCCCCAGCATTTAGCACAGTACCTGGCACATAGTAAGTGCTTAATAAATATTTGTTGACTAACTGACTCTCCTCCTATCCAGTCAACAGGGCTGTCCATCTATAGAGTCTCTCTGATACATACATATATGATATATGTATATATACACTATCTACATATATGTGTGTATGTATATATTTTATATGTGTACACACATATATATGAATATGTAATACATATATAGATAGATATAGATGGATACACACACATATACCCATTGATTAACTCATGATTTAGATGCATGTCAGATGAAACAGAGAAACAACAAACGGGGAATAGTAGAAAGTGACAATGGCTTTGAAGTCAGAAGATCTACTTTCAGATTATGCCTGGATCATTTCACTTATCTATGTGACCTTGGGAAAGTCCCTTCATTTCTGTGGATTTCATTTCCCAGCCTGATGGACTAAACAGACAGCTTCTAAGGTTCCTCCTAGCTCTAAAGTTATCATCTTCTGATTCTTCACCAAATGTTTTTGTCCTAAGTCACTCTCTTTCAGGAGATCACAGATCCTATTGAATCACACCCATAGTGTTACAATGCAATGTCATCTTCCAGAAGGAATATCTGGAGAACCTACTCATGCAGAGGGAATTTTATTTCCACTTGGATGTTATATAGCACATCAGTCAGTGGGTTAACAAGCAATTATTAAGCACTTAATGTGTACCAGCACTGTGTTAAGCACAATGGGGGCCAAGAAAAGCAAAAACACTGTCCTTTCCCTCTAGGAGCTGACATTCTAATGGAGGAGACAACATGTAAATGAGGTGCATAGAAGAAGGATACAAAGTAGAGGGAAGGTAATCTCTTAGGAGGGCACTAGCAGCAAGGAAAGGGCTCCAGCAGAAGGGGAGCCTTGAAGGAAGCCAAGAAAAGGAAGAGGAAGATTTCAGGCATTGGGGAAAACCAGAGAAAAGGTACAGAAATGGGAGAGGGAAACACAACAGCAAGAGTGTCACGGTCTAGCAGGTAAGGCCAGTAAGCTGGACTGTTGAGTACAATACTTCATGGCATTAGGAAACACTTTTGGCAAACATTTCACTCTATAACCCTTCTCAGATATGCTTATTTGTCTATCCATGCTACTTCAGTCTCAAGGATTGGTTCTAAATCAGCCACTGGCTGCTCCACACCTTTGGCCTCTCACCCACTCATTTCCTTGAATGGTTTCTTTCTTAATGCCTCAACTAGGCATGACAGGGGTTGGGCGATCAATGAAAAGAAGAAGAATGGGAAAGAAGGAATCAAGAGGAAGAAATCAGAAGGGAACCAAACACAAACCCTGTCTACTTCTTCCTTTGGGTCAGCTCTGGCTCATAGCTAGAATGGAGAGGGGCCTATGAAAGTCAGGGGGAATCACAGTAGCAAGTAAGCTAAACATAAAAAACAAAACAAAACCCCAAACCCACCCAAATGGGACAATTCTTCATCAGGACACACTGATTATTAAAAGAAGTGGTCCAATACTGGAAGGAACTCTGGACCTCCCAGGAGACAGAAGACCTAGCTTCTGAAACTCTTTGTGTGGCCTTCTTTACCCTCTTTGGAACTCAATTCTTCAATCTGTAAAATGAGGGGGAGAGAGTGTGAATGTGGGTAAGTAAAGTGTGGTAGCTTTGGGGCTCAGAGGACTTCAGATCCAGGCTTGCCCCTGATACACACTGAATTTGTGACCCTGAATTCTCTCTAATCTCTCAGTGCCTCAGGAAACTCTCCAAGTCCTGAAATTACAGATAAATTGCTGATTTGCATTTCTAACGGCAATTTCCATCAGGAGTTCTCTCAATCAATGATATAGAATCATAGATTTGGAGCTGAAAGGGACCACAGAGGCAATCTAGTCTTTCCTCATTTTATAGATCAGGAAACTAAAGCCCAGAGAAGTTGTGACCTGTCCAAGGTCACACAAGGAATAAGTGTCAGAGGCAGAATCTGAAACACAGATCTGGGTTTAAAAAGAGTGGGTAGGGTTAGATGGCCCTTAATGTCCCCTTCTAGCTCTCAAATTTCAAAGAGATGCAGTAAATGCAGAAATGGGCCAAAAATGAAAGGAAAAAAAAACCACCCTCCTTGCTTCTGATTGCCATCAGAAAGTGCCCAGACAGAGGGACTTGCAATGCTAAGTAGAAGTTTTCTTAAAAGTTTGGTGATTTAAGTGAATACTGGAACTTCCTAATAGGAAGACAGAGAGAAATACTGCTTTGTTACTATAAGAGGAAGGGTTTAGTGCAAAACCAACTATATGTTAAGATAAAATGTAGCCAAGCAACTAGCTAAGTTTACATATTTGTTTAATCTTGATTATATGATCTTACTTCCTTCAGGGAATGAGGGATAAACACTGTGGTAACTCCTCAGATTTTTTTTCCTCTGAGTACTGTGCCTTGACATGAATTATAAAGAAAACCAGAGTGAAAAAGAGTCTCTAAGAAGACATGTTATTTACACAAATTTAAGATACTTAAAATAAAAGAACAACAAGAAGAAAAGGAGAACCATCAAGTCAACTCTACAATGTAAACCAACATCTGCTTTTAGAATAATCCTGAGGCAGGCAAGCTCTACCTACCCCGGGTATAGAAAGAAAATGGAGCAGGCCTACTATCCAGGGAAGCTTTCAGAATCCTTTGACCCAAGAGATGGGGGACAATGGTTGAAGAATCATTGAATCACAAAATGTTAGAGCTGGAAGGGGTTTCAAATCCAAGCCCCAGCAAGGGGAAAGGTCTTGCCTAGGCTAATTTTAAAGAACAATCTTGAGTGACTGGCTCAAGTCATGGTCATTGTCTCTCAGACTAGATGCAAGAGCAATACCTTTCATATATGAAAATGGCTCCTTACTAAATGGAGGTGGGAAAATATATAAATTTGTGCCAGGGACCTAACTTGATGTATTTTTCTTTCTGTGAAAGTCTAGCAACAAGGCAGATTTCTGCCAGCTGCTGTTTGCCTTGATGCTGCTCGCCAACTTCCAGACTCCTCCAACTCCTTCAGCCATCTCTTTCATACCAAGACCTCATTTGTGGCCATTCCTCTAAAAATAAGACATGTTTTTCCTATGCAGCAGGGCACTCAAGCCCATGCCACATCAATGAAACCTGTGCAAAATGGTCCTTTTGCCTTGAAAGAAAAAAACAAACCCATGATGACTTGGGTCTAAGGTTAACCAAATACTCACATAGCTGGTTACAGGAGTCAGAACAAGAGGGAGGAGGTTTTCCATTATGTTTATGTTCCTCTTTCAGAAACCTAGTGGGTGGCAAAGAACAATTTGGATGAAGGGTGGAGGGTCAGAAGACACTAGAAGAGGCAGAAAAGTTGGGGAAAGAATTTTAGCCAGGAAAAAAAGAAATCCTGTTCCACAGACTCAGGGAGTTGAACTGTCCTTCAATGTCACTCATTAAGGATAATGTTTGCCACCCTGATTCAGATCAATGGTCCCCATAGTGTGCTCCAGATAAGAGTTCTCTCTTTAAAAGGCACAGCAAGTGACAGTTTGTGGAGGTTAAGGCCATCCTTCAAGATGTCCCTGAAAATAATCTTTGCTTCCCTTAACTGGACATACATGAATTAATCTCAGCCCTTCCTGAAGTGCACAGTTTCAGCCTGCATTATCTCTTATGATAACAAATTTATCTAACAGGGACTGAAATATGACTTCCTTCTAATACTTTAGATTTACTCTAATACTTTAAGTTTTAAAGTGGTTTCTTCTGTGTTTTCCTTAGCATAGGCAGGCCTTCCTCTGATACAACTTGCAACACTCCAGTGGACCCCTACATGAGTTACTGTGTAGGAATTTATTTATTTATTTTTGCATCATTGGGTTAACCTTCAGGTGATAAGAATCTCTATCCTTAGGGAAGGCTAGCCCATGAACTACATTTAGTCATGCTGGCCTTTACTTTCCAGCCTGGTAGGACCTGCCAAATCTTGAGTTTCCCTAGCATAGCTTTTCAGAAACCAGGGTTACTCTCTGCCCCGTAATGAGGCATCGTGCAATGGAAAAAGTTGGAAGTCACAGGACTGGAGTTCCAATCCTGGATCTTCCACTTCCTCCTAAATGTAGGATCTTGAGCAAGTCACTTAATCAAGTTGGTCCTTGGTTTCCTCATCTACAAGGCAAGGATATTAGCCTTGCTGATCTCTCAGATCTCTG
Organism: Gymnobelideus leadbeateri; assembly: GCA_011680675.1. Classification (NCBI taxonomy): domain Eukaryota; kingdom Metazoa; phylum Chordata; class Mammalia; order Diprotodontia; family Petauridae; genus Gymnobelideus; species Gymnobelideus leadbeateri. The sequence continues at coordinate 733,480 of WOXC01002622.1, forward strand.
CAAAATTCTAAAGCTATTATCCTAAGATTTCCATTTTTTCCCCTGTTCTAAAATATACTCTTTCAGCATCAACGGGTTTTTCCTAATTTTAGTATTCTGGGATCTGTTAACAGTCACAGAACAAACAAGCTTAGGATGACCCTGTCATACCCTTCATGATTCTACAGAATTTGATCCTATCTTTGCTCAGCTTTTATCCTTCCAGGCAGAGAAGAACTACATTTAAAAAATCCATCCAAATTCTCTTGATCGATTCAATTGTTCTCCTCTGGGCCTTCTCTAGTTCTGTTAGGTCCTATTCAGAAATGGTGCTGCCCATCACTCATCAGCAGGGCATATGCTTTCAGTTGGTTCTGCAATGATTCATCTACTCTCTCTCACCCGCAGTGAGAAGCAGCACACATTTTTAAGTCTTCTGATTGGAGTAAGGAAGGCAGTTTTTCGGCTCAGAAAGCTTTTTCCTTTGCTTTTATTTGTTCAGTTCCTCATAAGTATGGATAAAGCACTTTTCTCACCCAGGATGTTCACAATGTAAATTCTTCAAACTGAAAACGCACTACTTTCTAAAGTAAGGGGAGAAATGTATCTCCCTGTTAATATTCTTTGGAAATACTTGTCATTTCCAAGTTGTGACTTTCACCTTTCAAAAAGAAAAGGGTTTTTGGTGGAGAAGGGAGTTTAAGGGAGTCAAAAGAAGACTGAACTGGGAGGCAAGGCCCTTGGATCCTGGTCTTTACCTTTGTCATTTACTTGATGTGTGATCTTGGACAAGTCATAAACTATTTAGGCTTCAGTGTCTTCTGTAGGTAAGAGAACTGGAATATATCTGGGCATCCAAGTTTTTCAGTAGTGGCCCATGGTGAGAAATCCATGCATGTAGGTGCCATGATATTTTTAAAAAATTAATCACAATGACTAATTCTTCTAAGATTGCTAGCATGATACTTAGTGTCAGTCATACAACAGTAGTGGTAGTAGTGGACAGATAGCTAAAATTGTGGGCCTAACAACTTGTGTGGGCTATCTATTTAGGCGAAGCACTTTTGCAAAGAATTACAAGGGGATTGAACCCCATGTGGATTGTGTTAGGTTCAAGAACTGCATGCTTGGTACCTGAAGTCTACTCTTCCACCATCATTTTCACACCTTCTCACTGGAATCCTGGACCCTGTCCTTTAATCCCTACTATGTGCTTTTATTGTATCTTGCCCTAACATAAGTCTCTATATCAGGTCTCAGCTGTCTCCTTACCACGTCCTTGAATAGGGGTAGGGAACATGCGGCTTCGGGCCACATGTGGCCTTCTAGGTCCTTGGGGTGGTGTCTTTTGACTGAATCCAAGTTTTATAGAAAAAATCCTTTTATTAAGGGGATTTGTTCTGAGAAGCTTGGATTCAGTCAAAGGGCCGTACTTGAGGACCTAGAGGGCCACACATGGCCTAGAGGCCACAGGTTCCCCACCCCTGCCCTTGAGTGTTTCCCCTGCTTTTCTGTACCGCTTTCTGTTGCTTCTGTTTCTTCCCCCATAAGAATGTAAGCTTCTTGAGAGAAAGGGACTTTCTTTTGTACTTGTATTTGTATCCCTAGCACTCAGCATAGGGCCTGGCATATAATAAGAGTATACTAAATGTTGTCTCTTTCTCTCCAAGGTCCCTTGCAAGTTCAGACATTCTGTGACTCACAGAACACAGAATTTCAGAGTCAAAAGGGAACTCAGGAACCATTCAGGTCAACCCACACCTGAAAAAGAAATCTTTCTACAACATCCCTACCAAGTTGTCATCAAGCCTTTGTTTGAAAAACTCCAGGGAGGCAGCACCCCTCCCACCCTACCCCCACTTCCCCAGGGAGTTCAGCCTACTTTTGCATAGTTCTAATTGTTAGGAAGTTATCCCTTACATTACGTCTAAATTTGTCTCTTTGCAATTTCCACCCATTGCTCTCAGTTCTGTTCTCTGGGGTCATGTAGAATAAGTTTAATATGTCTTCCATGTGACAGTCCTTTAAATACTTGAGAACAGTGATCACATCTATGTTCCCTCCCTGTATGCCCCCCCCCCCCAATATTCCTGAGTTAAAGTTGTGCTCATACCATGGATATGAGGAGGAAAAATTCCAAAACCCTTATCAAGTCTCCTTATGATGGCCTCATAATATTGAGAAAGAAAGACTTAAAAATAGAACTATCTTTTTTCTTCTGGTGATCAGTGACAGAAGCCCTGTTTTCTGGGCTTTGGTGCAGCAGACTAATGTTGTTACACCCTCTCATAAGCTTCCTCCTCATCGCAAAACCCATTCCATCCTTCCTTCTTCCTAATTAGAACTCAGGCTGATAGAATCCACAGCAGAGGATATAGCAGCCACAGTTTTTCTGGCACTGAAGAGGATGACTTCCAAAGTGTTGGCATTCGGCAGATGGTGCCCTTTGCTGAATTACTCAGCTCATCTCTATCTCGAGTGGAGGCTGCAGAGGGGATGGGAAATACCAACCAAGAGGAATAGCTTAGCCTAGATTAATAGAGGCAGGAGAAATAGGTGTAAATACTGCCTAGACAAGATTTTCAACTCAAAGGAAAGGCATTTTTCTGCTGGAGCTCTGTTAATTCTTTGCTAAGTAACATAAGGGACCCTTCTGAAAATTATCAGAGCCCCAGAGTTTAAATGTTTTTTACCACTGGTGTTGTACAGTGGAAAGATCATTGGCTGCAGAGTCAGAGGAGCTGGATTAGAATTCTGCCTCTGATCTCTACTACCTATGTGACCTTTGATAAAGTACTGAACCTCCCTAGGACTCATGTTCCTCCCCCATAAAATAAGGGCTTTGGACTAGATGGCCTCTGAGGTCCCTTCTGGCTCCACATGCACAGCCTCTGCTCCAGTAGGAGGAGCATAGGGGTTATTTTGGAATGGGGTAAGGAAAGTAAATTAGAGATCAAGAAACACTGAAATGGACAAGTATGTTTGAGTGATCATCATTAAGGATGGGTATGGCCAGAATACAGGTGGGGAAGGTGGGTAGCACGGGTGAGGTGTTAACAGATAGACAATTTGAGCATTGTTCTGATAGGCACGAAATATCAAAAGAACCACAGGAAACCATTCTGCATGTTGGATGAATCCTCTCTGGAGAACGTGTGCCTGGGTCAAGATCCAGACAGGTAAAGGGAGTAATTTAATCACGTCTACAACCATATACATACCAGCCACCTACTAGGTACAATGGACCATGTCAGGCATTGGGAAGAAGAAGGCCAAAAATCCAATAGTTCCTGTCCACAAGAAGTTTCTATTCTACTGGGAGGAAGCACTTATTTATACAGATAAGTGAGACCTGAGGCAATTCACTTGACTTTCCATCGTTTCAGTTTCCTTGACTTGTCAATGAGAAGGTTAGAGTAGATGGCCTCTGAGGACCCTTCCAGCTTTAGATCTGCTGCCATGATAAATAAATACAACACAGTACAAGGTGAAGACAAAGTAGTTTCAGAGGAGAAAGTGCTAACATCGAAGGAGTGGGGTATAAAAGATGGTGGTTCAGAAAAGGTAGCATTTGAGTCTTAAAGGCAGCAAAGGATTCCAAAAGACAAAATATGGGAAGACTTGCATGAAATAACGAAGAGCAAAATGTGCAGAACCAAGAGAACAGCAATATTGTTTTAAGAATGACTTTGAGTGAATAAGTCATTTTGACTATTATAAATACCCAAAGTAACTATAAAGGACATATGAAGAAAGATGCTATCTGCATCCAGAGAAGTATGTATATGTACATATGTATATATGTATGTGTGTACATATATATCATATATACCTATTTGTGTCTAATGGGTGGGGGGAGAAAAGAAAAAATTAAAAATTTTAAAGTCTTTTAAATTAAAAAAGATAATTTTGTTGTATATTTGAAATGAATAGCAAGTTGTGTATAGTAGATTTGCAGTTTCATGTGTGATCATCTTCTTTATTGTACCATGTTAAAGAAATGCTTGTTTTATTACATAAATTAAAAATGAAATAAATTTCAAAAAAGGGCAAAAGTGAAGAGGGAGAACATTCTAAGTATGGTGAGATCTATTGCAAAGGCAGACACGTGACAGATGGAAAACTGTGCATGGGTAACAGGAAAAGGGTCAGTTGGAATGTAAATTGCATGATGAGGAACCCTGTACAATCCATCAGGAAAGATAGCTTAGAGTCAGATTAAATATCTACAGGAAAAGTTGTATATTAGTCTTCACTAGAAAATGGAGATAGTTTCTTCTGCTGGAATGACTTCTAGCTAAGTCACCTTCACCTGGCTTTACAAATTGCTCCATTTCTGAAGTATAGGAAAGGACTCAACCCCGGTCAATCGCTTTGAGACTATGAGCAGAAGCAACATTTTCTGACATCAGTCTTACAATTCTGCTGAGTGGATACTGCAAACCTCCCTTTAGCAAGACTAAAATGCTCACTTTCCAAGTTCTAAATGATAGCCCATTTATTTCCAGCAGCATTGGATTCCACAAAATACAAATCCAATGAAGTAGCTTAGATGGACACACCCTTGAAGTCAGATGAGACTTCGCTGCATCAAAGACAGCGTACAAAGATTCTCTCCTGTAATTCTGTAATTGGACCTTGAGAACAAAGTTCCTGGAAAACTAGTGTCAGGGACCCACACTTTAGAGAGGTCATGGCATGCCAATAGGTTGAAAGGCTCCTTTCCATATTACCATGGAGGTGGGAGGACAAACAAGAAACAGGACAAAAAGTAATAGAAGGAAATAAAGTGGTGCCCTATAATTTAGAATTGCATTGACCCATCTATAATCATGGCTTCCTTCCTTTGGGCCCCAGAGTTTTTCTGTGGCTCCTTTTAGAACTTTACCGCCTGTGATTATAGCCACTTCTCTGCCCATTTAAATAAATCTTTTAAAAGGAAGAGTAAGACCAAGAGAAATGGTTCATTTTCTCAGCTTTGCCAGTGTGCACAGGCAGGTTTTCTTAATTTTAGGTCTGTATCTACTCAAAGCTATCACTGGTAATTGCAATACAAAAATTTGTCTCATAATTCAAAGATCGTAGGATTATAGATTTGAAGATGGAAAGGATCTGAAAGGCCATTTGGTTCAATTGTTTTGTTTTGCACTTGAGGAAACTCAGTTTTTCAAAACCCTGAAAGGTTAAGACTTTCCCAAAGTCACACAGGAAGCAGGAAAGGAATGATTTGAACGCTGGTGCTGTGATACAAAATTCAGCATTCTTTCCACTTTATCTCCCTGCTTTCATGACTTTATTAGTAGAGGTATTCTTACCACTGGGGAAGGTAGGTGGCACAGTGGACAGAGCACCAGGCTCTGGAGCCAGGAGGACCTGAATTCAAATTCAGCCTCAGACTCTTACTAGTCGTGTGACTCTAGGCAAGTCACTTAATCCTATTTGCCAAAACTTCTGTAAAATGAACTGGAGAGAAGGAAATGGCAAACCACTCCAGTATCTTTGCCAAGAAAACCCCAACTAAAACTTCTCAAGAATAAACCAACTAGAATAGAATATTCCTGCTACCAAAAAAAAGTACCTTGTCACTTTCTCTGCAATTAATAATCTTTGAGAGTGACTTGTCTAGAGTCACACAGCTAGAATGTGTCAGAAGTGGTGCTTGAATTCAGGTACAGATACATATAGAATAAATACACAGAGTCAATGCAAATACACAATGTAGGTTGTCAAGGAGAGCACTAGCTGCTGGGAAGATCAAGAAGGACATTATTTAGAAGGTGGTGCCAGCATCTGGAAAGAAGAGAGGGATTCTATGAGGTAAAGTGTAATGGGAATGGGAAATTGGGAGATCTTCCCTGCCCCTTAATAAGCCTAAGGGAATATGAAGACCTTCCCTGCTTTGAAAATATACTCTGCCCCCTAATAGGCTGAATGTAGTCACAATGAGCCTGTAGTGAGAGAAGTTGGCTGAAGGATAAGAGCAGAAACCACAGAATCTGGGAGTCAGAGCCTGCTAGATGGTTGAAAAGAGAGTTTGTTTTTGAGGGAGACAGGCTAATTAGTAAACAGTGGTCAAATATTGGTTTGTGGGAAGGCTAAATGATGCTGTGACTCTCTGTGCTGTTGTGGCTTATTAACTTCTTTGCTACTATGATGGAATCGGCTTACTGGTTTTGGGATCCGGTTTTCTGGTGTCTGAATAAATGTTTTGCTTCTGTCTTCTATATGGAGAGTCTGTTATTTTTTTAAAGCAATTGGGGTTAAGTAACTTGCTCGAGGTTACACGGCTAGTCATTATTTGTGTGTGGGTGCTCATTTTCTGAGGCCAGTTTCGATCTCGGGTCATCCCAACTCCGAGGCCGGTGCTCTTACTCACTGCGCCACCTAGCCGCCCCTATATTTTTCAAATGAGCACTATGCACGTATATTTATTGTGACTGTTGGCGCTGTGAATATTGCCTTGGTGCTACATGGAGGTAGGGAGAGAATACATTCCATGCATGGAGGCTGGCTAGTAAAAAGGAAAAGAAAGGGGAGATGGCATTTGGTGTTTTCCAGATGATCTTCCTCCAGTGTCAGATGAAGTGGATAATCGCCCAATGTGGGCAATAACAGCACGTGGTCCTTCATGTTGAATCCAAAGTCAATCCTGACTCCAATGCCAGTTCTCTGCCTACTACACTTTAATGCCTTTCACATAGTAGACACTTCATATTTATTGAATTTAGTTGAATTCTAAATGAATTCGAATTCACCTGATATAGTATAAGAAGAAATCCTTTACCTGGGTTCCTCTACATTTATGAGGAACTTCAACAATTTTCTCACAAAAACAGTAAAAGGGTTGCATTTCTGAATCAGAGGACCCAAGTTTGAAGCTGAACTCAGCCATTTATGTAACCTTAGCCAAATCCCTTAATCTATGTTCATCTCTAAAATGAGGGGATTGGATTAAGATGATCCCTAAGGGACTTTTCAACTCTAAGTCTATTCTTTTATGAGAGAAAAAATGATGATGGAAAGCCTATCCAAATAGAAAAAACAATTAAGGAAAGTCAGAACTAAGTTTTCACTCATTTCATTTTTATTTACACAAAGCTACTCTTTCACTGAACTTTTGTGAATGTTTTATGAATGAAGCACCTATAAATATAGATATGAATGACTGATTTTAGTCAACCAACATTAAGTTCCCACTACATTTCCTGGAGGTTTAAAATGAGCTTGGAGGTGGCTGTGACTAGATGGTGACAAATGTGACAAGGGAAGATATGAGGTCATAAACTAACTGGTTTAATATTGAACCTGCTTCTTTGTGCCAACTTGTGAATCAACCGTTACTGCCTACTATCCTCTTGCTACGGAAGAGAAGGGTATTTCCTTGCTGTACCTGAAATCCATTAGAGGCTCAAAACACTTCTATAAATAAAGCCTTTGCATTTTGAGCTTGATAACTGCTGGATGTCCAAAAGTTGATTGTTTTTTCAGTGCATGCAAGGCACGAGGCTAGGTGCTGTGGGAGATTCAACAGTAAATCCTGTCCACGCAGAGTTTAAAGTTTAGTAGAAATACATCAATCTACAATTCAAAGGCATAATGAAGTATGTGCCTTAAGATAAGTACAAATAAAGTGCTATAGAAAGTTCAAAGGAAGGAAAAATGACATTCAAATATGGGACAGGGAGAAGGGAATGGTGGAAAATAGGGAAGACTTCTTGTAAGAGATGACCTATGAGCTGGGCCTTAAAAGCTGGGTGGGATTTTGACAGGTAGTAATGGGAGGGATGGTGAGAGAACCCTACAGCAGAGAGAAATGCATCCCCAGCATAAGCAAACCGAATATATGAAAATCTAAATGTATGAAATTAATAAATTAGGGGGTGATTATAGAATAATTCACCTAGTACATTTAAACTATAGTCTGATTCACAAACAGTTCATATGCCTTCAACTTTTCAGCAATCTTTCTACTTTTTCTTTTTTTTTTTTTTTTTTGCTTTTTGGAGGGCAATTGGGGTTAAGTGACTTGCCCAAAGTCACATGGCTAGTGTGTCAAGTGTCTGAGACCAGACTTGAACTCAGGTCCTCCTGACTCCAGGGCGGGTGCTCTATTCACTGTGCCCCCTAGCCGCCCCTATCTTTCTACTCTTAAAGAACATTCCAGGTGTGTGTGTGTGTGTGTGTGTGTGTGTGTGTGTGTGTGTGTGTGTGTGTGTGTGTGTGTGTGTGTGTGTGTAAGGGAGGAGTGAGGCAGATTTCTCCACTTATGGGGCCACTTTGAATGACCTTTCAATATGACCCTGTTGGGAACACACAAACAATCACAGTTTCAGAGCTGAAAGGTATCTTAGAAACCATCTATCTACTCTCAGAGTATATTGGCAAAGACAGACCCACTGTTAATTACAAAGAACACTGATGGGTGAATCCTACATAGTTCTACTGTTGCTAGACTAATCTTATGATATCACTGATCCCATTACCCTCTTATTCAAAAACCTTCAGGGGTACCCTAATGCCTGCAGGATAAAACCTAAATTCCTTAGCTTGTCATTCAAAACCATTCCCTTTCTACCTCTCCAACTTTAACCCTCACTTTTTATTTTTGATTTTTTGGTTTTTTGTTTTTGCTTTTTGGAGAGGGGAATTCAGAGCAATTGGGGTTAAGTGACTTGCTCAAGGCCACACGGCAACTCTCACTTCTTAAAAATGAGTTTTTATTGATATTTTCCATTTCTTATATCACCATGGTTATTCCTTATATCTATTCCTCCTCTGAATCCCTTCCTGAGAGCCATCCCATATGATAAATTATAATCTTTAGATAGGGAAAAAAGTAAGCAATGACTATATCATCAGTTATCAGGTCACATGTCTGTATCCTAGCCCCTCAACTTGACTATAAGCACTCTGGGGGCAGAAGCCGTGTATCTTTTAGTTTTCCCTTTGTACATGTGCCATGGGATTTCTACCCTATTCCTTCTTTGCATGCATTTCTAACCCTGCTCTTTGGGGCAAAGGTTTGGTTTATGCCATTAATGAGCTTTGTGATCTTGCTAGATAAAGCTCTTGTTTTTGGGCCCTATAAAATATGAAGGCAGCATTAGGGGATCTCTCTAGGATGTTTCAGTTCTGACATTCTAGGTACTAACCCATATTCATCTGAGCCATTTGGTGGGGCTCAATTGCTGGACAGGGATTTAGAGCAAGTCCCAATAACCTTCCAGCTGTCAACTGCACGCCCATTTTAGTGCCCTAATCATAGCTATTGCCATGTTTTATGGCCTTGATAAGTCCTAAGTACCCCGAGGAACAAATGCCCAAAGTAAGAGATGATCTCCTAGGGAACAGAAATCTTGCCTACTTGGGAAGGGAGAATCACAAAAATAGAATGAGGCACATTTTGTATATCTATTCTATGCTGCTCTTAAATTAATTATTATTGGGAATAAAGGCATGAAAACAAGTACTCTGGTTGATATAATTGCTATATAAACACTATGTGATGTTGTTGATATAAACAAAATACATTTTTTAAATAGCTTAAAGGCATTGCCTCATGTGCCAGAAATGCATAAGGACTTTTTTCTTCATAAGGGAGAGGCTGGAGAATTATGCCATATAACAAAATGGTTGACTCATTAAGAAGCTCCACCTGCTTCCCAAAAGGTGAAGCAGGTTTAAAGGTTCAACCCACCCTGAGGATCATCTCTTAGTAAAGCGGAACACTGAGACCAAGGCAGGGCAAAGAGACTGAGGAATATGGCCCAAGAAAAGACACTGAAGTGCCTGAGAACAAGAACAAGAACTCAAGTGGTGAATGGAGATAAAGGACCTGAGTCCTTTATCATGGGCCTAAGTCACTGTCCTCACAAAGATGCCCAAAGAAGGACAATTTGCTTTCATGGAGTCCCAAGGGCTCAAACTAAATGCCTCCATTAGAGAAATAATCTCACCCTGCTAGTCACAGGGTTGTTGACTTAGAATTGGAAGGGACTCTTCATGGTCCATCTAATCCAATCCTTTCATTTTTTGAACTTTGGTGCAGAAAGATTGAGTGACTTGCCCATGGTCAAATTTGAACCCATTCCCTCTGATTCTAAATCTAGCACTCTTTTCACAGAACCATAGTTTTGTTATAAATGCTCCCTGTCACAAAAACCAATATTGTCAACATCAATACTTCTTTCAGGGCTACTCTATCCCTGAGAATCGTGAAGAACCATGAGCTCAGAGGGATCAAAATTACAGGTGGCCAAATGGGCAATGGAGAGACCATAGAGTTGGTGGGCAGCGGTGTCAAATTACAAAAGATGATTTTCATATCCGCATCACAACTTTCATGGTATAAAAGAAATCATTCTAAAGCAAGAAAATGTGGCAGGATTGCCCTTTATCCTTTCCTTCTCTTTATATCTCTCCCTACAACTTGATACTCTGTTCCCTGCCATTAAACAGATGGCTGGTGGTGAGTGACCTGTTTACCATATGGATGAAAAGAAAATGATAAACTACAATCCTTCCAGAGAGATAAAAGACCACTGGACCTTACCCTCTGCTCTGCCACTGAATCCTAAAGTCCTTTGGGCCATACCATCTGTTCTGTTCCCAGTCCTTTGGGCACTACCATCAGACCTGGCAATCTACTCTAAGGAATCCTGGCTTTTGCCATCTATCCTGAGTGAATTCTCTTTTATATGTTCTCTCTTTCAATTAGAGGGTGAGCTCCTTGAGAGCAGGTACCACCTTGCCTTTCCTATTTGTATTCTCAGCACTCAACATAGTGTTTAGTACATAGCTGGCACTTAATAAATGCTTTCCCCTTCATTTTAGAAAAATGACATATGATAGCCCAAGTGTTGCACTAGTGCCCACAGAACATTAAAAAAACCAGAGAAAAGTCTTCAGTGCATGGGGTGAATCTGCAAAAGGACATGGATCTAGGTTGAGCAATTAAAAATTTCTACAAATGCTTATAATTTTTTTTTGCTAAATACTATGAACATTGCCAAAGGGAATTTGAAATATTCTAAACTTAGACCAGCTCTAAAATGAATAATGCCTGGAAAGAACTGCTATATACTTCTCTGAAGCAAGAACTGTAGAATATTCCTGTGGCCTAAGTAGACCTTCTTGCATTTCATTGTACACAGCACTCCATCTCCCACCTTCCGAATGCACTCCCTTCTCAAAGAATTCTTCTTTTCCTTTAAGATACAGTTCAAGTGATACCTTCTACAGGAAGTCTTTCCTGATCCCCAACTTCTAGTGTCTATCCTGCACCATCTCCTACTTCCTTTATATTGATCTTATATGTACTTGTAAATGTCTATGTTGCTTTCCCTGCTAAAATATAAGCTCTTTGACAACAGAGACTGCTTCTCTTTGCCCTGGTATCCCTAACATCGAGCACAGTGCCAGGAACATAGTAAAAGTTTAATAAATAACAGAAGATCCCCAAATATGCTATTTTGCAGCATTCACATAGTCTTCTCCAACTGTTGGACAAATAGACTGCTTTCAGGTTTTTGCAAAAAAAAAATATTATGCCATAAGAAATGATAAAGCAGTGTATATAGTCAACCTAGGAATTAAGAAGACCTGCCTATGACATATTAGCTGCATGACTCTTGACCCTAGACCACTATGTAGAACTATGAGTCAGAGAGTATTTGCAAATCTGCATCAATAAAGGGAGTTTCCTTATTGGGAGGTCCCTCTACCAGAGGCCTGGGTTCCCATGAAACTCTCTCTGCCACCCCTCCAAAAAAAAAGTTCATACCTATGAAGACCCTAAAGAAATACTGGAAGATATATACAAAGTGATGCAGAAGGAAGAAAATTGAATCCTAATAACAGTATGCATAGTAAGATCATGAAAAAAAATGGGGTCTAGGCCTACAATTTCATCTGTGTAGGGAACTCCCAGTATGGAAACTCTCTCCCACAAATGCAACTCAGCAACTACTATATAACCTCTAGAGTCTCAGATTAACACATGAGACATTTAAGTGAGGGATTGCCCATTATCATAAAAACAGAATGCGTTAGATGCTGGATTATCTACACTAGCACTCTATGTGGTCTTTTAAAAAATGGTATCAGAATCCTCTATAAATACACAGAAGGGGAAGGGATCAGAGAGGAGGGCAAAAGCAAATGAGGCATTTTTATTGAGAAAAAATAACATATGCCTAAGGGGGAAAAAGACACTGTAAGATGTTTGAAACCGATAGTTTCACACACCATCCATCACCTTTTATTTTTCTTGTTTGCTTGTTTGCTTCTGTTGATGGCTACAGAGTTTAGAATAGGGCTGGGGACAAGATCAGTGACTTCTTTGATACAGGGAAATCCTAAATGAGGAAACTCTTTTTCCAAATGCAGATCACCACCTTCTTTGTAGCTTTAGTCTTGGAGAATTGCCTATGTCTCCGAGAGATAAAGGGACTTTCCCAGAATCCCATAAACCCATACAGAAGAGAAAGGAAAAAAGGAAAGAAGGAAGAGAAAAAGAAAAAAAGGAAGGAAGAAGGACGAAATTAATAAAAAGGCAGGGGCCCCAGGTTTTGTGGGATATGACTTGTAAATCCTGGCTCCACAAGGGCAACATTAAAAGATTCATCAAACATTTATTAAGTTCTTACTATGTGCCAAGTACTGTGCTAAGCCGTGTTTGGTACTATGTTGAGTATCCTAAAATACAATGAAAGGTTTTCATATGAGATGGCTCAGCAACATTCATACTATCTCTGCCCTTTTAGCTGGCTACCTACCCACCCATCTCTGCCAACCTCTCCCTCCTAACCCTACAAAATTTTTTTTTTTAAATCTCTTTTGTCTCTCTAAATTGAGTAGAGGGATTCACTATTCAGGCATCTATGCTTACGATCCTGTAGCTTTCTTCTCTATTTTAAGTCAGTACATCAACCTCTACATCTCTTAAGGCATATGCCACCTGGTGCCCCTGAATTCTATTTTAAGCTGCTTGCTTTCGCACTGGTAAGCACAGAAACTCGGTGGGGAGGGGTGTGGAGAAAGAGGGAAGAGGGGGGTTGAGGGGGATGAATTTTCTTTATAGCTGCACACAGCAAACTACCTGTTCTAAGAATCTACTTGGAGAGTAACTGCACCATTACTTTCTCCCTCTGGGCCCCAGTTAGCTCCCTGGTAAAACAAGGAGGCAGACTAACTGATTTTGCAAGGTCCCTTCCAGCACTCAGTTTCTGAATCCTACAAATGTGGGATGCACTGGTTCTAGGAAGCCTGCCATCACCTTCCATGGCCACATTAATACCTGGAGAGAAACAGGGAGAGGGAGGAGGAGCAAGCATTTTCTGCCTTTCCATACTCAACCCTGTGAATAGCCATCAGCATCAAACAAGCCAAGGTAAAATAAATGGCCAGGGTGAGAATGGTGGTAATCTGCAAAGAGCTCTAAAATATGAGAGGTTGGTAGCTGAGTTCAAAGCCACCACTAATTAAACAGCTTATCTATTACTCAAACAGCCTACCCTAGAGATTGCAAACAGCCCAATAAGGTGGAAAGGTAAATTAATCGCAGTCCTTAGTTAAGCATATTTTATATATAAAAAGAACTCACTGAGAGTTCCCAACAAATTTTCAAATGATGCTAATATTTTTATAGCACTATGAAGTCTGTGGAAGCAGAATTTGAATACAATGTGCTTATGATCCAAAGTTCAGCAGGGTTTTTACATTGTCCCATGTTTCCTTTTCTTGGTCCTACCTTGCATCAGCTTACCATGGCTGGTGGGAGTGTTTGGGGTGGAGGCGGGGCAGTAGTTAAAGAAGAAAGTCTTCTTAAAGAAGCCATTCAAAAGAGAAGTTACAAAAGAAGAAAGTAATCAGTCACCAAACATTAAGTTCCTACTTAGGTAGACGCTAGGGGGCCCAATTGAGTGATATTCCTGAGTTCAGACATCTACGAGCTGTGTGACCCTAGGCAAGTCACTTAACCTTATTTACCTCAGTTTCCTCACCTGTAAATGAGCTGGAGAAGGAAATGGCAAAGCACTCCAGTATCTCTGCCTAGAAAATCCCAAATGGGATTGGGGCACAATTGAAAAAATGACTATATAACAACAAAGGCTCTAGACAAGTCACTTGACCTCTATCTGCCTTGGTTTCCTCATCCATAAAATGGAGAATATTATGGCACCTAGTGTTGTTGTGAGGATATAATGAGATAATATCTGTAAACCTTAAAGCTCTATGTAAGTGCAAACTATTATTATTGTTGTTATTATGTGAAAGAAGAGGGGAAAATACCCCAAATATATTTTTTCTGTTGTTGTTGTGCCCCATAAATAATACTTTCAGGGCCCTTTTAAAATAGAAACTCTTTAGCAGGTGGCTGTTTGCTAACCTTAAAGTGCTACTAGTGATGATGATGAAGAATAAAGACAACATTATACCCTCTCACAGAATTACAGTCCTACAATCTAAGGCGGGGGTGGGGAACCTGCAGTCTCAAAGGACATGTGGTCTTCTAGGTCCTTGGATGTGGACCCTTGACTGAGTCCAAGTTTTATAGAACAAGTCCTTTTATTAAGGGGATTTGTTCTGTGAAATTTGGATTCAGTTAAAGAGCTGCACTTGAGGACCTAGAGGGTCACATGTGGCCGTGAGGCCGCAACTTCCCCGCCCCTGACCTAAGACAACTTAGCTCAGAGCCCAAGCCATCTTCTGTTTGACACTCAAAATATCAATATAACCTTTCTCTGATCTGTTTTACAAGTTTTTTTTTTGCTTTTTTTTGGAGGTGGGAAGGTAGGGCAATTGGGATTAAGTGACTTGCCCAAGGTCACACAACTGGTTTTGTGTTACGTGTCTGAGGCTGGATTTGAACTTATGTCCTCCTGACTCCAGGGCCTAAGCTCTATTCACTGCATCACCTAGCCGCCCCTTTTTTTACAAGTGTTAACCAGTTTGGTTACAAATTACACTGTGATATCTGTATACATACTGAAGAAACTGCTGGGTTACCAAGAGGAAGTTAAGTATTTTTGCTCAATGGACCCATAAAATCTTTAATGATATGAAACAGAGTAGCCAGGAGATGGGAAATCAGAGCTGAAGAAAAGGCAGTTATGACGTTAAATCACTTTTGAGTGATAGAGGAGAAAGCTATAATGCAGAAAGGGTATTACAAAAGCTGGTGTTGATCAATTCTTTGTTACTTAACAAGCAGGATGTGAAGAAGCAGCATGGCATAGAAAGTCAGAGAACCTGCATTTGACTCTGTGCTCTGACCAATTAACTGTGTGACTCTGGACAGTCACAGATTTCCACAACCTCACTGGCCATCTAGTTCAACTCCGATACAAAAGGAATCTCTGTCTACAACATCCCAGTCATAAGTTGCCATCTGGGTCTGCTTGAAGACCCACAAGGAGGGGAGGGTGGAGCCCACCACCACTCAGGGCAGTCCATTTCGCTTTTGTTTGAAAGATCTTCCTGACAGCAAGCCTAATTTCCCTCTTTTTTGTAGCTTCCGTGTATTGCTCTTGGTTCCGTCCTTTGAGACCAAACAGGACAAGTCTAATCCTTCCTCCAAATGACAGTCCTATGAATACTTGACAGGCACTATCATATCCCCCCTGAGCCTTCTTTTTTCTCCAAGCTAAACATGCCTATTTCCTTCAGCTGATCCTTGTGTCCTGGTTGCCTTCCTCTGAGCCCTATACAGTTTATCAACATCATTCTTAAACCATGGTACCCAGAACGGAATACAATATTCCAGATGAGGTTTGATTAGAGTTGAAAGTACAGTGGCCTTATTCCTGGAAGCTATATGTATATAGGTCAAGATTGCATTAGTTTTGTTTTCCACACCACACTGCTGATTCAAATTGAACTTGCAGTCCATTAAAACCTCCATATCTTTTTTTTTTCAGAATAACTGTTGTCTGTCTATGCCTCCCTCCATTTTATATTCATGAAGTTGATTTTTTTGTACCCAAGCGCAAGACTTTACATTTACCCCTACTGAATGTCATCTTATTAGATCCATCAAGGGCCATCTCCAGTCATCCTGATCTATATCTGGATCCAGATGGCTCCGGAGGAGAAAGTGAGGCTAGTGACCTCACACAGCCCCACCCACCCACTTAAATCCAATTCACTTGCAAGTCAGGGAATCATCTTCCTGATGTCAAGTCCTCTTCAAGAATGAAGGATAAACAACAATTAGATACACCCCAATGACCCAGCCTATCAAGATCTTTTTGGATCTTAACTCTGATATCCAGTGTGTTAGTGATGCTCTCAGTGAAAGTTTGTCCTTAGCTAAGTAAGCCCCAGTTTACACATACATAAATGAGGGGTTGAACTGGATGATCACTAAGATCCAGGATTATAACTAGGATGTGGTAACTGGGGCTTTGCCCCAGGGTACCACATTTAGAGGGCACTGAAAATGTTTATATTCCTTCATCAGGTAAGACCTGAGAATGGCATCCAGTTAGCAAGAATAATTAGATAAATTAGAAGGCAACCAGATGGACCACTTCCTATCCTCTGCCTCTAAGAACCATATCCCAGATGATCTCTGATCTTCCCCTTTAGTGAGGATCTTCTAATGTCTCTTATTAACATGGGTTGGCATCCCAGTGTTTCTGTATCCCTACTAGAGCACATTGTCTTTTCTAGCTCTCTCCTCTCCAGGTAGGTCATACAAACCAAGGTCTTAGATCTTTCCCAGATGTCTCTCCTCAAATGAATTTATTTTAAAATGTTGATATGTACTGTGCCATAAGAAATGATGAGCAGAAAAACCTGGAAAGACTTATATGAACTGATGCAAAGTGAAGTAAGTAGAACAAAAACATTGTATACCTAACAGTAATAACATGTGCGATGATCAACTGTAAATGACTTAGCTATTCTCAGCAACACAATGATCCAAGAAAACTTCTAAGGACTCATGATGAAAAATGCTATCCATCTCCAGAGAAAGAACTGATGGAGTCTGATTGCAGATCAAAGCATACTATTTTTCATCTTCTGTATTTTTTGTGTTTGTTTTTTACCTTAGAGTCTATGTCTTCTTTCACAACATGACTAATATGGTAATATGCTTTGCATGATTGAACATGTATAACCTATATCAAATTCCTTACTGTCTCAGGGAGAGGGGGGATAAAAGAGAGAGAAAATTTGGAACTCAAAAAAAATTTTTAATGAATGTTTAAAATTGTCTTTACATGTAATTGGGGAAAAAATAAAGGGGTTTTTGTGTTTTGTTTTTTTTTTAAGTGTACATAAGGGTGTCATTCATGATGTTTGCCCTGGGTGAATTTCTTAGTGATTGACCCAGGAGTCAAAGTTGTTAATTACTGCTCTGTTAAAGTTTCCTTCTAGCTCTAAATCTTATGATTCTAAGAAGATGGCTTCAAAAGTTCTGCGGTCTCTTTAAAGGTTGAAAAACAAGAGAATCCTAAGAAAAACTGACCACTTGTTAAGAGGACATCTCATATTAACGAACTGTTCCTTATAAAGTATTTTTTTCAATTAGCGTGAATTTATTTTTTTTCCTCATCTCTCTCCCCACCTCCATTGAAAGAAAAAGAAAAACAAAACCTTTGGAATGAATATTCATAGTGAAACAAAAATAAAACAAAATTAAAAAATATGTCTAATTCTGTATCTCAAGCCTATCACTTTTCTGTCAGGAGGTGGGTAGCATGCTGGAAGCATGCTTGGTCACTACATTGATCAGATCAGTAAGTCTTTTTGTGTGTCATTACAATGTTTCTATTGCATAAATTACTCTGGTTCTATTCCCTTCACTGTATCAGTTCATACAAGTCTTTCCAGGCTTCTCCAAAACTCTCATAATTTCTTATAGCACAATAGTATTCCATCATATTCATATTCACTTATCAGTATCCCTTAAGTTTTCCAGTTTTTTTTGTCACTACTAAAAGAGCTTCTATAAATATTATTGTCAGCATATGTCCTTTTCCTCGTTTGAAAAAGGGATTTCCAAAACCCTCTAACTCCCCACCTCCACCTGCTTTAAACTATATGTGACAAGTCTAGGATCCAATAAGCCAAATGTGCTTTTAATAAGACCAAGTTTACCTCCCCTTCCTTGCCTGTGTCTATTAGAATATCTAGCTTCATTCAAGACTCAGCTTATCTGCCACCCTCCTGTGGGAAGTCTTTCTTGATCCTATCAGTTGTTAATGGGCTCTCTCCTCAACTTATCAACTACATCAGCAGTGCTCAAACTGTTTTTTGCTTATGGCACAGTATCTTTTGTCACAAGAAAAAGAGGTACATTTAATTTTAAAATTGGCCATGCTAGGTAGAGTTTGGAGACTTCAATATGGAGTCAATTTTGTCAAGTTCTTTGTAAATTTAAGGTCAGACTTAGGAGGTTAGTACATACATGTAACAGGCAAGTTTTGTTTATTTTTCAAATACTATACTTGCCATGCTACACATGCTGGTAAATAAAATTTATAGGGGTGGCTAGATGGTGCAGTGAATAGAGCACCGGCCCTGGAGGCAGAAGGACCTGAGTTCAAATTCGGCCTCAGACACTTGACACACTAGCCATGTGACTTTGGTCAAGTCACTTAGCCCCAATTGCCCTCCAAAAAAAAAAAAGCAAAAAAAAAATAAAATTTATAATGCATATAATTATTTACAAGTTTTCTGACACCTAAAAATTTTACTGTACACCCAGAAAAACTCCTTTCAAGAGCTCCTCATGCTTACATGCCATATCTCTTGAAGTCAGGGACCATTTGTCATTTTGTCTTTGTCTCTGCAGCCTCTTGCATGTAGCAGGCATTTAATAAATGCTTGTTGGGTTAGGTTGGATTTAAATGAGAAATAAGCTGTTCTTGCTAAATTAGAAATCCTTGTCTTTTTTGAACAATGGCCTAATTTGTTGTATTTTGCCTACCAATGTCAAGAGTTTTTCTGCCCAAATTATTTTCTCTTTCTTACATTAAAGCCAGAAAATGTCTCTGATAATAAATCAACATGTGGAGACAGAAAAATGAAATTGAATCGGTAAAATAAAATGTGGCTTAATTAGCTGAAGCCCAATCTTTGGCTTCCTCTACAGCTTGAGCCAATAATGAAGGATGGTTGGGGAGGGAGAGGCAGGGTTGGAATGTTTTGGCAAAGGGAAGAGAAGATGACATACATACACACATCATTGTTACAAATCCTTGGCCTCAGAGGGCTCCTCCTAGGCCCTTTGTTTCTCAATTTCTGCCACAAAAAACCACCTCCTCTAGGAAGCTTTCTGATAAACCCCATCAACTCTGACAGTTCTCATCTCCCTCTTCTCAGTAATTCTACACATAGTCCATATGGGCTACTTAAATGGGATATGTTTCAACTGAAGAAAAGACTTAGGAAGGAAAGAACATGATGGCTGTCTTCAAGAAGTTAAAGGGCAGTTATGTAGAAGACGAATTAGTAATATTCTGCTTGGTCCCAGAGGCCAGACTTAGGAACCCCTGGAACAAGTCACAGAGAGGGCAGACATACTTTTTATGAGGAAAATCATTCTACCAATTAGAACTATCGTTAAGCGTAATGGAATGCCTCTTTTGGTGATGAGTTTCTCATCACTAGAGGTCTTCATGCTGGATATCCACTGCTTTGGGGTACTGTACAGGGCATCCTCTGGAAGTACACAGATTGGACTAGATATGAATCAGAAACCCCTTCCAGCTCTAGAAGGGTATTTACATTTGTTGTGGGTTTTTAAATGAAAAACAACAACATTCAATTAATGAGCATTTATTTATTTTCTCTCCCTTCCACCCCCACTGAATTGTGTTGATGTATTTTGTTTTTACATTACAAACACTTACAGATTATCCTCTCTTCAAGAGATTTCACGTAGCAAAGTAAAACAATTAAGTAAAACTAATAATTCAGTGACCACCTGAAAATGCATTCAGCAATTCACATATGTGGTACCCTTCCCACTTCTCAATATTTTAAATTAACAGAAATCTATTTTCTCTCCCACCCAAACCTCACTCCATTGGGGAAAGAAAAAGAAAGAAAAACAAATTGCTTGCAACAACAACACTTCCATGCCCATCTCATACCAACTAGATTGTAAGTACTTTTAGGTGAGGAACAGCAAAATATCTTCTATTTATTTTTTTCCTCATTGCAGCAAATAATGTGTTGTTAGGGATAAGATGGGCATCTCTCCCTGTTTCCCCTCCTTCCTTCAGTAAATGTGAAGTCAATTATTTTAAGTTCTTGATAAGGAATTCCATATAAGTATCCTCTTAATTGTGAATCAATATTGTGTTTTTTTTTTACCAAGGAAGGATGGAAAAGTTCTTTCAACACAGAATTTAGAAACACTGAGCATCATTAAGTGATTCTATGAGGTTTTTGAACTCCCTACAATAGAACATTTTCCCTGGATTGCCCTTGCTTTCATTGTTATCTATCCATTTAAGAAAGTTATAATTGTTTGAAACCAAAGTCCTCCATCTCAATTATGCATAGGGAAGTGTGGCTAGAAGAGTGGTACCTGAAGGGAAAGAAAAGTCAAATGAAATAGGGAAGTGACAGCTCCTCTGCATTCTGCCCTCAGTCAAACCACACCTGGACTACTGGACTTTATTTGAGGGTGTGCCATTTTAGAAAGGACACCCAGAAAAACTGGATGAGCATCCAGAGAAAGGAAATCAGAACAGATTATGGGTCCAAGGTTATGCTATAAGAAAAAAAAGTATGAGGAACTGAAGATATTTAGCTGAGGAAAAAGAAGACTTGGAGAAGGAGGGCAACAAGCTAATTGTCCTGAAGTATTAGAAGGGCCAAATTGTGGAAGAAGGATTAGGCCTCATCCCAGAGGGTAGAACTGGGAGCTATTGATAGAAGACATGGGGAGGTGGATTTTAGTTAAGTTTAAGGAAAAAACTTAGACACAATTACAGTAATCTTAAATAAGAATGGACCAGAGGGAATAGGTTTTCCCTCACTGGAGACTTTCAAGCAAATGCTGCCTGACCACTTGTCCAGCATGTTGAAGAGGGAAATCCTAATCAGGAATGGTTAGGTTAGGTGGCTTAAGAGGTCTATTCTGATTCTGTGGACAACTACTGAAAAAGGTAATCTGTGTTACAACTCTTCACTTAGAGTTACAAAATAAAGGCAGGGACAAGGGAGTGAGCCCTATGCTTGAGTGGGAATACTACTAGATAAATATCTTGCTATTTTTAGAATGTTGTATTCTCATTCACATACTCAGTATGTCTGCCCCCACTCCCACCCCCACCCTTGAAAGATGACCCACATCTGGAGGAATAGTTTTTACCCTGGAGATGCATAAACATTTCTTAATTAAGAGAGACTGTAAAGGGTGTGATTCTTCAAACCAGTTCCTTTTTGGATGAGAATGATTCCAAGCTATATTTGGTTATATCCATAGGAAACTCCTACCACAGACACAGTTCACCAGGAAGAGGGCAAAGACCTACTCAAGCAACTTGCAGCTAGGACTCCGGTTTTAACTTGTGACTTATACATATCCTTCAAAAGAAGAATCTTCTTGCTGCTGATGTTGCCCTGAGAGAGAATTCGAGAACCAGAGAGCTTTAAGGGGTTTTTATCCTAGGGCCCAGAGCCTGTAAATTTGGATGAAAACAAAAATAATCTTTATTTTAATATAATTGGATTCCTTTGTAGTACTATGTGTTATATTTTATGTATTTAAAAGCATTATTCTGGGTCAGGAATGGTGGTATAAGCCTGCAATCCCTGCTCTGAGAGAGGCTAAGGCTGGTGGATCACTTGAGCTGGGGAGCTCTGAGAAGCAATGGGCTAAAGCCATTCTAAGCTGGCACCTATATAGTGAACTTCAAGGAGGGGAGGTCCACCAGGCTGCCTAAGGAGGGATGAATTGACCCAGGTCAGAAATGGGAGTAGGTCAAAGCTCCAAGGTCAATTAGTTTGGGATTGAGAGAGTTTTTTTCTAGCCTAGGGCAGGTAGGGAGATCCAGTCTCAAAACAAAACCAAAACAAAATATTATGAGAGGGGGTCCATAAATTTCACTGGCCTATCAAAGGGAAACATAATATAAAGAAAGGTTAAGAATCTCTAATTCATTATGGATGAGGAAACTGATGCCAGAGAGAGAAATGAATTACCTAAGGTCATCCAGTCATTGAATGGCAGAGCTGGGATTACCCCTGAAGTCTCCAGCCTTCTAGTCATGGAATGATTTAAAACTTTTGTTGTTGTTCAGTCATGTCCAACTTATTGTTATCTCATTTTGGGGTTTTCTTGGCAAAGATATTGGATTAGATTCATTTTACAGATGAGGAAACTGAGGCAAAAAGGGTTAAGTGACTTGCCCAGGGTCACACAGCTAATGTCTGAACGCAGAGAGACGTGCCTTCCTGATTCCAAGGGCAGATCTCTATCCACTTCACCACCTGGCTGCCCAGATTTAGAGTTAGAGGGGACTTTGGAGCCTATCTAGTTTAACCTTATTTTACAGGTAAGGAAACTGAAGCATTGATTAATTTGCCAAATTGGCTAACAATCAGTGGCAGAGCTGAGAACCCAAGTCCTCCTACTCCAAATCCAGACTTCTTTCCACTTGTGTATGCTGGCTTGCTCTTTACACTACACAAAAGTGCCACAATCCTTCATGGACATATGATGCCTTTGGCATGGATATTCCTTTCATCCTCACTACTCCTGCTTCTCTATGCCTGGGTTGATGGTATTCATGAGTAGCTATGGCTGGCAAAATTCATCACCAATGTGTGCCTCTCTTCACATGTGACTATGTCCCTCTCACACCTGGGGTTCTTAACTTGGGGTCCATAGACAGATTTCAGGAAGTCTATGAACTCAGATGGGGAAAAATTGCATCATTATTTTCACCAATCTCTAACAAATTTAGCTTTTCTTTCCATTATGAAAATATGCAATAAATATTATTTTGAGAAGGTGTCCATAGATTTCACCAGATTGCCAAAGGGGCCCATGACACTGCTCTAGACAGACACAGAGAGAGACAAATCATTTCTGGGACCTACTGAAAGCCTTTGCAGCTTTGTAGGCTATACCAGGATTCATGCTTATCTGAAAATTCAGTCACCTTTGAGTCACAATGAGGACCCTGAAAAATGTAAAACATATCACACTTTATCAAGGCCTTTCTCTGTCCTCACCAGCTTGCTGAATTTCTAGGGTTCCTCTACAGGGTCTTGAAATTACCTCAGAGGTTCATCCAGAACAATGCTTAGATGTTTTTACCTCCCACAGCCCAGTTTTTAAAATCAGTGAGTTTATCACTAATCTATTTCAATCTCCTTGAGTGGAAGAGAAATTATGTTCTGATAACCATGTGTGAGATGCCAAGGAAGAAGAGATGATGTGTGTGGGGGTGTGGAAGGATAAGGTGATCTGTCCTCCTTCTCGTCTCCTGCTGGGCCTCTATACACTGTCTCACTGAATTTTCTTTCTGTAGATTTATTAAAAAACAAACAAACAACAACAACAAAACCCTCTAACCTTCTACAGAAAACTACCTGTTATTTCCTAACAACACACTCCTTCCATATCTTGCCAGACTGTGATCTTTGATCAACAGATAGTCAAGGTTTTCGATAAGAATCCACTCAACTATAGGGTAAGGGAGGCATTCCAATCCAGGAGAACAATAACTTACAGGAAAACAGAAACATACCATAACATAACAGAAGGACAGAGGACAAGAAAGCCTTTTCTGTGTTACTGGCCTTAGACCACTTGCCAGAAACAGTCCTGAAGAGACTGACTGGTTGACAAAGACCTCTACAGCCGACAGCCCTGTCCAAATACTGCCGCCCCTATGGTGCCAAACTGCTGTGGAAGTCGCAGGTGGTGAAAAGCATGGAAGAAAGTTCATCCCTTCTCACAGTCCTGAAGGCTGTCAGCCTGACACCAGTCTGTTTCAGGACTCTTTTGGGATCCCCTGCTGTCCTTTCTCTCTCTACCCCCTGCAGCCACACTCCTAGTCCTCAGAGCCTCTAAGACATTGGTTGGAGCAGATACTTTCACCCTGGTGGACTCTTTCCCTGGCAGTTCAGGGAGTAAGACCAATTCCCTCCGCAGGTGGCGCCGCCCAGAGGACCCCCTCTGGCCACCAGGACCTGGATCTTGTCCCTGAGGCTGTCTACTGCTCAGCCAAAGCTTCCCTCCCTCAAACAAGCTGGGGGCATAAGAGAAACGCCTTAAATAAAGGGGAAGGAGAGATGGTGGCTGCCTCTTCCAGGAAGCATTCCCTGCACTAAAGCAGACACGAAGGCGATTGGGGTGCAGGGGTGCTGGGGTGGGGCTGGCGCAGGAGTCTATGGTCTAGCTGTTTTTGCTTTTTTCCTCCGCCGCTGCCCCAGCGCCCCTAATGAATTACTTCCTCTATCCCTTCCTTTCCCAACACACACCTCAGGGGTTTCAGGTGAGCTTCCGAATGCCAGGCAGCTGCCTGTGCCCAGTACCCCTGTCAATGCAATTTTGCTTTGGAACAGAAGAATGAGAGAGAGAGAGAGAGAGACAGAGAGAGAGAGAGAGAGAGAGAGAGAGAGAGAGAGAGAGAGAGAGAGAGAGAGTGTGTGTGTGTGTGTGTGTGTGTGTGTGTGTGTGTGAAGGTGGGAAGAGCCCCAAAGAAAAGGCTAGGATAATGGAGAGCCGGGCAGCTCTGGAATTGGGGGGGAGGGAGCTAGCACCTGGCTACAGCCGGGGTCCCCCGGGCGGGGAAGAAGAGAATGGGGTAAGCTTGAGCAGCCTCAGCACCTGGAGGAGAGGGATGCTGGAGGAGCAAAGGGCCAGCGCTGGAGCCCAGGACAGGGTGGAGGGCAGCGGGCAATTCTGCCGCCCTGCTCCCTGGCTGGAGGCGGCAACCCCAGTGGGCACGGCCTGGCTTCGGGCATGTGTCGTGTGTGAGTGTGTGAGTGTGTGAGTGTGTGTGTGTGTGTGTGTGTGTGTGTGTGTGTGTGTGTGTGTTGGCGGGTTGGGAGGGCGGGAAACGCCGGCAGTTGGTCAGCCAAACCCGGCAACCCGGCGACAAGCCAGGGCAACGGCCGGAGAGGGGCGAGCAGAGAGCGGCAAGCGGTTCCGAGGGAGAGCGGGGGTCCAGTGGAGAGCCCAGGGCGCGGGCAACCGCTTACCTGGCAGGGTCTTGTGAGCGGTGTTGCCCATCACTCTCGGGTGGGGGTGGGTAGCGGCAGAGAAGGCGCGGAGGGTCCCCTAGTCCTGTCCTGCTCCGCTATGCGAAGGGCCATTGACAACTAACTACTTGGCGGCTTCTGCTGCTGCTTCCTACGCGCGCGACGGGTCCCCGGGTCCGAGGGCTCGGCTCCCAGACATAGCTTGCTGCCGGCACTAGCAGCGAGCGAGGGAACAAGCAAGCAGCTCCCCGGGCCACCGCCGGCTCGCGCCCCCGGGAGGCGGAGCCACCTGGGCTCTGGTAGGGCCGGCCTCCGCTCCGCCCCGGCCCGCCCCGCCCCGGCCCGCTGTTCCCCTTTGCAGCTGCTCAGCGGCCGCCCAGGCGCGGGGGACTGGGGGCGGAGTCCGGCCGCATCTTTTGAAAGTTTGGAAAGGGCAGCTGGAGAGGAGCAACGACAAAAAGCCGGGAGCCGGCGCCACTCCTTCGCTCCCTCTGGGGCCTCCCAAGAGGACATGCATGGGTGCTGAGCTTTAGCCCCGACCCAGCAGCCGTTGCACTGTGTCAACCCAGCAGAGGTCCTTGACTCTTGGGAGCTTAGCAACTAGGACAGACCGACAGACGCAGCCAGCCAAGCCTGCCCCAGTGCACAGGCTTCTGAGAGGAAACTCAGGCGCCCAGCTGGACAAACGCACAGGCAGGAATGAAACAATACATTCGTTGACGTTAGTAGCAAAAAGGGACTAGTGTACTTAACAGTGAAAGAACGAAAGGAAGGCTAGAGCTGGAAAGAACCTAGTTTGGAGGGTAGCTATTGCACAACACTTCTACCTCCACCTGGCCCTGAAAGGCGAAGGGATTTGCCCAACTGAGACTGAGATAATAGAATTTAGAACTGAAAAAGGCCTTACAAGTCATCTGGTTCAGTTTCCTCATTTCACAGATGCTATGTGTTACAAGAGGTCCTCCCCGATTCCCACGAGTTGTTCCTGTCTTTCCCCCTCATAATTTCTATTTTGTATCGGTTCATCTGTATACCTGTTCTCCTCCCCCACCCTCCCGCCCCTCACCAACCGACAGTTTCCTTAATTGTTTTTGTTTTTTGCCTTTGGGTTCCAAAGTGTCTTGCACCTGGTATGCTTAGTAAATATTAAATTAAATGAGTGGATGAATGCGCTTGCCCAAGGTCACACAATGAGGTTGGGTAGAGTTCAGCTTCTCATCCAATTTGTCTAATTCAAAATCTCTTTCCCCCCCGCTCCCCAGTACCCTTTTAGCTGGACCTAGATCCCCGGGCTCTCCGTCCAGGCTATTATTTTTCCTCCTCACATGCTTCTAACTCTCTAATGAGGAGAGATGCTGTTAGTCCGGCATCGCTGCTTCTTAGTGAGTTCTTAGAAAACAGAATTTCTGTAGCTGTTTGAATGAGGAGAACTTTGGCACTGTAGAAGGGTAATGAGGGCAATCCGAGTAGGGCAAATAATAGCTAGCATTTGTATAGCGCTTTAAATTTTGCAAAGCACTTTACAAATATCTAATTTTCTCTTCACAGTAACCCTGAGAGATAGGTGCTATTTCTATCCCCATTTCACAGATAAGAAAACCAAAGCAGAGAGAGGTTAAGTGCTTGCCTAGGGTGACACAGATAGTTAAGTGTCTGAAGCTGGATTTGAACTGAGGTCTTACAGACTCAAGATTCAAGGCTCTATCCATTGTACCAATTAGCTGCCTAAGTGGCAGGGAAGATGGGGCAAGGTGGGAAAGAAGAGAGAAACCAGAGATAATTAGTGTAGTCCATAGGAATATTTATTATAAGGTGAAGTGCTCCTTTTTCCAATCCATAATACAAAGGAAACACATTGTAAATTTAAATTCTAGACATCTCCGGAGGGGGAAACTTTCACAAAAGCTGCCCTCCCTCTTTCTTATTTAGGAAACAGCCATTACTAGCTGAGAGGGTTCCATTTGGGTTTTGTTTGCTTCTGTGTTGTTGCCAGCTTTGAGGAAGGAGTAAAAAGTTGTCTTGGGGATCATCTAGTCCAATTTCCTTTATTTTTCAAATGAGGAAAATAAGCCCCAAAGAGGTTAAGTGATTTTCTCAAAGTCACTCTAGTGATGAGTCATAAATCTGGGTCATAAATTTGACCCTACGTCCTATGATTCTAAATTCAGGACTTTGTTCATTTTCCAATAATAAGCCCACCGGGGCATCATCATTAATTGAGAGACCTCCAGACAGGAGCAGTGAGAGTCCCAGTAAGACAGGAGGTCGCATAAATTGATGCACATAGTTATTATTTGGTGTAACCCAATTTGACCGTGATAAGAGATCAACCCAATGGTGATCTCTTATCACAGTCATTTTTTGATACACTACCCTATACCCTTCCTGAAGACACCCCAAATTGAGTTGTCCCCAATAACAAAGAAAAGCAATTAAGGAAAACCAGCCGAAAATGACCATGCCTAATGGTGTATGCATTTTAATCTGTAGTTCCCCACTTCCACTGAAAGGAGAGAGGTGTATTTCCTCATCAGTTCTATAGTATCAAGGCTGTTGTCAGATTTTTGTTCATACAGAGACCATGTTTCATGAATGCTGTTCTATCTTAATATTTGGAAATGCACTGTTTGAACATTTCATGAGTGAGAATAAAAAAACTGAATGCTGGGGGTGTGGGGTGTGGTTGGTGGGTGTTGGGGGTGTTTTTGGTTTTGGGGTTTTTTGTGGGGTGGTGGGTGGTGGGGTGTTGGGTGGTTGGTGTGAGCACCCACCTAAATAATGACTAGCCGTGTAACCTTGAGCAAGTTACTTAACCCCAATTGCTTAAAAAAAAAAACAAAACTGAATGCTACCAGCCATTTTCCATTTTTAAAACTCTGGGGGAAGAGACTTTATAGCTGGAGTCAGTCAGTCCCTTAGCTTTCTTCATTTGATTTTTCTGAAGAAATGCATAACCAGACTGATTGTGATTAGGGACAATGGGACATGGTAAAGTGTATCCATATCTTTAGCAAATGGTCACAGAAAGCATTCTTACTTTTGTCACCTGCCTGTAATTTAGCAATCCTCCCAGAACAAAAGTGCATTCAGAGGGCAGTTACTCTTAATGAATTTAAGTGGTCAGTGTTGGGAAATCTTATGGGAATGTAGGCTTGAGGCAAACAAAAATTCTCAGCCTAGTAAAAGCTGTACAGGTGCACTCTGTGTACAGCAAACCCTGACATCTGGTTTGTAAATCCAGATTTTCACATAATTACAGGACAATCCTTTGCCTAACAAAGAGATTCCCTCTGTGGTTTCTTGAATACTTATTAAGGATTTACACTTTTCCTTGTTCCAAAAAAGATCTGATGTAGCATATAAAACTTAATATGGAACAGGACAGTTATGGGTAAACAGCAGAATAGGTACAATCTGAAAACTGCAGAAGAAGTAGATGTTATCAGGAACCTTGGGTAAATTATTATAATATGGTTATTGGACTTAATCTCTGTTCCCCAATAGTTAAAGCCAACAGAGAAACACACTGGATCACGTAGTTCTCATTGTCCAACAAGAAAGAGTACATGGATTCTTTTGCATAAGCAAGGTTTTACCTGGAGCTAAAATTTAAGATGGAATTTACCATGTGGGTCCTTGTATAAAGGACATTGTTAACATGGCAAATCATGTATTTGAGTTTTCAAAAGAAACAAACACTTCTCCAATGGAAAAGACTGAGCAAAGGCATGAGAGCAGTATTTGAAAGGCTGTCATACAGAGGGGAGGATTTGTTCTACTTGGCCCCAGAGGGCAGAGCAAGGAGCTATAGGTGAAGGTTATAGGGAAGCAGATTTCATCTGGAAGCAATGAAAACATACCTAACAATTAGAACTGTCCCCAAGGTCAAATGAAAATGACTCCCCTTCACTGAAGCTCCTTATACAAAGTCTAGATGACCATTGGCCTGATATATTATAGAATGGATTCTTGTTCAGGTCAAAATTGAGTTAGATGGTCTCTGAGGTTCCTTCCAGTTCAGATTCTGTGATGATTGTAATATTAGTTCTCTAGAAAAGACAGAGGACAAAGTGAAGGTCTAATCTAGTGTTTTTCTTTCTTATGGCCTAACTTAATATAGGGATTTAATTTGTATAATCTATCATAGGTTCCCAAAGTGGGTGATACCACCCACTGAGGGGGTGCTGGAATGATGGGGGCGGGTCATAATGTGTGACAGGCCTGCCAACACTTGCTTGTTAAGACCTGTCAGAGGACCTGACCACTGATGGGTTATAACTTTAATTTTTGTGTTTATTTGGAAAATAAGGTAATCAATATGATTTTAACTCTGTTACACAACAGATGGAACATGTATGAATAGTTTTTCAAAAATTTCTTCTCTCCTCTTCTTTCCTTATGCCATTGCCTCTTTATTTTTGTTCAACACCCCCCAATTGCACCAGAGGCTAGTATGCCCCCCACCCCCATCATTCCAGCATGCACTGTTTATAATACCATACTATATGACTACATGACGCAATATCACATCATCAAAATTTCAATGCAGGAAAACCCCACAAACTTACAATAAATTATTAAATTTAAGAGGTGTCATTTAAAAAACATTTGAGATTTTTTGAAATTATGCAAATTTTAAAAACCATTAAAGGGTTAAAGAAAGTAGATTTTCAGGGGGACACTGAGTAATTTTTTTAAAAAGGGCAATAGGCCAAATCAGTTTGGAAACCTCTGAATTTTAGAAGAATTAACAGAATATAGAATCTTTGAGATCTTCTAGTCTAGTTGACTTCCCTCACAGTGTTCTTTTTTTCTCAATTATCTTAGGTCTTAAAGGAATATTTCATAGTATTTAGACCTGGAAAGAACCTCAGAGGCTAACCTAGCTCAGTTCCATTATTTTGGAGATGAAGAAATGGAAGACCAGAAGGCAAGGTAACTTTCCCAAGAGCACGTTGGTATTATTAAATAGCACTAGATATAGGAAGAAGCCCAGGTCTTCTATCCAAATCTGAGATCCCTTCTGCTACATTATACTCCCTCTCTAGGGCAGCTAAGTTCTGCACTGGTTGGAGCCCTGAATATGAAGTCAGGAAGATCAGAATTCAAATCTGACCTCAGCTTGACCCTGAGCAAGTCATTTAACCTTGGTCTGCCTCAGTTTCCTCATCTATAAAATGGGGATAATAATACCAACTACTGACTAGGGCTTTTGTGAGGATAGAATGAGATAATATTTTTTAAAGTACTCTTAAAAACCTTAAAGCACTATATTATCTATTGTTAGCTATTTTGAAGACAAGGTAAGGGAAGCCCAAAGAAGAACCACTGAATCACAGATTTGGAGATGTAAAGGACCTCAGATGCCATCTAGTAGGATCTTCATTTTATAGATAAGGAGTTTAAGTGACTTGCCTATTATCACACTAATGATAAAAAAAATCAGCTGGGATTCAAGTCCCTTGACTCTAGATTCTATGCTTTTCCCACTGTGCCATACTAGCTCCAAGGAAGAGACTTGCCTAAGGTGACCCAGCAAGGAGTAGCAGAGATGGACTTCGTGGTATTATAGGTTCCATCAATCATTCAATCAACTTGGCATTTATTAAATGCTTACTGTGTGCCAGAAGGGACCTTAGAGGCCATGCAGTCTGATCCCTTTCTCTCATTTTATAGATGAAGGAAGTGAGGTACAGGGTGGTTAAGGGACTATATAAATAGAAAGCATCTGAAGTGGGAATAAAAATCAGGTTTTCTGACTCCAATTCCAGCTTGTTCCCTCTCCTCCCCCCGCCTGATATATGGTATTGCTGCTTAGGTGGTTACTATAGCACATAATTCCTGAATTCTTTAACAAATACCTCTGTTGTAGTTATTCTATATTGATGGTAGAAGTGATAAAGAAATGCTTTTGTTATCAGGGTTTAGAGAGTGGGGGTCAAGGGGTGGGAGTTTGTGGGCAGATATGGCTAATCTGCTTTGTTGTAAAAGTTTGTACTTGTGTGACCCATTATTTTAGCACTGGTGGGAGTAGGGAGTGCCTAAGGGTAGGCCCAATATTTTCCTCAAAAGAGGTTTGAATCTTGTTAAACATTTATACAAATACAGAATGTCTCTAAATTTTAGTTCATAAAAAAAGGGAAAAGGACCTATTTGTACAAACATATTTATAACAGTTCTTTTTTTTCTTTGCTTTTTGGAGAGGGGAAGGTAGGGTAATTGGGGTTAAGTGACTTGCCCAAGGTCACACAGCTAGTTTTGTGTTAAGTGTCTGAGGTCAGATTTGAAGTCAGGTTGGATTTGAACTCAGGTCTTCCTGACTCCAGGGCCGGTGCTCTATTCACTATAACAGTTCTTTTTCGTGGTGGCTAAGAATTGGAAACTGAAGGGATGCCCATCAATTAGATAGTGGTTGAACAAGATGTGCTATATGATTGTGATGGAATATAATTGTGATGTAAGAAATGATGAACAGGATGGCTTCAGAAAAAAACTAGAAAGACTTACATGAACTGATGCAAAGTGAAGTGAGCAGAACCAGAAGAATGTTGTACACACTAACAGCAATATTGTTCAATGAAGAACTGTGAATGACAACTATTTTCAGCAATACAATGATCCAAGACAATTCCCAAGGACTAATGAAGCATGTTATCTGCCAGAGAAAGAACTGATATTGTTTGAATACAGACTGAAGCATAGTGTTTTTCACTTTCATTCTTTTCCTTTTATTCAAGTCTTCTTGTACAGAATGACTAGTATGGAAGTGTTTTACTTGCTTGCACATGTATAACCTATATCTGCTTACCATCTCAGGGAAGGGGGAAGGGAGGGAGAAAGGAAGGATAGAATTTGAAATTCAAAACTTAAAAAAACACAAATACAAAAGTAATTGGGAAAAAATTATATATGTATAATACATACATATGTGTATATATACATAAAGTCTCAGTCCCCAAAATCTGCCCTAAGTCATTTTGGATAACCTATATTTATTTGGGACCCCAAAATTCAGAGGTTTATCATTATAAGGGATTTCAGAAATCTGCTAGTCTATTTCCCTCACTAACAGATGAAGAAAATAAGCCCATCAAAGGAGAAGTGATTTACTGATGGACACACTGGTAGCAATTCTCACAGGAAAAAAATTACATTAGCCATAAAGCATTTTTAAAAGCATCTATTGACAACTGGTTATCTCATCCATAAAAGAACCTCCAAACTGTCCTCAGTGGAAGGAGGTCTGCTTTCAATGGGCCACATTGTATGCACCAGCAGCCTTGTCTGGCAGTGTAATGGGACTTGGCTATTAATTGGCTATATGACCTTGGGTAAGTCACTGTCTCTCTTAGCTTCAGTTCTCTTATCTGTAAAATAAGAGAGTTAGGCCTATATGGTCTCTAAGGTCCCTTCCAGTCTCTATATCCTGTGATTCAGATTCCAAAGAGACCCATTCAGTCATTTGGCAAGCATTTCCAAAACCAGTCAATTAGCATTTAAGTGCCAGGAACTGTGCAAAGCAAAGGGAACACAAAGAATGGCAAATAATAATAATACTAATAATCCCTGATCTCAAGGAGCTCACAGTCTAGTGAGGAAGACAACTTGCAAATAACTATGTACAAACTAGATATATTAACCAGTTGACTAGGGCCACTTATTCCTGATCATTTAAGTGGATAAGATTTCTAAGACTCTTAAGGCTTTAAATCATATTTCTCTTCACTGGAGGATACCTTCCGACTATAGCAGCTTTAGGTGTGGTGAAAATGATGCTGAGCTGGTCCTTCTGGCAATAATCAGCAGGGCCAGCTACTCTTAAGAAACCACACCTAGGTAGAAACAATGAGACTCTGTCATCGGCATGAATGATGCTTGTCATTCTGTTGGCTACAGCTGGAGAGAGATGCCTTTAAATGCGAGCTCCCCAGATGAACTGAAAAACAAGATTTGTCTTCCACTCCCCCCATCTCGTCCCCCCACACGCATCAAGATACATCTCTTTTAAAGGTGAGCTCAGCAGCCTCTGCCTGAGATCAGCTAATGGTACCATGTGACCAAGACAGGATTCTCTTGCACAGAAGAGCCAGGGTCATATGATGTATTCATGTGTGTATTCACCTTCCTTCATGCACGGTAGCTCTTATTATACAATGAACACATCACCTATTTATATATAGCTCAAATTTCCCAAGGAGCTCAAGATGTTTCACTGACACTTTCATTCATATTCAGAACATTATAAAGTAAGATTTAGTAAGTGTTGAGGTGCTGTGAAGATACTCAAACAGCTCAGATTAAGAGAAGAACCTGATTCTCCCTTCTGTGTGAATGAATGGTACATTTCTCTCCCATTCCCTGATCACCTAGAGCTGGCTTTGACACAGGGTCCCAGGGTTTAGAACCAGTTGTAGCTCTAAATGTTAAAAGTTATATAGTCCAACCTCTTAATTTTAGAGGACAAAATAAGAGATGGGACTGGGATATGAGGATGATTTTTAGCAGTGTTTCTAAAGGAACAGGAAATGTTGCCAAGGAGGCAACATTTTGTGGTGGAAAAAAAATAATGGTTTTAGAGTCAGAAAATCTGCATGGCTGGCTCTGCCATTTACCACCTAGATGACTTTGAGCAAGACACTTTCCCCCTCTAGATCTTAGTTTTGTCATTTATAAAATAAAGGGTTTGTAATAGATGGTCCTTTCCAGTTCTGTTCTTTGACCCAATGGTTAAATTATGCCGGAAGTATTTTTCAGCCCCAGGTTCTAAGATCCATATCAGGGTTTACCATTATTAAACAAAACCTTATTGCCCAGGGCAACAAATTAGCTTTGGGAAACCATTTTTTTTTCTATCCCAAGGGAGAAGTGAGCTCATTCTTCATTTTCCATTTGCCCTTCTCCTACCTGCCTCCCACTTTCCCAAACATCCCATCTAAGGAGAGGTACCACTCATGACTTTGGGACAGCTTGGCCATAGGTTGTAAAATTTTGATGATTATTGATGATTTTATGAACCAAGGCTTCTTAACCTGGGTTGCTTGCCCCCTAAAGGAGTTCATGAATGGATATCAGGGTGTCTGTGTAATTGAATGGAGAAAAAATATATTTATCTTCACTAACCTATGACTAAAATTTAGCATTTTGGGTAATTATAAATTTATTTTGAAAAATACATCATTCTGAGAAGGAATACCTAAGCTTCACAAGACTGCCAAAGGAGTCCATGACACACACAAAAAAGGTTAAGAACCCCTTTTATAGACCATGACACTGAGATGTGGAAAGGTAATTCAGCCACCCAAAGTTTGAAAAGCATTTTAATCAAG
The DNA here is from genome assembly GCA_011680675.1 of Gymnobelideus leadbeateri. Lineage (NCBI taxonomy): Eukaryota > Metazoa > Chordata > Mammalia > Diprotodontia > Petauridae > Gymnobelideus > Gymnobelideus leadbeateri. The sequence goes on from WOXC01002622.1 coordinate 767,967, forward strand.
CCTTTTGGACTTTGGGGTTTAAATATCTCAATTCTCCATGTAAGTGCCCTATTTACTCAAACACACTCCTATCTCCTTGATTTTATAGGGAAAGTCTTTGGTTTCTAAGCAGTAGCTTCCTTCATTGTTACCCATATTGGTTAGACTTGGTATGTCTTGCTCTTAGTAGGCACTTAATAAATGTTTGTTGAATTGAGTGCCTAAGACCCTTGTTAGAAGGACATAAGCTCCTAGTGTGTCCCAGAAGGGAAATACGGCTGACTTGGGTGGGGAGAGAAGATAGACAGAATAGGAGACATGTAGATGTGAAAATACATGAAGGAACAGTGGCTGGGCCCTACTTCAAATCTCCCTATACCATCTCCCCCTCTCCTCTGCAAGCCTTCTACCCTGGTCAGGAGCTGTTGTTTTGTTTTGTTTTGTTTTTTTCCTTTGGATGCTTATCACTCCAAGCGTGATGAATCTCTGGGCTGTTAGCATTCTACTGAGGTTCTAGAGACAGAGTGAAAGACCAAGCAGTTACTGGGAAGTAGAGATAATTTTCAGGGACTAGCACCCAGCCAGACTGGATGGGAGACAGTTTTAGGAAAGAAACAGGTTTTTGATACCTTCTAGTCATAACTCTGGCTACTCCAAATAAGGTTACTTTAACCTACTGATCCTTTTGCTGATGTGAAAGATACTAATGGGGGGGGGGGGAATTGGAGAGCCAATTCATAAGCCAAAGGACAGGAAGTTTCTATTTCTAATTGTCCCTGATTGAGCTAATGTTTGGTTGTTGTCCTTCATTCTCAAAGAGGACCAAAATGACATCACTATGCTAGAGTCATGTTCATGTGTCCAACTGTGGCTGATCAGACCAATATGAGCTTGGAATGTTCTACCATAGGCTGGGCACAAATAGTCTATGTGGCTTTTGGATGGCTTCTCCAATCCTAATCTCTAATGCTCATTTTTGCATTTCTTTTGATCTATTTCAATTCTGCTTTTCTCATAGTGCCCCCAAGAGAACCTTGACCCCAGGCATTGGCAGAGTGGTTGCCTGCCTTTGAGACATGATAGGAACACTGTGGACAGGCTGGTTTGTGATAAGAGATTTTCCCTATTGGCTTTTTGAACCCAAGACTTGCACTGAGAAAGTAGTACTTATGGATCCTGTAAATAAGAATCTACTTTAGGAAAAGACTGGTCAAAATGGTTTATGAATTCCATGCATTTCAAGTAGCCTTTGAGTACTCCCTATGTGTCTTGAAGGATGGATTTCAACAGGTGGAGATGGGGAGGAGAGGGTTGGGAATAGACAACATTCCAAGTATAAGAATGCTATTGGCAAAGGCATGAAAGTTGGATGTGTGTGTGTGTGTGTGTGTGTGTGTGTGTGTGTGTTTGTAACAAGTAAGTACAGTCAAGGAAAACAAATTTCTGTGTTGGCAATGTTCAGAAATCAGGAGGTGGGTAGCATTCTTCATCTATCCTCAGGAATCATGGTTGATCAATGTGTTAATCAGAGTTCTTAAGTTTTTTAAATTTATGCTTTGGAAGTAGGATGTGCTGGGGAAAGGTGAGTAGCATTCATTCCTTGGAGAATTTCAGCATGTTCAGTGGGGGTCCCAACTCTCAGAATGTAACTAGGAAAAATAGTCTCCATTGTCACGGAAGGACCAGATGGTCCCAGGCAAGACCTTACTTAACAACCTACCCCAACTCCAGGGAGGTAATGAGTAACCTGGTTATTCTGGTCCCACCAGTCTTTCTGTGCTAACTCTGTGTTTGAGCTTAGGGCTTAAAGCCTGTGGGCAGTAATAGGCTCTGAGCCTAGTCAGCCCCTCCCAGATATGCAGAACTCCTCATCAGACAAGGGGAGGGGCAGAGATAGGAGCAAGAGTGGAAGGAAAACTGTAAGAAAAAACTTCCTAACAGTTGGAATAGTCCCAAAATGGCTAGCTTGGGAGGCAGTGGGCCGGTACTCACTTTCAAGCAAAGCCTGAACGGCTGCTGGTTAGATATTTGGTAGAAAGTATTCTTATTTGGGTTAAAAATGGCCCTTTCAACTCTGAATTCTATAAGAAAGGATAGTCAGAGAGGTCTAGCAACTGTCCTGCAGTCCAAGCATTCATTGCAGGGGGATGCAAGATCAAGTCTTAAAATATGAGGACAAAGAATCTCAGAAATGTCTTCTCCTTCTAACTCAAGTGGCTTTGCCTCACGTGAAAAATAGGGAGCTGGGATGGTGGTATGGGGAGCTGAACTCACCTAAGGATTCTTAACCTGGAGTCCATAAACCTGGGATCTATGGATAAGTTTCAGGGAAATCTATGAACTTGAATGGGGGAAAAATTACATCTTTATTTTCACTAGCCTCCAACTGAAAGTTAATATTTCCTTCCTTCCACTTTCTACCAAATATCTATTTAAAAACATTCTGTAAAGGGGTCCATAGACTTCACCAGACTGCTGAAAGTGTTCATGACACAAAAAAGGTTAAGAATCTCTGCACCAGAAGATTTTTCAGGATCCTTCCAGCTGTAACATTCAGCCATTCTAACTCAATGAAGCAAGCATTTTATCTCACACCTATCAGATTGGTTAAAATGATAGAAGAGGAAAGTGACAAATGTTAGAGGGGATGTAGAAAAACTCGGATATTAATACACCGTTGGTGGAACTGTGAATTTATCCAACCATTTTGGAAAGCAATCTGGAACTATGCTGGAAGAGTTATGAACATGTGTAACGTATACTCTTTGACCCAGCAATACTATTGTTAGGGTTGTTTCCCAAGGTGAGCAAGGAAAAAGGAAAAGAACCTGTATGTTTTAAAATATTTATAGCAGCTCTCTTTGTGGTGGCAAAGAACTGGAAATTGTGGGGATACCCATCAATTGGGAAATGGCTGAACAAATTATGATAATGTGATTGTGATAGAATACTCTTGTGCTGCATGAAATGATGAGCTGATTAATTAGAAAAACAGGGAAAACCTTCCATGAAATAATGAAGAATAAGAGAGCAGAAATGAGAGAATCTTGTATATAGTAACAGCAATATTGTTTGAAGAATAATTGTGAACAACCAAGTTATTCTGAATATTATAAAAACTCAAATCAACTATAAAGGACCTATGAAGGAAGATGTTACCCACCTCCAGGGAAAGAAGTGATAAATAGATGTGTAGTATGATTTTACATATATTTACAAATCTGTGTTAAACGGTGGCCTTCTTAATGTGAGGTGGGGAAGGGAGGGAGGGAGATGGTTTGGAGCTTAAAATATAACAAAAAATTATTTTTTAAAAATGAAACAAGCATTTATTAAGTGCCTACTATGTGTCCTGAATGACAAATGTAAAGGCCACTTGGGAAGTAGGTGTGGTGGGGGTAGAGAATATATCTGGGTTTAGTAACGCACTAAGTACAAACTTTACCAACTTCAACTTTGCTGTGGCTGGCTTTAAAGGAAGCATCACAGAAAGGGACATGGGAATCTCGCTCTCTCTCCCATGAGAAGGTAGGCTGGCAAACTACAGAGGAGGAAGAACGTAGTACAAGGAAACCAAATTTCCCTTGCTCTCCCCACCCCCAGTCCCCAATACTCATATTGTGTCATGAAATTGATTCACTGAAAAGGCCTCCACAAAGAAAACTCCAACTCTACCAGCAGCTGCTTTTAAAGAAACTCACAGCCATCTGCTGCCTTGGCCCTTGCTGCACTGTGGGCCTGGGTTGCTATGCACTGCCAGACATTTGCAGAAGCTGTCAAAAGCAGGGCTTGAAGCTCCAGGGACAGGAGGAGGGGAGCTGGGCCATCCCAACTCAGTGAACCAGACAGCTTCTTCCTCAGCTCTCCACTGGACAGTGATTAACAAAGGCAGAGGCCTTGGCACCCCTACCAGCTTTTCCTGGAGGGGGTGGGGGGAGACATTTGCTGATACAGAGAGGAACCACCCCCACACACTCTCCAAAGAAAGAAAAAGAAACATTTATTTAAGTCATGAGATATGAGGATTAAAAACTCAATGGGATGACAATTAGCTTGGCTCTTCAACCTATTTTCTTAAAGATGAAAGGCTGGGGACAGCAGCAGAACATTTGTCTGAATAGAAGGATCGTAGAATTAGAATGAGGACAGAATTTAGAGACTATTTAGTTCCACCCCTCTCCCCTTATTTTACACATAAGGAAACTGAGGCCCAGAGAAGGGGAATGACTTACTCAAGATCACCCAGGTAGCAAACACAAGAGACGGGATTCAAACCCAGGTCCTTGGATGTCAAATCCATTATACCACAATAACTTTAAAAATGTTTAATTTGAGCATTGTCACAATCCCTTCAGACACACGCACCATTCATTTTTCTGGTTCAGACCTGTGGTTTCATTGACATAGCAAACTCTCAGTGAGGAAACTTGCCTTTGCAAATTAGCACTTTATGGTCTTAGTTTGTTATCTAGGATCTCAAGAAATTAAATGGCTTGTTCAGGGTTGCACAGCTATCATGTGTCAGGGGTTGAACCTGACTCTTCCTGACTGGAATTGTCATAGATTGAGTAAATCTTCATGTACAAAGTTATATTCCTAGAATTGTTTGGGGCCTTCAGAAAAAAAGGTTCTATGCCCCTAGAACCTTGCCAAAAGAAGACTCTTTCCTTCAGTGGCAGCACAGTTCAGAGGAACTGAGGCTAAATTCAGAGTTGGGAGACCTTGATTTTGGCCCTGTTCTGGTACTTGCCAGCTGAATGATGATGACAAGTCACTTGACGTAACTCTGAGTCCCAGTTTTCTCATGTGTAAAATGGGGATGGTAATATTTGCCCTCCCCACTTCACAGGGTTGTTAGGGGGAAAGAACTTTGAAAACTGGAAAGACTTTGTCTAGAATAACAACAAGAATATAGCATTTAGTATGTTCCAGGCATGGTGCTAAATGCTCTGCATTTGATCCTCTCCATTGATTCCTCAAATGGTGTAAAACCACCATTTTACAAATGAGGAAACTGAGGCAAACAGAAGTTAAGTGACTTAGGGGCAGCTAGGTGGCGCAGTGAGTAAGAGTGCTGGCCTTGGAGTTGGGATGACCCGAGATCGAAACCAGCCTCAGAAAATGAGCACCCACACATAAATAATGACTAGCCGTGTCACTTAATGCCAATTGCTTTAAAAAAAAAAAGTTAAGTGACTTGCCCAGGGTTGCAGAGCTAGGAAGTAGCCGATATAGGATTTGAACTCGAGCCTTCCTGACTCCAGGCTCAGTATTCTATGCAGTGAGGCACTCAGCTGTGAAAGGTTCCTCACAGAAGGCAGCACTTGAGCTGAAAGGCCTGAAACAGCCCCTGAAATGTCACTGTGCCTGTGTCAAGATGCCCATTTTACTGTTAAAGTAGACTGAGGTTAAGTGACTTGCTCAGGATCACACAGCTAGTAAGTGTCTGAGTCTGGATTCGAATTCAGGTCTTCCCGAGTCCATCTTGCCTTTGTACAGGTGACAGGTTACAAAATGTGTGTATGAGCAACAGCCAGGAGGGAAGTTAACTAGCATGACTAAGAGTAATATGTAATCCACTTTGAAAGGGTGGAGAGAGACATATTGTGAAGGACTTTCTGTGCTAAATGGAAAGGTCTATATTTGATCCTAGAGGCAATAGGGAGGCATGGAAACTCCTCAAGTAGGGAAGTGACATCATCAGTTCTGTGTTACAAGAATATCAATTGGGCAGCTGTGTGAAGGATGGGTTATACAAGGGAAAGGCTGAATGCAGAGAAGCAAATTAAAAGGCTATTTGTAATTGTCCATTGTATTGTAATAGTAATTGTATAATAGTCTACTTTGTAGATTTTATTACTAATTGTAATTACTAATTACTAATAATATTACTAATTGTAATAGTTCAAATGAGAGGTGAGGAGGGCCTGACCTTTGGTGGCACCTGTATGAGTAGAGAGAAGGAGATGGATCTGGGGGACTTTGTGGAAGTGGAGTTGACAAAACTTGGCCACTTGATTAGCTGACGAAGGATGATGAGAGGCAAGAGTTGATTATGACTTGTAGGGTGTAAACCTGAGTGACCATAAGAATGGTGGCCCCTAGACAGAAATAGGAAAGTGAGGAAGAGAATAAGGAGAAAGATAACGGATTCTGTAGTGGTTGTGCTGAGCTTGAGATGCCTAGGGTACGTTCAATGTCCTAGAACTCAGGAGAGAAAGGAGGGTTGGTTCTATAGACGTGGGAATCATATCCATAGAGATGATAGTTAAATCCAGAGAAACTGATGAAATCACCAAGCGACAGAAGAGGAAACGACCTAGACAGAGCCCTGGTTGACTCATAGGGTCTAAGATTCCGTAATAGATACTGAGGTTTGGTCAGATACGTAGAAGAAGAGATTCAACAGAAAAGTGTCACAGAAACATGGGGAAGAGAGAATAACTGGATGGAAGGGGTAGTTAACAGTGTTAAACACTTCATAAAAGTGGAGAAGTTTGACAACTGGGAAAAGACTGTTGGATTTAGCAATAAAGAGATCATCTGTGACTTTGGAGAAAGCAGTTTCAGTCGAATGGTAAAGACAGAAGCCAGATTGCAAAGGGTGGAGAAGTGAGTAGGAGGTAAGAGAAGAAAGACAACAAGTGTGGACAGCTTTTTTTATAGGAGGTAAGCCATTAAAGGGCAGAGAGAGATGGGATGACTAGTTTGAGAAGAGGGGAGATTTCTTTGGATCCACTTTTGACTCATCCCTTGTATCCCACAGTCAATAAATTGCCATTTATAATTAAAACTACACATACATCCTAATGAATGAATCTTTCTTAAAGCCCATCTCCTATCATCATTCCCCTACCAGAAATCGTTCATGGTTTCCTATCTCCTATAAACTTGTTAAATTCACAGTCTTCTACATCCTGGGATTGGATGACCTTTCTAGATTTATCTCTTTCTATCTTTTATATGCATCCTATAATCAAATCAAATCCAGGTAAAGTGAATTATTGACTATTCCCTGACACATACCACCTTTTCCTGCTTCCATGTCTTTCTGAACTGCTTCCCTGCTGTTAAAATCCTTCCCATCCTTCAAGGACCTGATCAAATACAACCTCTTCTACCCACCATTTATGACTGGTGTGACCTTGGACAACTGACTTTGAGTTTCAGTAACTTCATCTATAAGTTGGAGGGGAGGAAGGTTGGATTTAGTGGCTTCCAAAGTCTCATCCAGTTCTTACTCTATGATCCTATAGGCTAAATCTTCTATGATTCTCATCCATCTCCCTAGAGGAGTCTTGTCTTCTTGCTCGACCATTCTATCAGGCTTCCTGCTGTGGCTATGGGTATACATCTCTTATCTCCATCTTTTCTCCTACTGTTCCCTGTGTCTGGAATGGTCTCCTTCCTTTTCACCTGTTGGATTCGGCCCATCCCTTAAAGTTCGATTCAAATTCGACCTCTTCCCTGAAGCCTGCCCTGATCCCCATGAAGGGTTTTGAACAAACCAGTGACAAAAACAGATCTATGCAGAAGTGTGGCAAATATATAGGATGCATTAGAAGGGGGGAGAAAGTAGAAACAGCCTCTCCTATCAAAAATATCTCCATTTCTCATACTGCCTGAAGTGATACCATTTGAAATTTATGATGTTGGGGTTTAAGGTATTGCACTTCGAAGAATCCTCTTAAAAGCCAAATCCCCCTGGGATGGTAACACATCAAACTGTTATCAGCTATCATTATCTCAAGGTGAATGAGTTTGTTAGCTAGCTTCGCTCTGAAGCAGCTACTGGAAATCCAGCCATGAAGAGCTTTGTAGAGGTGGAAGAGTTTGGAGGCTGGGATCCTGCCCAGAAGTAGCAGTCATACAAGTTACTTCCCTGTTCAATATGGAGCATGTGTATGGTTAGAGATGCCAGGAAGAAGAAGGGGGAAAAAAGGAAAGGCTTCAAGGAATGAAGGCAAGGTTTTTTTGCTATATATAATGTGTTGTTATTCAGTCATTTCAGTCATACTTGACTCTTTGTGACCCCATTTGGGTTTTGTTTTGTTTTTTGTTTCTTTTTGGCAGATAACTTGCCATTTCCTTCTCCAGCTCATTTTACAGATGGGGAAATTTTGAGGCAAAAAGTGACTTGCCCAGGGTCACACAGCTAGTAAGTATCTGAGGCTGGATTTGAACTCATGACAATGAGTCTTCCCAATCCTAAAACCAATGCTCTATTCACTGAGCTACTCAGTGGCCCCTCGTATAAATGCAGCTTGTATTTAAAGATGATTCTTTTTCCTTAGGTCAGATAATAGTCTTGAGTGATTTAAATAATCACACATAATTATCCCAGAGAAACTCTTTAGGATTTAAGATAATAGGACTTTGATTCTGTAGATAGATATCCTATAGATTGAAGGGACCTTACAGACTATTCTATTGAAGAAGAATCCGAGGACCCCAGAAATTAAGTGACTAATCCAAGGTCACCCAGGTTGTAAGTGGCAGCTCTGGGGAGATAATTTGGGAGAAGTTGGGCAGCTCACTCAAATAGGAAGACAACCTTCCTGGATATCTACGACAGAAAGGCCATTGAGATTTGTGGTCACTTGGTCTGAACCTGATGTTTCTGACTTATCTTGGAGAGAAGTGGCAGGGTTTCTATTCCCTGGACAAGCTTCTGTGAGCCTCAGTTCATCTTCAGGATGGAAGTCCTTAGACTAACACCGTATTGCTAGAGCTATGATCCGGGGAAAACTGTCCCTAAACCAGGAACACTTTAGAATGAGCCTTTCTGTAGTGTGTAGAGAAAGGGCCTGGAAAAAGTTGGGGCTGATGCTGAAGCCATAGCATTGTGACAAGTCGTGCTGCCTGATGGGAGCTTCAAAGAGTGGAAGAAGGGGCCATAATGAAGCATGTGGGCAGATGCTTCCTGATGTAGAACTGTGGGAGAAAAGACCTTCTGAGGGCCTTGACAGGCACCTGGTCAGGATTAGAAGGGACTGACAGTCCATGAAATCCTTTGGGAGAAATCTGCTCTTTGGAAGTTTTCTTCACTTTCCAAGAATTTATTCGTTTTGTCTATTTTGTTTCCCCAACCTTTTCAATAACATTTTCCTTTTAAAATTTTGTCAACCATGTGTTTTCAGGAAGAGTTGGCATCAGCACACTGACTGGTATCATGTAATTATTTCCCCAGATTTTTCTGGGTGGGGCAAGGACCCAGAGGTATGAGAAATTCCTTGAAGTAGTCTCAGGATTTTTATGTTGTTCACTCTTCTGACACTGGGTTTACACAAATTTTACCACAGGCACACTCTGCTGATATGTTCAGCTATCAGTATCTCAAGGTGAATGAGTCTGTCATCTAGCTTCACTCTGAAGCAGCTACTGGAAATCCAGCCATGAAGAGCTTTCTAGAGGTGGGAGAGTTTTGGAGTCTGGGATCCTGCCCAGAAATGGCAGCCATACATGAGCTAGTTTCCTGTGCAATATAGACATGTGTATGGTTAGAGATGCCAGGAAAAGGAAGGGAAACAAAAAGGAAAGGCTTGAAGGAATGAAGGCAAGGTTTTGGCTATATAAATGTGCTGTCATTCAGTCATTTCAGTTGTGTCTGATTATTCATGACCCCATTTGGGGGGTTTTCTTGGCAAAGATCCTGGAGTAGCTTGCCATTTCTTTCTCCAGCTCATTTTATATATGAGGCAAAAAGTGACTTGCCCAGGGTCACAAGCTAGTGAGTATGCCTTTCTTATTTTTATAGAATCGAAGAATGTTAGACCTTGACGAAACCTTAGACATAATCTAATCCCTCTCCATAATTTTACATATGAGAGCAATGAGGTGCAGAGGTGATTTTCCCATGACACACAGTAAGTGACAAAGCTGGCCTTTGAACTCAGGTCTTCTGGGTCCATTAGATCATGACGGATAGATTCTATCTATGCCTTTTGTTTTTTCTTCCCAGGATAACTTTGAGGAACTTGTACCTATTTAAACTCATTCTATTTATTCCTGACTATGAATCTGATTTGTCAAAATCTGCCTTTCAGGTTATGAGTATCCTCCTCTGGTCAGTGCTATCCCAGAACTCAGGGAGGATGAGGTTATTTCCATCAGCCAACTAGATCACTGATGAAAATGTAGAAAGACAGACAAACACAAAAGTGCATGGCGCGTGCGCGCGCGCGCACACACACACACACACACACACACACACACACACACACACACACACACTGATCATAAGCCATGGAAGAGTACAGGCCCTGGGACTGATCCCTAGGGGACGGTACTTACTCCCTCTCCCTCAGCTGATGCTGATGTACTGAGAGCAAAGCTTCCTTGTCCAGCTCATTACCAGTTAGAACTGACAAATAGTTAAAAGCTTTCCTTTCTTTTCCCAGAATAGTCAGTGAAAAGGAATTTGTTTAGGAAGGATTCACGTACAGTATGTCCTCAATTACAACACAGAACAAAACCTGCCTGCTACCCACTTGTGTCAAGATCTGAGAGCCTCTCTCTTCCCTGGCTCTGGTCATGGTGACTACATGATGGATGAGGGGGTAGGGGTATGCTTGGGAGGGGAGCTAAAAAGCTCTGTTACTTGTACACATTTAGGCTTTCTTTTATCCCCTTTCAATAAAAGCTAGGGGAACCAAGTTATTCTGAGTATTATAAATACTCAAATCTACAAAGGACCTATGAAGGAAGATGCTTTCCACCTCTAGAGAAAGAACTGAGAAAAAAAGTATGCATGGTATAGTTCTACATACATTTATTTATTTGTATCAAATGGTCTCCTTCTCTAGTGTGGGGTGGAAAGGGAGGGGGAGAGTTTGGAACTTAAAATGTGACAAAAAAAATTAAATAAAAAAAAAACTAGGGGAGAAAAATCTTGTACATTCTACCCAATTTTGAATTGGCCTTAACTTGATAAATAGTGAAAGTGTTTTCCTGTCCCTCAGCTTCCTTTTCTCAGAGGCAGTGTGTCGTGAATAGGGCCCTGGAAGATCTGTATTCAAATCTTGCTCCCCATAGTTGCTGACTAGGTTCCTCTAAATAAGTCAATTTACCTCTCTGGGCCTCAGTTTACTCATCTGTAAAATGAAGGGGTTGGATGTGATGATTTTCTAGGTCCCTTCCTCCTCTAAATATATGTACTTATAGTGGTTCCACGTGACCTAGAAGCCTGCAGGTTCTTGCTGCCAGAGGCTGAAGGAACAAATAGTCTAGAAGCTCACTTCATTTTAAGAGATTGCAGAAGAAATGGGATGGAATGCTGTCCATGAATAAAGGCACCTTCTCTATTAGGGATGCCTTGGAATTAATTCTCCTATTGGTTTGGCAGCAATACGAGCTAATTGCAGAAGAGAGGAGAAAGGGAAATAAAAAAAAAAGAAATTCTCTGGTAGAGTATGACCTCAGAAGAATGTAATGAAGTGGAAAAATTGAGGTACGGTTCCAGGAGCTGTGAAAGGAAGAGTCCTGGATCCGGGACTGAGAAGACCATGATAACGGGGAGAGATGGCTCTTGAAAAGCAACACCTGACATATGCTAATGGGAAGGTTTGTTGTTTGTCTGTTCTAATGGTGACACTGACCTACCACAGCTCACCTACATAGGTAGCCACAAAGAATGGAGCCACAGGATCATGGGTTTTAAGATAGAAACCTCAGAAACGGTTGCATACAAACCCCTCATTTTAAGAATGAGGAAACTGAAGCTCAGAGAGGTCAAGGAGATTTGCCCAGGATCACACAACTAATAAAGATTTGAAACCAGCTCTTCCTGACTTCCAAGTCTAGTACCTGTCTACCATACAATGCTGCCTCTGTCTGGAACACAACTAGACTTGACTTTCCAGGTTCTGTAACCCTCTCTACTTCACACATTTCCAGAGAATTAATCTGATTAGTTCATGTACAGAAAGGCTGCTCAGTCAATTAGCTTGCTCAGTGTGAAGTAGATCACAGTCCATCATAACACCGATCAGCCATGTCAAGACCTGGTTAGATCAGTCCTCCTAATGGCCACTCAATGGAGCCACTCAATGAAACAATTCATTTGGCTTATGATGTGTATACACACAACCTTAGGGTGAAATAGAGGAGAGAGGAGAATCAATGGTGTTGCCTTGGGCAAGTCACTGCCACTCTGCATTTCATTTTCTTCATCTGTGAAAATGAATTGCGCCAGATTATCTCTAACATCCTTTCTAGTACTGATGTTCTATGATTAATGTGTGGAGAAGCTTAAAGAAGAATTATTTTAAAAGTGCGTGTCAGTTGCCAAAGGAAGTTGTTTTTATTTCATTTTTTAAGTGTTAGCAACCTCCTTGAATGGAACATCAGCAGATTAAAAAAGGTTGAAACGGGTGTGTTGGAAAATATTTAAAAACTAACTCTCTGAAAAAGAACTATAAGCATCATACTTTTCAACTTCATCTGAATTATTAACATTTTTCTCTATTATTTTTTTAGGTCTAGGCAATCAACAAAACAATAAACCAAGCCCTGATTGGTAACATTAGCTGGTATCCGGAGTGTAAATGCTCACACTGAAAATTTATCAATTAGCTCTCCAGTGATAGTGAGTTGGCTGGCTCTGGTATCCTGGTCCTTAAAGAAATCCTTTTCAGGGGCGGCTAGGTGGTACAGTGAATAGAGCACCAACCCTGGAGTCAGGAGGACCCGAGTTCAAATCGGCCTCAGACATCTGACATGTACTAGCTGAGTGACCTTGGGCAAGTCACAACCCCAATTGCCTTGCCTTTCTCCCTCCAAAAAAAATAAATCCTTCTCACCCTTCTAGTTTTACTCCAAGGGAGAATTAGAAGGAATTAGGGCTATGTGACTTTCTTTCATGGCCTGGTAGGTAAAACTAGAGTACCTAAACTAAGGGTAAAACATATAAGCAAAGAGATGTATTCTAGAAAAAAAAAAAGACAGACACTCATGTAACCTCATAAAACAGATGGAGAGCCCATGTGCTGCACTGGTAAATAATATTAAGCAGCCTAGAGCAAGGTCCTCAACCATCTGGGTGGATCTCTCATGAAGGACTTATTTACTGGTGGACATGAAAAGAGTGACACAGAATGAGAGGACATGAACAAGGTGTAGTCTGCACTGTTGAGAGCAGTCCTCATGTGTATGAGATCACAGATTAGTGGTTACTTTCTCCATGAAGCCTCCCTTGGCTCCTGCTTCCCCCTTGCCTTCCCCAGTATATGATCTCTCCCTTTCAGAATCTTTCATACGTCTCCTATTCACTGAAGTTCTATATCTCACATCTGTTACCAGATCGGAAACTCCTCAGAGACAGGGACCAGGTCTTCCTTGTTTTTGCAATCCCAGAACTGAACACAGGACCTCGCCCACCAAAAGCATTCAGTCTGTTGAACTGATTATTGGAAAAAGGACAGAGGCCCACCATTACTTCAGTTCTGGCCATTGCTCAGTTGGCAATTGGGAGATACTGGTTAGACTATCTCTGCTCCATGTGAATATTTTCTGTCTCCTTTAGCCAAAATTTTCTTTTTTTTTAAAGTTTCTATATCACAGTTATTTCTGAATATAAGCCACCATTGTTGTCAATGGAAATAGAAAGAAACCAACAATGAACTCTCCCTTGAAACAAAGAAATATGTTTATAAAAAGTGCTTGGCACATAGAAGGCGCTATATAAATGCTAGAAGACCAAAAGCTGACCCAGGGACGGTGCCAAAAATGCAAAATTCTGTACCCAGAGTCCCTCACCTTTCTTGGGAAAGAAGGGAAGCACATCCTCCTTCCTTGGAGGAAACCACAATTGGCCATTACAATCACTCAGCATTTGGCTTTGCTTTGGTGTTCTTTTCATTTACCTTAATCAGAACTTTTAAAGCCCAGATGAAAATGCTCTAATTGGCATTTCCTTGAGAATCAACTGGAGCAGTCCTCAGGGGTCAAGTGCAGGCAGCCCTTCTTCATTACTTTAATGTATCTGTGATGTCATTCAAGTGGGGACTTTTCCCAACAGTGCAGACTGCACCTTGCTCATACCTTCTCTCTGTGTGACTCTGGTTCACCTCCACCTGTAAATTTCTCATCTAACAGCTAAGCAAGTTAGCCATTCTGGCCCTTAGGAAACTAAGACCTGTGGAGGTCAAATGACCTGTCCAAGATCATGCAAGTAGTATCAGTGAAGAAATGAAAAGCATTTGTTAAGTGCTTCCTCTGTGCAAAGCTTTGCATTGAGTGCTGGGACATAAATAGGAAAGTAAGATCATGCCTGCTCTCAGGCTGTTCACATTCTAAAGCAGAGAGAAGGTTTCAGGGGCCTTGGAGGGAAAGGTTCCATAGTTCTTAAGATACAGTGGCAAAGTAGATGATAATGCATCATCTTTCATGCCATTGCCACTAAAAAAAGATCCTATCAGTTTCTGATCTTGAGCTGCTTGACAGTGCCAAGGATCCTGGATGTTCAGTAGTGGCAGCACTTGCAGAAGCAGTGTCCCAGGTTGATGCTATGGTGGACTGGCCTGGAGTCAGGTCAGGGACCTGGGGCATAATACCACTCCCAGTGCTCTTGGGCTTACCTGCCCATTGGTAGCATATGGTGGTGGTGGTGTCAATGGAGGTGAGCCACTTCTTCACAGTGATTTTCCCTCTCAGGAACAGCTATGAGGCCTGGACTGGAAGTAGGACCAGTAGTCTGGAGAGTACTGCTCTTCCCAGTACTCTCAGACTAAGTTCACTTGGCTATCTTTAGTTGAGTCTGAGGGGAGGTGCTAATCAAGGTGGTGGCAGTGGTTTGACTCTCTTGGCACAAATTGCCTCCTTTCCCTCCTTCATGGTACCTCGTAGCCTCAGGCAGAGTGACTTGCTTGCCATGTGGGTGACAGTAGGTCAGCAGTTGGTGAGGATGACTGGCCTCTTCTCCACTAGAATTGCTTCCCTGGGTGATGGATGTAGCGACTGGGCTAGAATAAGGGCCTATGATCTAGGAGGTTCTGAAATCCCCAAGGCCTTTGGGTTTGAGGTTCTAATCTGTCACCATTGAGGGGGAGTGGTTGAGGTGGTAGTTTCAATCGCCGTGGTCTTCAGTCCCTCACTCAGGGTACCTTGACACTTTGGTACATAGCAGAGGTACCTAGATCTGAACCTAGATCTTCCCCCTCCAGAGCAAGTGCCCTTTCCTGTTCCACAGTGCTTTGAGCTTCATCTATAAAATGGGTATTAGAATTCTTCCCTAACTATCTCTTAGTACTATTGTTAGGAGAAGTACAAAAGAAACAGAAGTTGGTTATGTATGGGATTGTCATGACTTATATACTTGATGAGTGTGGCTGAAAGTACCAGGTTGGCCCCAAATATGAAACATGAGAACCATGAAAATCTTTTCTGGAGAGAAATCTTTAGTTTCTGTTATTTATAAGTTGTGCTTCTTACCCTTGGGGCATGAGAATATTTTAGTATTGTATGAAATAGATTTGTGGTTCCCCCTATTTTTAGTGGAAGCTGTTCGTATCTGTTGCCCAGCAGTGCTAGCAACCAGAATTTCTAAACATCCATTCACACAATCTAAATAATCCCATCTATAGAGCAACCATAGTTTGCCATTCCCTGTGAGCCAAATGTATGCCCCTTTTATTTTTTAATATCAAACACTATGTCTGTAATTTTAACTCTGATGAATAAGCTGTTCACAGTGGTATTAAGTGAGTCACTGTTTTATGTGACAATATAATAAGAGCTATTGGAACCTCAGCTTGTGTTTACGTCTCCCCATCCAAACTCTTGGCTACAGCCTCCAATCCCTCAGGTCAGGTGGGAGAAGGAGGGCTAGGAGTCAAGAGACTGAGATCCAGATGCCCAGTCTGGTCCTAAGTTGTTAAAAAGCCTCAAGGAACCAATCATTCAGCATTCTGGTCTATTTTGTTGTATGGTAGAGGAGTTCAACTTGCATATGCTAAGTGCCTTCCCTTTGAGGCTATCCCCATTTTATCCCACCTATATCTGGGGGCTTGGGATATTTTTGTGTTGCAAATTTATTTTATTTTCAACTCACAGAACAAAACAAGCATTTCCATAACACAGTACAATAAAAAAGATGATTATGTGTGAAACTGCAAATCTACCATGCACAACTTGCTATTCTCTCCAAATATACAACAGTTATCATGCAAATTTCCTTTTCCCCCTTTTTTCTTCCCTCCCCTCCCACTCTTCCTAGAGAAGGACACCATTAGACATATATGCATGCATATATGTGAAATTATTCTGAACATACTTCTATTTACCAGTTCTTCCTCTGGCTACAGATAGCACTTTTGTCATATGTCCTTTATTTTTGGTTTGTATATTTATGATGGTCAAAATAGTTGTTTGCATTTCATCTCCCTCATTAGACTGGGAGCTCTTGAAGATCAGGGATTGTTTCTTGTCTTTCTTTTGTATGCCCAGTGCTTAGCAGGAAGCCCGACACATACTAGTACTTAATAAATGCTTATGGATTGGACTGTACAAGTTGTCCCAGGGACTCTGTCCTAGAGGCCAGCACAAAGCTTGGCACACACACACGCATAGTGGTATATATGCTATACATGCACATACACATGCACTGTGCTTAGAGAGTTGCATGGGGGCTTTAAAAGATTAAGTGATTTACTCAGTGTCAAAGAGCCAGTATTTTAAAAAGTGGGTCTCCCGGTGGCTGGTAAGTGGTGCAGTGAATAGAGCACTGGATCTGGAGTCAGGAGGACCTGAGTTCAAATTTGGCCTCAGACACTTGACTAGCTGTGCAACTTTGGGCAAGTCACTTAACCCCAATTGCCCTCCAAAAAGCAAAGAAAAAGAGGGGGGTGGGGTTTGTACCTGGTGCTTCCTGACTCCAACAATGACTCTTTCTTTATCCCCTATGTCTGCCAATTAATAGGTATTTGAGGCATGTTTGCTGGCTGGTTGAATGAAATGTCTACAAAATCCAGTTAATTTGTCACTATGGGGAACTTTCATAGAGTGAAAAGAATGCCTTTTATAAAGGTTGGCTTGAGAGATTCCTTCGACTCAAGGCAGTTTGGTGGAATGCAGAGAGTCCTGATCTCAGAGGCAGGAAGACCTAGGCTCCAGTGTCTTTTCTTTGGTCATTAGTTGTGTGACTTAGTTGTGAGACTTAGTTGTGATTCAACAACTAACCAGTTGGGAGAATATTAGAGCCCTTTGAGCTAATCTGAGGGACAATTTATCTGCCAACCTGAGCGTCAGTATGTCAGGGGGAGGTTGGAACCCAAGTTTTCCTGACTCCAAGAGTATTCTCCACTCACCACTCTGTGATACCTAGAACATAATAAGCATTTAATGCTAACCAGTCCTATTTAGGGGAAGGCAGTAGACATGAAAGGGAAGATATATAAGTCCTAAAGCTCCCCACTGCTATTTATTCTTATTATTATTAGATAGTATATTCCCTGAAAGCAGCCTCTGCCTTGTCTCTGTATCTGGAGCCTGTTGTGCATTGCCATGCCTTTGTCTGATGGGGTTCATCTGCCTAGGTGAAGCCTAGTTAGCAAATCATTTCATCTTTCTCATTGGCTATAAGACTAAGATTCAATTCAACACACATTTCTTATTTGCTTTCTCTGTATGAGATAAAGAGTTTAATGTGGAAATGTGTGAAATTTGATGGAGAAAATAAAGAAGAAAAAGTTATAATCCTGGTCTCAAATAGCAGAGGATACTTACAGGACAAATGGTCCAAGGATCCATGAGGAATTCAAAGAAAAGGTTGGTTTACTAAAAGACTACACTCTGTGGTTGTTGTATTAATGACTACTAGACTAACATGATGTTTCTTAGTCCCTCACAAAGGCAGCTAGGTGGCTTAGTGAATAGAGAACTGGGTTGGGAAGACTTGTCTTCGTGAGTTCAAATTTGGCCTCAGATCCTTACTAGCTGTGTAACCCTAGGTAAGTCACTTAACCCTATTTGCCTCAGTTTCCTCATCTGTCAAATGAGCTGGAGAAGGAAATGGCAAACCACTCCAGTATCTCTGCCAAGAAAACCCTAAATGGGGGGTGGCCATGTGGCACAGTGAATAGAGCACTAGCTCTGGAGTCAGGAAGACCTGAGTTCAAATGCAGCCTCAGAAACATAACACATTTACTAACTGTGTGACCTTGGGCAAGTCATTTAGCCCCCTATGCCCTGCCCTCCCCCCTCCAAAAGAGCAAAAAAAACCCCAAAACCCCCAAACCCCAAATGGGGTCACAAAGAGTTGAATACGACTAAACAACAAAACAAGTAGAGAGTGTAAGTGCTATCATT
This sequence comes from Gymnobelideus leadbeateri, assembly GCA_011680675.1. Classification (NCBI taxonomy): domain Eukaryota; kingdom Metazoa; phylum Chordata; class Mammalia; order Diprotodontia; family Petauridae; genus Gymnobelideus; species Gymnobelideus leadbeateri. Next base: position 786,249 of record WOXC01002622.1, read on the forward strand.
CCCATTTCACAGATGAGGAAACAGAGGCTCACAGTCATACACGTAGGCAGTTTCAGAGTCAGGAGAAGTCTCCAAACCATTGAAGTGACACCATCTGGATGTCAAAACTATGGCAGGCTCAATCCATATTTGCTGTGCATCTCCTACTGGTCATGTACAGGGAACACAAGAGAAGTAGGAGAAATGATCCTTGCCCACAAGTCTCCCTGCGGGAGCCAAGCTACACAAAACCACTGGAGGATGATAACATAGTTGTAATAATCAGCACTTATCCAATGCTTTAAAATTTGCTAAGCCCCTTACATATATCACCTCCTTTGATATGACAGTATACAATCCATTCTGGAACAATGTAGGTCCTATTCTACAGTGTGGTGCATCTGGTAGTGCACTTGGTCATCTTTTGTGATGCCAAGAAGAAGGTTTGACAGACTGGTTGACTGAGAACATGAGAGAGGCCAGCCTCAATGTTTCATCAATGCATGGAGACATGCCCCCAAAAGAGATAGAGTCCATTATGAAAGAATTTAGATCTGGTGCAAGTCAAGTACTTATTTCTACAGATGTCTGGGCCAGAGAATGAGATGTTCCTCAAGTCTCTCTTATCATTAACTATGACTTGCCCAACAACAGAGAATCACACACACAGATTTGGGAGATCATGTCGAAATGTCTGAAAGGGTGTTTTGATTAATTTTGTAAAGAATGATGACGTCTGTATTCTCAGAGACATTGAACAGTACTACACAACTCAGATTGATGAAATGCCCATGAATGTTACTGATCTTATCTCAAGAAACAGCCAGTTGCTTTGAAGAGCAGTTAGAAACTATTTCCCTAGTTTTATACTTCATTTGGAAGTTGGAGATCTTTCTGTATGCCATATAAGTGCAACTTTTATTTAATAAAAAAGGTTTATTTGTGTTAAACTCTCTTTACCCAGCTCCTGTCCCACAAGCTGCTCTTTGTGATATTTCTGCCCTCTCTTGTTACCTGCATGTAAATTATGCAATACTAGAAGTCTGTTTTTCATTAAAAAATGGAAAATTTTCACCAAACCCCCTCCCCCAAACCAAACCATAAAGAGGACTTTGAGAGTTAGAGATGGAGACTCAGTGGGGGTTGAAGAAGAGGTGATCCTTGAAAGCTGGGAGCGGGGGTGGGGAAAACTGGAGATGTGGTAGGGAGAGCTTTCCAGGCAGGAGACATTTTATAAGCAAAGACAGAAGAATAAGAATCAATCCTGATATGTCCTTGATACCTCCCTAAGTTTCTTCCCCTTTCCATCCTCCCCACTTCCCCAGGGACATAGGCACAGAATGTTAAGAGCTGAAAGGACTTCATACATCGAGTCTAATTCTTTCCCCTTTCCCACCTGATCAGTAAGACCCAGGGAGTAAAAACAACTTCCTTAAGGACTCACAGGTAGTTAGTAGAATGTCAGCATCTTGAGATGAGAGACTGTTTCCCTTTTTTTTTCTTTTGTTTCCCCAGAGTCTAGCTCTGTGCCTGGCAGGTAGTAGCCCCCTAATAACAGTTTGTACAATTACAAATGAATTATTAAAGTCAACCAAACTTGAATTGAAGATCACAGAAGAGATAGACTAGAAAGACTGAATACGTGAACATAGGTTTGAAAGAAAACTGAGGAAGTCCCAGATCCTTGGGGCTGGAAAAGGCAAATCTTTTCTCCAATATGCTCCAACTCATAATCTTTTGGGAGAACATATCAGTTGGAAGAATAATCCCAAAAGAGGTTTTTCTGTCTGACCTCAAGCAGGTAGAACAGATTTGTTTGGATACAACATGCATCTTGATCATTCAGAAGAATCCTGAGGTTTCTCACTGGATTTGTGGCTCACTTGAAGTTAGCTAGCAGGCTTTTAAAATAAACACTAACACGGTACAAAAAGAAATCTTTGTTTGGGGAAAGAGAAAATGGATGGGGAGAAGAATATTTTTATGTGAATTTTATTTCCTGTAAAAAACTGTTTTCATAAATCCTTGTTCTTAGTCCATTTTCACTAAATGTGAAAAATAAGGAATAGGAATAAGAGAGTGACTCAGAGACAAGTCATGCCATAAAACTCTGAAGAACAATAGACTAGCCAATTGGGTTGGGGTTCTTGCGGTTCCCTGGGCATGAGATGCAAGCTATGTCAGGGTTTTGTATTGTACCTGGGAAGCATCCACCCCCTCTCTCTGAGTATATAGCCACTTATGAAATAAGCTGATAGGAGGAAGAAGAAAAATATCAAGGTTTACTTTCCCCTGCTGGGATAAAATTACATATGTTAGTCACAGCACTGCCTTTTACACTCTTCTTTAGAGACATTGGGGCCCTCACCCTAGAACCTGCCCAATGTTTCCCTTCCTTAGATGCAGATTGTGTGTGTGTGTGTGTGTGTGTGTGTGTGTGTGTGTAAATGCAATGAAATTAAATTCAATAGCCATAATTATAAGGATTTTTTTTGCTTTTTTTAAAGGATTTTTAAAAGAAAGATTTTTATGTAGAATGACTTATAAAAGGTTCTTTCTTTTTACGTAAATAGTTACAATATGAGTTAAATCATGTTTGCTGAACTATAACAGTTACGTGGAGAAATACCTACTATCACCCTATTAGCTTATAAAATGTGTGTGGTTGCTATCTGAAAGCAGTATTTAAAAGGGTACATTTCAAATTTGTTACTATTTTATCAATCCTCTCTCTGCCAATAACTAATAATATTGTCCCTACTTTATAGAATTCCAATGACAACATGTTTCAGTATGTATTGTTTTCCAAGAACACGTGGATACTAAAATGTCTTTGAAGAAGAAAAAAAAAGAAATTGAATTCAATAAATAGAGTATAATGGGGCAGCTAGGTGGTGCAGGAGATAGAACACTGATCTTGAAATCAGGAAGATTCTTCTACATGACTTCAAATATATCCTGAGATACTTACTAGCTGTGTGACCCTGGGCAAGTCACTGGACCCTGTTTGCCTCAGTTTCCTCTCTTGTAAAACAAGCTGGAGAAGGAATTGGCAAACCACTCCAGTATCTTTGTCAAGAAAAACCTGAATGGGGTCATGAAGAGTCAGACACGACTGAAACAACCAAACAACAACAACAGAGTGCAATGGATAGGTTTGGGGTCATACAATTGTGGTTCTACTGCTTACTACCTATGTGACATTAGGTGAATTATTTAATATTACTGGCCCTTGGTTTCCTCTTCTATAAAATGAAAGGATTGAACTAGATGATCACTAGGGTCCTTTCTAGCTCTAAATCCTACGATAAATAGAGGGATTAAGCACCAACTCTGTGTCTACTGCCTAATTCTATTCAAATGCTGAAATATGGGCAGTAATGGACATGTATAGAGTGTGGACCATGTGCACATTATACAGAAGCATTCCTACTTACCTTCCCTCTGTCTCCTTACAAAGACAGTTCTTTCTCTGAGTAAATTTATAATCTAATTAAGGAGTCTACTTATTATTTATTTATTAACATTTAATAGTTGATAATTATTTCATATTGATGATATGTGTGACCTTGGGCAAATCACTTCCTCTCCTCTGAACCTCAGAATGCTCTCTTGAAATTGTGTTTGTCCTCCCTTCTCGAAGAGGACCATGACTTCAGGTAGACAATGACATGACTTGTAGTTGACTTTGATTTCAGCAAGGGAGGGCTGTGCAAGGTCAATGGTCTCACTTTCTCCTCCAGATCCATCTGGGTCCAGTGACCAGATATCCATCAGGACGACTGGAGATGACCCAGGATGCAATGGGAGACCCTGGCCCTTTTAGACTAAGACCTTTTCACATACTCACTTAGAGTGAGGTAACACCCATTCAGTGAATAGGCCTAAGAAGTGAGTCAAGGGATGGTCCCTTTAATTAAAAAATAAAATCAAATTGGAAAGGGAAGACCCTCAGGGTTTCTGGTCAAAAAAACAAAACAAAACCCAAAACAGTTACTAGTTACATTCATTCTAAGATAAGAGGACCCAAAAAAATAGCAATTGAGTGCTGCTTGGACAGGGATCTATTGTTGTTCAGGTTCTAATGATCTAGGAATTTCTCTGTTAGCTGGCCTTATTAAGATTACATCATGGACTAGGTGGGCCTTGAGCTTTCCCTTTGGAGAGAGGGGATCTCCCTTGGCTTTGGGGGTCACAAGTCAATAGAGATAAAACAACAGTAAGGTAAGATATGGTTTCTTTATTCATAGGAGGTACCATTAATGGATGCCCACCCAGCACAAATGGAGTGTTACTTGATAAGAAGGATTGTAAGAGGGGGAGCCAAATTCTTGAGACCCTTGCCCATCCCTGTACCCTCAGTGATCCAAGAGGTTTAGATCTCTAGGGACTGCTAATTCCGGAAACCCCAGGCCAGAAAGGTCCTGAGAAGAAGCTTAAGGCTCCAAATGCTGCAGAATGCTGTAATTCCTCTAGACAGCTGTTCCACCAGTTTCCATCAGCACTCCCTGGCAGTCCCCTCCTTTGTACATACCAGGCCAAACCCAGCAGTGTGGGAGGAATAGATGAGGAGAATGCCCCAAAGCCTATCTTGCCTGTTACCAGCTGCTGGGGAAGCAGAGATGGAAGCAAGCAGGTGCAAATGCAAACAGCTGCATCTGGCACAGACCTGCTGGAGGACTCAGGTGAGAGCCCCAGGCCAAGGCCGTGTAAGCTGTGCTCCTCTGCAGGGCAACGTGGGGAAAGAGAACTGAAGCATTGCTTTCTTGCCCTGCAAAACTATCTGTCACTGGGCCTCCACCTAAATCACCAGAGTCACAGTAACTCAGAGGAGAAGGGGAGAAAGGCAGCAGAGCACAAGGTAATGGGAGCTGACTGTGTAGGCAGAGGACCCTAGCTCAAAATCTGACTCTGATATTTAACAATGTGACCTTAGACAAGTCACTTAACCGGTCTGCAAAGTCAGTGCCTGGTGCATAGTAGGTGCTTAATAATACTTGCTTGCTTGATTGTTGGATTGATGGACCTGACTGCCTCCATAAGCTCCCAGAGGGAAGAGACTGCTATGGTTGTTTCTCCCATAATGCCTTCTATAGGCATATAGTAGGTACTCAATGAATGTCCATTACATAAATGTAGTATGTGTTAGGTTCTGTGTGTGTGTGTGTGTGTGTCTCTATATATATGTGTGTGTGTGTGTGTGTGTGTGTGTGTGTGTGTGTCTATATATATGTGTGTGTGTGTGTCTATATATATGTGTGTGTGTGTCTATATATATGTGTGTGTGTGTGTGTGTGTGTGTATATAATGTGGTAGGTATTCAATAAATGTTTATTATAGAAACATAGTATATATTAGGTACTTTATATATGGTAAATACTCAATAAATGTTTATTATATAAATATAGTATATATTAGGAGATATATGTACATGTTTGTATACATACACACATACATATGTATGTGTGCACATATATATGTATCTATACACATATACATGCATATATACACATACATACATATAGGTGGCAGGTACTCAATAAATGTTTACTGAATGATGAGCAAGTATTCCATAGGAAGTGCATAGACACTGACATGTAATGGAATTATAGAATTTCAGGGTTGGAAGGCACCTCTCGTCCAATATGTGCCCATATGGGAATCTCCATTACAACCTGCCCAACAGGTGGCCATCTAGTTTCTGCTCAAATCTCCAGGGTGGTGGATGTGGTGGGAGAACTGCTGGACCCTTCCAGAGTACCCAGGGGCCAAGTGTTCAATTTTAGTGTGAGCTTTTATTTCTTGGAAATCAGCAAACTACAAAATCAGGGCTTGATTTATTGCTTTGTGAATTGTCTAGACTTAAGAAAGTGATGGAGAAAATGTCAATAATGACCATTAACAGGCTGATTGCTAAACACTTACCAGTGTAACCCTGAACCCATTCCACTTTGGGATGCAGCTCTAATTGTTAGAAGGGTTTTCTTGACATCAAAGCTAAACTAGCTTTATGCACCTTGTCTCTTGATTCTGTCCTCTGACGCCAAGAAGAAAACACCCAGACCTTCATTTCCTTCAAATAACAGCAGACAGCTATCTTCATTGTGTTTTGGACAGTGTCTCAGAGTTTCTCAAACTGTGGGTCTCAGTCCCAGATGGGGTCATGAAAAATTTGGCAACAGTAAAAGGTCTCTGAACATGCAACGACCAAAAATTAATTAAAAGTGAAATGCATCATGAATCAGAGGTGTTCCTGGCAGAGCTGGCCATACTGAATCATGCTTCTTCACTGCAGCCTTGGTTCTGAACACAAAACGTGTGCACTTTGCACTGTGCATGCAACGAGCAGAAAGCTGCCAAAACACAAAAAGGGGGCCAAAGAGGAAAAAGCTTAAGAAGCCCTCCAGGTATGACCTGGAAGCATCAAGGTGTTACTTAGAGTTCCTTAGTGTTCCTTAGTCATCTCACACCTAACCTGTGCCCTTGCCATTCTGTCTTCAGGAGGCAGATTGAGAACATCTCCCTAACTCCTCCAAATAAACCCTCTGCTCACAGCAATACTTTACCCTTAACATTTGCGTAATGACTCATGTGAAACAGGGAATAACCATTATTATCCCCATTTTACAGATGAGGAGACCATAATGTCAAGAACCAAAAAGATTTGCCACTGAGAAGTGCCAGTCCTGGGACTAGAACCCAGGGCCTCTGACTCTACACTGACATGTAATCCAGCTCCATTTTTGAGACCATGTGGATTCAAAATTAAGAATTCACAATTCAGAATTAAATTTCCTGTGATTATATTCTCAGTGGACACAGTGGATTCATGGGCGCTGAGATTCCCAACCAAGTGAGGGATTTGGGGAAAGAGGGTTGGATTTGACAGAGAGTTCAAATCATAGTCCCCTAACATTTCTGGACCTCAGTTACTCGGCTTTAGCGTTAATTCTTCATCTGTAGAATGCAGAGGGTCATAATAATAGTAAGTAGCCTTCATGTAGTGCTTTAAGGTTTGTGAAGCACTTTACAAATATTATCTTATTTGATTCGAGTAACAGCCTAGGGAAGTGGGTGCTATTATTATCCTCATTTTGCAGAGGAGGAAACTGAGGCTAAATGGCTTGCCCAGGGTCACAGAGCTAGTAAGTATCTGAGACAGGATCTGAACTCAAGTCTTTCTAACTTCAGGTCTAGTGTTTTACCTAATATGGCACCTAGTTTCTAGTTTTGATGTCTCCTCTCAGAGATCTTCTACTTCTAAACCTTTGGTTCTATGATACAGAATTCCACGAGAATTGACACCTAACCTTGCGTAAAAAGAGAAGCCAGTTGAGCCCCGCTGGTCTTCTTTGGCTAGAGCACAACACATGGAGAATTCATCGAGGAGTCTCCCCCTGTAGTCTGCCTGAAGGTGAGAAGAGCTCCCTTGATTACTTCTAGTGATGCATGTGGTTCATTGCAAAAGGACTTGTGCTTTGGGATGACAAAGAAGTCCCTTCTAGTTCCTTGGTCTTCGTGTCCCCAGTGGGTGTTGGGACTCCAGTTGGGGTGTGGCAACTGAGAAGAGAGAACCTCCCATTTAGGGAGAAACCATTTCTGCCCTCATCTTCCCCACTGCTGCCAAAATGATTTTCCTTAAGCACAGATCCACCTGTGTTATTCTCATTTCCAGTGAATTCCTGTGACTTCCTATTACCTCTAGAATCAAATGTAAACTCCTTTGTTTAACTTTGAAAGCCCTTAACTACCTGGCTCCAATCTATCTTCCCAGCCCCGCTGGACATCATGTCCCTTCCTGCATGCTGGGATGCACCTGAACTGATTTCTCCATGCCTGACTCTCATCTTTGTTCCTTTGTGATCTCTGTCCCCTGTGCCCAGAATGCATCACCTCTGCCTTAGACAATCACACTCTTCCTTCAAGGTGTCTCTCAATAACCACCTTCCAAAGGAAGGTTTTCCTGATTCAAGGTCTCCCACTGCATCCAGGGCCATAACAAGTTATCCTGACCTATGCCTTGCCACTGATCCCCGATGACTCTGGAGAAGGCACTGAGGCTGATGAATCTGCACAGCCCTGCCTCACTTAAATCCAAGTCACTTGCATGTCATAGCATAATAGACACATGACATCCCTGATGTCATGGTCCTTTTCAAGAATGAAGGCCAGACAGCAACAACCACTTCCTGTGCAATCCCAAATTAGTTCCAACCTCTTCAATCCTAAACATGATAAAAAAAAATGCACTGCCAACAGCAAAAATCAGCTGAAAACTTCCATTGTAAACATTCATAAAAATTCAAAGAACATCCAACGGAAACCCAGACTACTTAATGCTCAGATTCCGGAAAGACAATTAAGAAATGCCGAACTTTAATGTACTCAAATAATTACAACAGTTAATAAAGATTGTTCACACTCAAGAAGGAGCCCTGATGTGATAGAAAAGGGAGCTGCCTTGGGAGTCAGAGAGACTTGGTTCAGGTTAAGTCCTGCCTTTGACATATGAATGTGTGAACCTGATAAGAATTTAGAACCTGATATGCTACAGAGTGTTCTCCAAACTTGCCTCAGTTTTGTTTTTTTTGCCATTCTTCCTCAGAAGGTCCTGTCTGTTTGCATATTATCTCCTTCAGAACCATTAACTCCCGTGCCACTTCCTCCACAAAGGCTCCTCTGACTGACACTCTGAACCCCGGGGTTCTCTCCCATAGCTCCTTTAGAACTTACTTTCTCTTGTTCCCTTGGCACTAATTCTTACTTCCTGGAACTTAGTTATCTTTTAATATGCATATATAATAGTAGGAGTAATTCCCATTTCTATAGCACTTTTGGTTTATAAAGGCTTCCTTCACAAAAATGCTCGGAGGCACTGATAAGATGATATGTATTTTCAGCCTTATTTTACTTACATAGAAACTGAGGATCAGAGAAACTGTGTTACATTGTTTCACATCTAGGAAGTGTCAGGGCTGGACTTTGAATGAAGTTCTGGGTAGGCAGGGCCCAGAGCTATTTCTACCACACTATGGTGCCTCATCCCCCCACTTAGATCGGCAGCTCCTTGAGAGGAGTCTTGTCTTCTGCTGTTGGTATACCCCAGCCATGGTAAGTGCTCAGCAGAGAAACTGGTGATTTACCAAGCTAAAAAGCTGCTGGAGTAGTTTTAGTACAATCCTCCACAAATTTCTCCAGAAGAAACTAAAGAAACTGTTTAAAACAACCAAGAAGCATTAGATGACCCCAAAGGTCTCTGTTGTCTCCAGTCTCCCTGAAACAAAAAACATCCCATTGTGGGAAAGGCCAGAGGCTAATCCTTGAATTTCCTGTGTGGCAAGGCCGCCAGAAGTTGGCAAGAGTGTCTGAGAAGGGATCAGCCTGGAAGTGTGAGGGGAGAAAGAGAGAAGTTAAGCTCTGAGTGGCATCATCTGCCTGCTATTAGAACCCGCCTGGCTGAGGGTACAAGTCCCTCTCATTGTGATACCCTTCTTAGGGCCCCTGCTGCAGGACAGTGTGAGAGACCAGACTGTTACAATGATGACTTTCTACTTCTTACGGGAACAGATAACTGGAATTATATGGGCTGAACTACCTTACAATACATTGTGATTTCTTTTTTTTTACTTTTTGCTTTTTGGAGGGCAGTTGGGGTTAAGTAACTTGTCCAAGGTCACACGGTTTTTGTTTGTGAGTGTTAAGTGTCTGAGGCCCCCTAGCCGCCCAACACTGTGATTTCTGTATAGGTTGTGTCCCACTATTTAATGAAGCCCTGCACAATCTGTTACTTCCTGCCCCACCTATGAACCTTTTTTGCTTATTCCTCCGAGGTTCACACCTTCTATTCTAGCCAAGCTAGTCTCCTCAACCTTCCTTGCCCCTGCCCCTCCCTACCCAACAGTACATAAATAGTCTTTGTTCCAGATTGCAAGTCTTTGCTGATATCTCTCCTTTCATTGGTGAGTTCTTTTCTCGGCTTCCATTTGGGGGATGGGTCTAGGTAGGCCGAGCTTCATTCCCCTCTAGCTGTGTTTCTGCTTCTATGGACTTCAACTGTTACTGATCTGCCTTCTTTCCCTGGAATTCCCACTCATTTTCTGGGGCTGAAGAATATCCCTCTGCCATAAGAACCCTTTTCTCCCACTGGTGAGTTCCTTTCTTGGCTTCCATTTTGGGAATGGGCCCAGTTACACTTCATCTTCTTGGTGGTGATTTTTGACTCAAAGGATTCTGGGACCCTGCCTGCATGGATGCCCTTTATACTTCCCCACCTCTGTCCAGTGCCCTTTTATGTACTATCTTCCTTCATTAGAATGTAAGGGGTCTCCCTTTCTTTTTGCTTGTTTTAATATCCCCTGCACTTATCATAGTGCTTGGCACATATTAAATGCTCAGTAAATGCGCTGTCTGAACATATCATATAGTCTTCAGTGCTATAGCATCTAAAAGTTCAGAGTTGAGGGACCTCTAGTTCTGAATGTGATAGTGTTGGCCGCTGTGTCAAACTCTCACTCCTAGGTCTGGCTTATATTATGTTGCTTATGTCTTTGGGAGAAATAGATTCATGAGCCCAGGGCCTCAGACTCCACCCTTCTCCACAGACTATCTCAACTCTTCAGTCTCTCTGAAGTGTTATTCTTTGTGTGGATGGCTCATGCTTGATGGTCTCTTCTCACCGTGAATTAATGTTACCTGACTGATCCCCAGGAAAGGAATCCAGAAGCAGCTGAAGCTGGAGTTGCTTCTTGGTTGAGAATAGCATCACCCACATGTAATTTTTCCTCTTCCTTAGTCCCCTCCCCCCCCCCCAAAAAAAAAATCCCTCCTTTTTAATTGCATGAAACAGGACTTAGTTCCAGCCAGCAGGAAGAATGTCGTTAGATCTTGCATCTGCTTTCCTGGAAGACTGAGGAACCAGATTAAAATATGTGCTCTGTGGGCGTTTGGCAGGCTGAATTTTTCTCTCACAGCTTAATTTTTGAGAGGGAATAATATAGGAAGAGAAGAAAGAGGGGAGAAGAAGACAGTGGGGAGAGTGTAATTAAATTCACTGTGTGCAGTCCATAAAATTATTCCTTATCCTATCCCCACATGACTGAGATACTTGTAAATTCAAACAGGAGGGCAGCATTGCTCAGCAAAAACGAAATCATTTATTAAGTGCCTACTGTGTACTAAGCAGTCATCATGGGAACTGGAGACACACACACACACACAAAAATCAAAATGAAAACAGCCCCAGCTCTTACATTCTGCCAGAGGATATTCATCAAAAGAGCTGGGTTTGAACTCCAGTTCCATTACTTGCTACTTGTGTGATCTTGATCACTTTGACAATTTGAGCCTCAATTTCCCCACCTGTATAATAACAATCATTCAGATTTCAGAGGCACTTTAAGGATCACAAAGAACTTGCCCTATAACTATCCTGTGAAGTCAGTTATTGTCCCTATTTTAGGGATAATTATGAAGAAAGTAGACAAAATAACCTTTAAAATTCCTTTTAGTTCTAAAGACCCTTATCTTATGAATGCATCTATCTCCAGTTTGTGACCTGCAGGGTGATATAGATGGAAAAGCACCAAACTCAACATCCACAGCCCCAGGCTTTTGAATCCCAGCTCTGCTCCTTGCTGTCAGACACTGGCAAGCCATTTCCCCTCTCTAGGCTTCACTTCTTCTCCAGGAAAATGAAGCGTTTGGATGAGCAGATCTCCAAGGGAAGTTCCTTCCAGCTCCTAAATCCTGTGATCCTGTGGTTGCTTAGCCTTTCAGCCTTTTTCTAAATAGATCGAGACAGATTTATGTGTGCTTATCCTGAACATAACGAGATAGCTGAAGCTATTTTAAGAAGCCACTGGTACCTCATGGCAGGGCTTTGAACAATAATCCCTTTAGAAGTAATTTGAGCAAGCCACACCATTGTTTCCCTGCCTTCCTTAATTTCATGTTCTGTATGTCCACTTTTTTTTTGATGTTCTCCTTCTGGGCACTATGGTTAGATAGGCAAGCTTTTTGTCACTTGGAAAATTCAGAGCTTCCTTGTCCGGAGCAGGTCACACTGCCTGCCTAGGCAAAAGGTGATCGGGTCAGAAGAAGAGTGACTACAAGCCAGGAAGCAGTGACCAGGAAGTAGGAAATGATGTCTGAAGAAAATATGGTGGGGGTGGGAGGAGATGATATAAGAATACAAAAGAGAAAAAGGTCAGCCATCCACTTTCTGCTAGCAATTGCCACAGACTCAGCAACTCTAGAACACAGAGTGGTGTCATTAGCAGGAAGGAATCCAGCTTCCTCAACAGGATGCCAACCTCTAGCAGAATCTCTGCCGTCCCACATGAGCAGGGATAGACTCCCCCTCAAATCCCAAACCTTCATAACTCTATCTAGCAACTTGCAGGGTGACATGTTCTATGCCCATCTGCACATTGGCACATGGGACCTGCCCAAGTAGAGGAAAAGGCACTTCATTCAGGATTTAGAAACTAATGAACTGCATTTAAAAAGAAATTTAAAACTATTTATTGATTCAAGCACTTTTGACCATTAGAGAGAATGCTTGCATTAAATTGCCACTAAGGTTTAAAATGATGAAATTGTTTTAAAAAAAAGTTGGTGAGAGGGGACCAGGGGACCCGGATTCTGGCTTTACTTCTCTCAGAAGCTGGCCACGTGACCTTGGCCAACTCACTGACCCTCTTAGGTTTTTAGTGTTTGTCAGTCAAGGAGTTGGTCTTGATAATGTCTAAAGTTTTTCCAGATTCTAAGTTAAAAAAAAAAACACATACCTAGAATGATTGTTATTAAGTCATTTTCTGATTTTCAATTCAATGTTGTTTTCGAAAGTTGGCATAATTACTTTTTAAGCTTTGAATAAAACCTTAATAATAATGATAAGAAGAAGGATAGCTAGCAGTAATATAGCACCTACTATGTGCCATGCATGCACTGAGCTGAGCACTTTACAATTATCATCTCATTTGATTTTCACAACAGCCCTGAGAGAGAAGGACTATTACTATCCCATTTTACAGATGAGGAAATTGAGGCAAAAATAGAGTTAAGTTACTAGCCCAGGGTCACATAAGTAGGAAGTGTCTGAGGCTAGATTTGAATTCAGGAAGATGAGTCTTCCTGACTCTAGGCTCAACATTCTATCTACCAGGCCATCTATCTAACTTCTGCTTGAAGATATTCAATGTGGGAAACTACCTCCAAAAGTAGCCCATTCTCCACTCTCAGTCAGATCTTATTCTTAGGAAGTTTTCTTTATGCAGTGTGGTGCTATGGAAGGAATGCTAGATTTAGAGTCAAGTGACTTAAACTTGACTCCTTCCTGCCAAAGTGATTTTCCTAAAGCATAGGTCTGACTATGGCATTCCTCTACTCAATTAACTCCAGGGGCTCCTTATTATCTCTGCAATCAATATAAATTCTTCTGTTTGGTATTCAAAGCTCTCAGGATCTGACTGCTGCCTACTTTTCCATATCTTATTTATTACACAATCTCTACTTTCCAGACAAACCAGGGTACTTGCTATTTCTCACACACAACAATGAAGCTCTCACCTATATGCCCTTGAATGGGTTGTTCCTGCTCCTGGATTGCACTCACTCCTCACTGCGGCCTCCGGAATCTTTAACTCCCTTTAAAACTCAGTTCAAATGCTACACAAGACCTTTACTCATCCTCCCTCCATTACTTTTTTTTTTTATGGCATATATATTCACACATACACACATACATAATGTGTGTGTGTGTGTGTGTATACAAGTTGCTTCTCATGATAGAATGTAAACTTATTGAGGGCAAGGACTGTTTTGCTTTATACTTTCGCTATTGTATCTCTCCAGTATTTAGTCCATTTTACTAACACTAATTCCAGAATTCCCAGATCTTTGTCATATGAATTGTTGTTTAGCCACAATTTCCCTATCTTGTACTTGGGCAACTGATTTTTTTTTAACCTAAATGCAGATTTTACCTATTAATTTTCAAGTCATTGGTTAGGTAATGAATAGAGGGCCAGTCTTGGAAAAGAGAAATCTGGAGATTAAGTCTTGCCTCTGATAAACTAGTTGTGTGAATACAGGTGAATTGTTCACTCTAAAATAATTCAGAGCTAGAAAGTACCCAGAGACATCTAGTTCATCCCCATCATTTTACAGATGGGGAAACTGAGGCCCACATAAATATATAGTTGTTGAGTCATTTTTCAGTTGTGTCTGACTCTCCATAATCTTATTTGGAGTTTTCTTGGCAAAGATACTGGAGTGGTTTGCTATTTCCTTCTACAGCTCATTTTACAGATGAAGAACTGAGACAAATAGGGTGAAGTGACTTGCCCAGGGTCACACAGCTAGTAAGTGCCTAAGGCCTGATTTGAACTCAGGAAGATGAGTTTTCCTGACTCCAGGCCCAGTGCTCTATCTACTGCACCACCTAGCTGCCCCAACATAGATTTAGTCACTTGCTAAAACTCACACAAGTGGTAATTGCCAGAAGTAAGATGTGACCCCAGGTCACTTGGACTTCATACGCAAGGACTTTTCCATTGAATTACTCTGCCTTCCATGCCTCTCGGTGGCACAGTCAACTCCCAAAGACTCTTAAGTTACAAATGGATTGCAGATCTGTATGAGAATTTCCAAGCTGGGAATTCCCCCATGCTGATAAAATTATCACAGATACAGAACAACAACAACAACAGATTCAGGCCATTGTTCTAGCCTGTCAAAATCCCGACCTTTGTCTTCTAACACATTGGCTATCTTCCTCAAGACTGAGTAATTCACAAATTCATCCAAGTTACTAATGAAAAAAATTTGAAAAGGACTTGGCCAAGGGGAAATCCTTGCCTCACTATACTAGCGACCTTTCTCCAAGATGATGGGAATTCATTAATCAACACTCTTTGGATCCAAATATTCAGCCAGTTCCTAGACCCCACTACCACCTGTGAAGGGTATTGAGAGGAAGCAGGCAACATAGTAAATTTTCCAGGAATGAAGATGCAAAAAACTTGGATTTAAGGAAAAACAGAAAATTTCAGAAGTTGAAATATTTAAAATATAGTCAAGCATATCTCTTGATCTAAAGTCACTTAGTCAACTGAAGGCATGAAAATAAGGCTAGAGACTGGACCTATATGATTTCATTGGTTAAATCAAACTCTCAAGGAAGGAAACCCCAATGTACCAATGCCAATATGTACTTTCTCCGTACTGTATAGACTCAGAGTTGCCTTGGGCACAAAGAGGTTAGATGGTCATACAGCATTTAGGTCAAAATTGAACTCTGATTCTGAAATCAGCTCTCTATCCAATATATCTCATTGCCTCTTGGGCATAAAAATATATTATGGTGGGATGGCTAGGTGGTACAGTGAAAAGAACACTGACCCTGGAGTCAGGAGGACCTAAGTTCAAATATGGCCTCAGACAATTAACACTTACTAGCCGTGTGACCTTGGGCAAGTCACTTAACCCCAATTGCCCGATCTTCCCCCCTCCAAAAGAATTTTTTTAAAAGCAAAAAAAAAATACATTATGGCTAAGTAGGACTGCCCACAAAATTGCCATTTTTCCTATGGGAGAGGGCTTTAATATGTACACCTAAGCACAGGACATCTGGCTTCATTCCTAGCCAAGGTAAACCCCTGGACTCTTTATTCTACAATGCCCCAGTAATCTCTTTGCCCTGGAAGCCCACTCTACTCTAGACTACACACACTGGGAATACCCTTGACCCCTGAGGTCTCTTTGATTCACTTGTTCTTTTCAGAACCTCCATTTTAAGGAAGATGCCCAGGTTGGTCATCTATGTCTTCATCCCTCTCCAGGCTGTTCTCCTGACCCTCTCAGACTTTCTCCCCTTTCCCTTTCAATTTCTTTTTTATATGTTGTTTTCCTCCATTAGAAAATAAGTTCCCATGGGGCGGCTAGGTGGCGCAGTGAGTAGAGCGTCAGCCCTGGAGTCAGAAGGACCTGAGTTCGGATCTGGCCTCAGACACTTAACGCACACACAAACAAAAACCTAGCCGTGTGACCTTGGGCAAGTTACTTAACCCCAATTGCCCTCCAAAAAAAAAAAAAAAAAAAAAAAAGAAAATAAGTTCCTTGAGGGCAGGGACTGTCTTTTCTTTCTGCTATATTTATATTTCCAGTAGTTGGCACATAACAAGCCTTAATAAATGTTTGTTGACCTGTCGTTTACTTAACTTTGCCTGAGTGGTCCAGATGGTCTGTAGATCCTTTCCTGACTGTGATTCAGGCAGCTTGGTGGAGAGGTGGCTAGAGCTCTGGGCCTGTCATCAGGCCTGAATTCAAATCCTGCCTCAGACACTTACTAGCTGTGTGAACCTGGATAAGCCACTTAATTTCTATTTGCCTCAGTTTCCTCAACTGTTAAACAGGGAAAATAATAATACCTACCTCTCAGGGATATTAGAAGGATCACTTGCTAGCTCTATGGCCACAAGCAAGTGACTTGATCTCTGTTTGCCTCAGTTTCCTCCACTATAAAATGGGCATAATCATAACACCTACTTCTCAAGGTTGTTGTGCAGATTCACTGAGATATTTGTAAAGCACTTAGTACAGTGCCTGGCACATAGTAGGTGCTATATAAATTTTAGCTATAATAATAATAATAACAACTATTATTAACTTTATTGTGTTAATATTATAGAGGGCAGCACTCAAGCCCACAGTAATGTCAAATTCGAATAGAAACAAAGGCTGCTAATTGATCACATATTGACTTAGGAAACCACATATTGATATTATCTGTGTTCTATTAGGTTTTCATTTATTGCATTAACTAGTTCTCAATTCCATTTTAGTCTGATTTGGACAGCACTAAGGAGTGTTTCGGCCCCTGTGCAGCCTCTGGGCTTCATTTTTGGCATCTTTGCTTTAGCACAGTGGAAAGAGTGCTAGCTTGAGAATAGACGGGAGCTAGGAGACCCGGGTTCTAGTTCTGGCTGTGCCACTCGCCATTTACTTGAATAGCTATTCACTCACATGGTTTGTTAAGTGGTACAGAGGGTCACTTGGATCAGAGAAAGCCCTCATCCCTAAAAAGAGAATCATAAAGTCATGGAGATCTCATAGCTGAGCAGTCCTAGAGAATGGTTAGAACTTAGTCTCAACATCTTCTTTGATGTTCTCTTGGTTGTACAATGATGCTGCCAGCACATTGAACACATACAGGCCCATTGAAACTCATAAGGAGAACCTGGGAAATAATGTTTAGGAGGCAGTAGGGATAAAGTGATGGTCTTGGATTCAGGAAGGCCTGAGTTAAAGTCTGACCTCAGACACTTACTAGCAGTGTGGCTCTGGGCAAGTCACTTAACCTTGTTTTTCTCAGCTCCCTGATCTGTAAAACAAACTGAGGAGGTGGCTAGGTGGTGAAGTGAGTAGAGCACTGACCCTGAGGTCAGGAGGACCTGAGTTTAAATCCGACCTCAGACACTTAACACTTAACTAGCCATGTGACCTTGGGCAAGTCGCTTAACCCCAACTGCCCTCCAAAAAGAAAAAAAAACATAAATTGGAGAAGGAAATGGCAAATCACACCAGCATCTTTGCCAAGAAAACCCCATAGATAGTGTGGTCCATGGGGTCATGAAGAGTCAAACACATTTAAATGACAGAACGAGAACACAAGAGGCTGACTTTCTCTTCCCTCCCCTCCCGTCCTCCAACATCCCACTCCCAAAGAGAAGAGGTAGGCAGCAAGGGAGGTCAAATGGATAATGTGAAGGCTTTAGACTTTAAAATGGAAAACTTTAATTTACAATAGAAAAGAAAATTTATTAAAAAAAAAACCTCTGGAAAATTCTGGGGTTTTGTAGACTTGTTAAATTTTCCCCAGATAAAAAGAACATGAAAAATATCAGGTTAAAAAACAGATTTATCTGTGTACTTTCATCCTTGCTCAAGTACCAAACCTCAGTAACCAGTCTTCATTAGCTCCTATGGCCAATCTTTGGGTGACAGGCCTTTCTACCTTTGGATCACAAGTTTAAAGCTGGAGGGAACCTGAAAAGTCACCTTGTATAATACCCCCTCTTCACTTTAGGGCTGAGGGAGCTGAGCTCCAAAGAAATTAAGTACCGTTTCCATCACATAGACAGGAAGTGACCATACTAGGATTTGAGTCCAGGACTCCTTACTTCAAATCCCATATTCTTCCCCATGTGCCATATTCCTTCCTTTCAGCTAGGCTGGTCCTCAGAGAAGACAGAATTCATTACCAAGATTATGCTCAAAGCCTTTACATGTTGGTAGGGCGTGCGGGAGCCTCTAATGTGCTGGGATCAGTTCTGACAATTCGGGGTCTCTTCTGTGTCATGATAAGGTGTCAGAATGGAACTTTAGTGGAGAAATTAACAGAGATACTAAATCGATATCAAAGTGACGCTACCAAGGGCAACCACTGTCTGCCTGCGGGGCTGGCAAAACTAATGTGCTATTAATAGTGCTTTCTCCACTTGATGCACATGGAAGTTAAATTTTTAATTGGAAGGGGTTATCAAATAGGTATTGAGTGCCTCTTACATGAAGGTGATAGAAATAAATTGATTGCTAAAGTATTTGTTAAGTGCTTACTACTACCTTGGCCAGGCTGTGCTAAGAGATAAGGCTGCCAACTCAAGCAAAACAATCCCTACCCTCTAGGTGCTTATATTCTAATGGTATAAATAACACACAAAGGAGATCTAGAAAGGCTCTAGGTTGGAAAAGGGGTTGTAATAAGCAATTTGGTAGCTGGGGAAAGAAGTACCAAAGAGACCCCAGTCTGCAAGTAAGAGTAGGGTCAGGGAGAAAGTATGGCATCTGATAGCTTCCTATTTTAACTAATTATTCTAGCTAACTGTATACCAAACTCAATTACTTCCATATTGAAAGACTGAAAGTTGTGTCAGTATTTTCCAGGTATTGATGCACCAAAGACTCAGTCTCCCCATCTTTGATATGGCCTTAGCAGGGTGTACTACAGGGAGTATAAAATAGAGTCTCTGCCTGCAGGATATTTAGTGACTCATGGAGTGATATGTTCTAACTATTGATGTGTGTTTGGAGCTGTTCCCAAGCTCCCAAAGGTGTCACTGTATTTGTGAATGTAGAGATACAGATTTTGCCTATGGAATCTGTAGGCATACTGTCATTATGACCATGGAGAATGCCCCAATGTACCAACCACAAAGAAGAACAATGAGGGGGTTGAGAAGATGGGACAATCTCACTTGGCCATGGTAGAACCTGAGTCTTCCAAAAGCATGACTTATCATTTAGGTCCATTCCCTCCCTAAGGTTCTGCCTGCATAGCTAACACCAAAGCTTGAGTGGCAGGAATTACCACAGCATGGCAGCTAGGCTGCTTGCTCTTACAATATTTTTTGTGGGTGGGTAATAGTCTTTCCCTAATTCCTGGTCACTGACCCCAAGTGGCTCTTTGACAGGACATGGACCTGTGACTCACCTCTCATTGATTCCACAAAGTGGAATTGAAATAGCTCAAAAGAAATGTAAGATACAAAAATTTAGAGAATCCACCTCAAATGTTCACAATGACTATTTCCGATCTCAGATTAGTCTGATCAGCCATAGTCAGATACACTGAAACTTGACTCTAATACAGTGATGTCATTTTGGTCCTCACTGATAATGAAGGACAAGTACCACATCATCAACTTGACTACTTGATAAAACAAAGACTTAGGTTCCTTTGGTTTCTTCAACTACTGTCCAGCCCCAAACAATCACTCAATAAATGCTTAATAAGAGATTTTGAGACCTGGGGAAGACCTTAGCTTAAAAAGACCAAGGTCTCCCCCAGCATCTGGGGCCATTGACTGTCATCCTGACCTATGCCTTGCCACTGGACCCCAATGACTCAGGAGGAGAGAGTGAGGCTGATAACTTTGAACAGCCCTGCCTCACTTAAGTAAGATTCACTTGTAAGTCAAGACACCACCCTGCTGATGTCATTGGTCCTCTTTAAGAATGAAGGATGAACATTTACCACATGTCCAACCCAGTGCTAGGCACCAGAGGGGAGAATACAAATAACCCAGTATTTGTCCTCAAGGAGCAGATAGTCTAGCTGGGGAGGCAGAGAATAAATGCACAAAAACTTGAAAAGTCATAGGAGACATCAGTGTATGGGATGTCAAAAATAGAGCAAAGGCCTTTATTTGCCTAATGAGTGCTATACACAATCTATTTTTTTAAATTTTTGTTGCAGACCTATTATTTCATTAGTATGGGGCTTCCCAGTGAAGAAACCAAATTAAACAGCAACCATTCTTCAATTTATAGTCATAGAGAGTTGCTTGAGGCATTGCAATATTAAGTGACTTGCCCAGGGTCATGCCAACAGTATGTGTCTGAAGGAGGACTTATATCAAGTCAGTGTCTGAGGCTGACTTTCAGCCACCACACCTTACACACACACGCACGCACACACACACACACACACACACACACGTGCACCCACATATATTTATTGGAGGAAAGCAACTTCATGAACAATTTAGGATAGAGCTGAGCCATACAAAATTGGGTAGAATTTAGATAGAACATTCCAAGCAAGGTAGATGACATAAGCAGAGGTAAGAAAGATGTAAATGTTCACAACATTCCACTTTCCTTGAGTGAATAGGAAACTCTCATTTGTGCAGGGAAAAGAAAATACCTCCAGATCAATCATTCAACCAATAAATCACCAAGCATTTGTCAGGCTTCTACTCTGTGCCATGTAATGTGCTAGTGACTAGGGATGGTTCCTCCAGTCTCCTTGGGGGAAGAACATGTACCTATGTAGTTAGAGACAAAATAGATAGCAAATGATTTGGGGAGAACATTACTAGCAACTGCAGAAGGGAAGATGGAATCAGGAAAGCTTTACATGTAAAGTGGAGCCTCAGTTGAGCCTTCAAATAAAATAGGAATCCTGAGAGATGTAGTCTGTGGGAGAGCATGGAGGTGAAAGATGTATGAGGAAGACTGGTTTGGCTGATACTAGTGTGTTTGGAGGGGCATAAATTTTGATAAAACTGGAAAAGTAGATTGGGATTAGGTTGCAAAGAGCTTTATATGTCCAGGAGAAGATTTTATATTTGATTCTGGAAATAATAGGGAAACACTAGACTTTATTGAGTAGAGAAGAGACAAAGTCAGACCTGGACTTGGGAAAATTCTTTTGACAACTATGCAAAGGGTAGCTTGGAGTGGGGAGATATTTAAGACTGGGAGCTCCACGAAGAAGCTATTACAACAGGCTTAAACCAGGGTGGTGGCTGTAGGGAGAGCTAGCCAGGAATAGATATCTAGCCCAAGATCCCCAAAGGAACTATGACTGTAAGATAGAGTCAAAATTAATCAGCTGGGAGACACCTAGCCAATCGCTATCACTTATGGGTACTTCATGAATGACCTCATCAGATTGCCTGGCTCATTACAGATGCATGGAACATCCTCTTTCCAGTATTTTGAATATTGGACATTTTAAAAGCTTTTGACAGCATTTACTAATTGAATCAGAGATAATGAAAGAGAAAAGCATTGGATGATTCCTAAGGATTCTGCCCATCTCTGAGATTCTGAAGCTTGCTGCTTAAAATCTACTCAAATCATAACTGTATTTTTTGCCAGCTGGTCTTAGGAGAACATGCCTCCTATTGCTGAGGAAGGAATCCCACCCACCATCTGCTTAGAAAGCAAGGACCATTGCAATTGTTTCTATTTTAGGTTTCCTTGTGGGGCTGCCCTGATGTGTGGGTAGTACCAATACTGAACTCTGTGGGATTTGAAGGTCATGAGAAAAAAACCTCTCTGCCCCAGACGACTTTGTTCCATCAGCCCACTACCTTGTACAAAATCTTCTCATTAGCTTTTCTTTTAGGTAAAGACTCTCATTTAAATGTAAATTAATGCTGAGTAAATGGAGTAAATTTTGAGTCATTTTGAGTGGATAGCATAAATTAAGTCAAACTAACACGTTTCATACAGCCCTGCTATGTAGAAGGTACTGTAAGGGATATAAGGATGTCTAAGACATCTTAAAAAACTCTGGGTTAAATTGGGGAGACAAGGACAAAAGATGACAGGCAGTATGATGTATCAGAGAGCCTGGGAGTTAGCAGTAGCCCTGGATTTGAATTCTGCCTCTGACAGTTATTGCCGGTGTGGCCATAGGCTTGGTTAACCCAAATCTTTATTTTGTATCTTTAAAATGAGGATAATAATATTTTTAGTACATACCTCATGGATTGCCATTTCATACATCAAATGAGATGATGTAGGGAAAGCATGCTGTAAACCTTAGAGTGCCACAGAAACATTAGCTATTATTATTTTTGTTCCTGACCTATGATGTCATTGATGGAGAGAATTCCTGGTAAGGAAACCCCTGCTGCCAATGCAGATCAGCACCTGCACTCACTGAGAGGTCAAGTGACTTTACCAAGGTCACATAGGCAGTATGTGTCAGAAATCAGATCTATCTGCTAGCCATGCTGTCTCTAACATCTTCGACTTCCTCCTCCTCCTTTTTCTTTTCCTCCTCCCTCCTCTTTTCCCATCACCATCATTGTAAACCTCATCATTGTAACCACCACCATTACAAACTTTCTGAAGAAATCATAAGGTGTCAGTTGATCAGTGAATACCTCCCTGAGGAGAGAGGATATAATGGAAAGCATGTTGGAGTTAGAGGCAACTTGATATGAATCCCATCTCTGAGGATGTCACTTAGCCCCACTGAGCCTCAGTTTCCTTATCGCTAAAAATAGAGATAATGTTTATGCCACCTACCTAACTTACATGGTTGTGTGGAAAGTGCCTTGTAAATCTTGTAGGACTATAAAAATGTGAGCTATTATTATAAAGCACTAAGCCCATTAACATCCATTAACACCTTATCTCAAGTTTCCCAAAGGAGTAGGACATACACATTGGGTCAGATTTGTTTGAGAGAATGTGGGAGAGAGAGTTGAGGGGTGGGGTTGCGTTAATAACTGGAAACAAATGACAAATGTTCCCTGAAGTGAATGAATTAAAGGGACTGAACTAGATGATCCCTAAGTTTCATCATGTTAATCATAGGATTTAAAACGAATCGGGAGGACAGGCTTGAGTAGGACAAATGAGGGGAGGGAGGGAGACTGGGCAGTTCGCGGCTGTTCTGTGGGGAAGAAGCTGCCAGAGCGAGAAAAGAAAAACACACGGGAGGATTGGGGGAAGAGAGGCCAGGACAAAGTTATCCTTCTTTATAGCTGGACCTAGTGGGAGCCTTCCCTCCTTGTGCCTGCTATATCAGAGCACACATTGCTCTGAGTATCTGTGGCCTTGCACCTTTTGCCCCGCCTAAAACTAATTATCCCTGGGGCTGGTAGGGGTGGGGTGGGGGTGTGAGGGCATCAAAGCTAGATGATGCCCCTGGAGTGGCCACAAACTGCTATTTCCACAGAAGACTGTGTTGAAAGCTGAAAGAGGCTGGGTATGAAATTTAAGTGACGGCAGCATTCTCCTCTTCTGAAGGCACAGGAGGGCCTGTGTGATATGAAAATAGCTTACTTGCTGGATTTCAACAGGAAGTCTATTTCAGGATGGGGAGGAGGACTTTTTAACCTTCCCTCTTGGAAATGATTGCTGGGGATGATCTCACTCTGTGGCTATCAGTGTCCTGAGGTGCTGGGTAGCCTGTGATCGTCAGTCACTGGTTGGTTTAGACATATGCCTTCACTAATTTAATGTTTCTCCTAAAGGCTAGAAGAGTGGCAGGTTTAGGGAAGGCACGGTGGTCAAGAGGGCTGGCCCTGCAGCTCTAGACTGCAGAGTTGGTTCATGATATCTGGGGTTGCTTGGGTAAGATACCATCCTTTGGATGATACAATGCAACATGGTGAAAAGAACACCGCAGTAGGAGTCAGGAGTCCTTGGTGTGGTATAGGGGAGAGAAAGCTAAATCTGAAGTCAGAAGACCTGGGTTCAGTTACTTGGGGCAATATGGTACATTGGAAAGATCACTGGACTTGGAATGTTGAACTTACACTTATGAGACTTCTTCCAGTGGTCTTTTATGTCTATCATTCCATTTGACCCTAACCCTGTGGCTCCAACATTTACTACCTGTGTGACACTGAGCAAGAATTATGGCCTCTGGGCCATTTCTTCATCTGTAAAATGAGTGGGATCATTCCAGTTCTGGATCTATGGTTATGAGAGGTGACTGTGGACAGATCACATCACAGGACCTTGGCCTCTCTGGTCCTCAGTTTCCTCCTCTTTAAACTGAGAATATTGGAGTAGGTGATCTTAAAGGACCCTTCCAGGTCAAGATCTCATAATAATAAGACCTTATTTTTCTTCTTGTCTTTGCCACCACAATCCTGGGTAAATCATTTAAGTTGTCATTAGTTGGGGCTGGAGAGGGGGAAGGAGGTGCTGGTTAGCATAAGGGGAAAGCCTAGAAGTAGGTTGTATTACTTTAATCAGAGACCCACTGAGAATATAGGACCTACTGAACATTTCATTGAAGTATTGACTCAAAGCTATTTTCTAGGCCTTGATTTTGTCTTGTGTAAAAAAGAATGGGTTGGAAAAAAATTTCACAGAATCTCAGCATCAGAAGAAACTTCAGAGGCTATCTAGTCTGGTGCTTCTTAAACTGTGGGTTGTGAAAAATTTATTGACAGTAAAAGGTTTCTGAATGCGCAATGATCAAAAATTAATTAAAAATCAAACACCTAATGAGTCTGAGATGTTTCTGGCAGTGCTTGCCCCTCTGACAGCCTTGGTTCTGAACTCAAAACATGGACACTTTGCACTATGTATGACCTCAGTCCACATATCACTGAGAGAGGCTTCACAAGTGGCTAAAATGGGGTCACAAGTGGAAAAAGTTTAAGAAACCCTGAAGTCTAACCTGTATTGGAATAGAAATACAGCTATCCCTTCCACGTTGTAGGTATTAGGGGCACAGCACCTCCCATGATCTGGAAAATCCCCACAATATTTTTTTGTCCTCCCTTCATATTAGAGAAGAAGTCTGAATTTTTTCTTTTACTTTCATGGAATGTTTATAATACCTTATTATAAAATTTGAGTTCAATATTTGGTCATAGGCTTTGTGTTTTCTGTTGGCCTTTGAGTCTTATCTGCAGCTTCCGCAAAAAAGTTCCCATTTAATTTCTTATGCTGACCCTCAATATATCGAAACTATAATGGAGAAAGTCGAGCTGTGGAAGTAGAATTGCACTCAACAATATCCTTGGTAAGTCATTTTTCAGTCTTTGCTTGAAGACCTCTCTCTAGTGATAGGAAACCTACCATCTCCCAAAGCAACCTATTCCATTTTGGACTGTCTCTAACTGTTAGGACGTGTTTGTTGCTCTTGTTTGGTTTTTGGTTTTTTCTGAAAGCCTGGGCTCCCTGTCTCATGGAGCCTGGAAGTGTAGTGACCACTCACTGTTGGGTCCCAATGCTCATCAACATGGAAGCTTTGTCCTGCTCCGTTTCTGATCTGGACACATTTGCCCCTCCTTAGTTAGCCTATGGCCTCCCAGCAACCAAGGCCTCACTATACTGGTGCCAGACTTAGTGTGGATAGCTGATAGGTTCTGGCACCACTTCAGCTCAGAACTCCTGAGCTCAAGGGATAGACCAGCCTTAGCTGCCTCCCTTCTCACCCCACAGCAGGAATTACAAGTGTGAATCACTGCACCCAAAGGAAATTTATTCTTTAATCAAAACCAAATCCACCTCTTCATTACTCCTGATTGTACTTTTTTTGGGGGGGAGGGGAGACTAAGCAAGACAAAACCATTTTTTCTTCCTAAGGGCAATCGTTTAAATACTTAAGGATGGTATGCTGACCCTCCTCCCTCAAGTCTTCTCTTCTCAGCTTAAATATCCCTATTTCCTTCCATTGGTCTTCATATGGTAAGAATTTGAGGCCCTTAAGTATCCTCTGAATATTCTCCAGTTTCTCAGTGCCCTGAAAAACATGAGGCCCAGAACCAAGTACAAAACCACAGACGTAGCATGAGCAGGGTAGAGTAAGACTGGACTCTTGCTTCCCCTCTTCTGGACACCAGGCCTCCCTTAACTCAGCCTAAGATTTCAGTAGTTGTTCTGGCTACCATTTTGACACATTAACTCACATTGAACCTCAGTTCTCTCAAATCCCCAGATCTTTTTCAGACGATTATGAAAGCCATGTACTTCCCCCAGCCTGTACTGAAGCAACTGATTTTTTAAACCCAAGTATAAGACTTATATTTATCTATATTAAAATATATCTAGAGAGGCAATATGAAATAGTAACCAGGAGGCTGGCCCTGGAGACAGAAGGACCTGGGCTCAAATAAAATTATCCCAGTGACCACTGGAAAGTCACCTAACCACCCACTGCCCCCAGGTAATTCCCTTGGTTGTGGAGTTGGGGTCTACTTTTCCCCATATTAATGAAATCACTGGTCTGCATGAAAATACATCTTAATAAGTGACATTTAGTAAACGATTCTATTAATCAGCACCTGCCTACTTGCCCTTTTGACCTTAAAGTCCCTTGTTTGTAGTCTTTTCAAGTATTTTCATATATATGAAAATATATGTAAAATATATAAAAATACATATGTACGTATAATTTTATATATGTGTATATACAAACACATATACAATTTTATCGGATCCTCTTAACAGCCCTGTAAGGTAGACAGATAAGTATTGTTATCCCTAGTAGGACTACTGAGGTTGGAAGAAGTTAAAAGATTTCACTAAGGTCACACAGCTATTAGATAGGGACAGAACTTTTACTTCAACACAGGCCTCCTGATTCCTGTTTCAGGGAATTTTTCTCCTATATGAAGTCTGCCTTCTTCATTTCTTGACAGTGCCTCCCTACTTAGTGACTTTCCTCTCCTGGGAAAGCAAAGGAAGAGACGATTGTTCTCCAGACTTCCAAAGTTTTTTTTTTTTGGTTCCTTCTTAGCAGAGGATCTTGAGAAGGAGCCTCAGGAGGGGAGTAGGATGGAAAGTTTTTGAAAACCATCAGACTTAGAGTAGAAAATATTCCCAGGCCTGCCTAAATTCCCTACAGAACAGTTCATTCATATTCAATATCCTAGTCTCTGGGAAGCCTTCAACTGGTAATGACCTTCGCCTAAATTATTATATAACAGTTTATTGGTACCCCCTATGAATTACTTACTGTGTAACTTTGGGCCCTATGTTATAGTCACATCATCAGAAGGGAGGACAGGGTCCATATGCTATCTTAATTTTGTATATTCCCTAGTATACATTAGACACACAATAAGCATATTTCAGCTTGTGAGGTGTCAGCGGCACAAATGCCTCTGTGGCCATTGGAGATGGAACATGAACTTGCTAAGTTGCTGAGATTAGGTGTGGATGTGGGAAAGCTTCCTTGGCTTTGGCCTTCAGGGCACACCAGCTGCTGAGGAATGTTGCTCCCTCTCTTTTTAGCTCCACATCACCAGGAAGGCCAAACCACAGAGTCTGTGGTGGCAGGGGTGGGGTCCCTTAGGAGAAGCAAGGCCTGAGGGAAGAAGGGAAGGCCAGGAGGGGCCTCGCACCAATCAGGCCTCTCTGAGTCCCAGCCAAATGCTTGGCCACGTGGGATTACATTTTCCTGCAGGAAACCTAATCATATTTCAGGAATGCAGAAAAGGAATAGGCTGTACAGAGAAGGGGGTTTACAGGCCTCTTTTGTCATAGAATCTCAGAGCTGGAGGGGGCCTTGAGCATGGGAGTTCCTTGCAGGCCTGGCCAGCACTTCTGCTTTTCTTTGTATATCCAATGCCAAACATAGGCTTGGCACATAGGAAGTACTTAATAAATACTTGTGGATTGACTGACTGCCCTTAGATGTCATCTATTCTAAATGCAACCTGAGCAGCAATCCCCCCCGAAACATCCAGTCAGTCACTAGAATTAACTTTCATCAAGCCGCCTCTTCTGTCTCCAGCCCATCCTCCAAGCTGATATTTCTACATTACGGTGCCACTCTCCTGCTCTCAAGAAGCTTCCTTGGTTCTCTGTTACCTTTAAATAAATAGGAGCTCCTTTGTTTGTCATTTAAAGCCTTTCATAATCTGACTTCAATTTATCTTTCCAGACTGATTATACATTCCTCTCTTGTACAGGGCCGGCTGGGCAGTGCAGTAGATAGACTGTGGGGCCTGGATTGAGGAAAATTCATGTCCCTGAATTCAAGTCTGGCCTCAGACACTTACTAGCTGTGTGACCATGGGCAAGTCACTCAACCCTGTTTGCCTCAGTTTCCTCATCTGTAAAATGAGCTGAAGAAGAAAATGGCAAATCACTCTAGTATCTTTGCCAAGAAAACCCCAAATAGGGTCACAAAGAATTGGACATGACTGAAAAATGACTGAATAACAACCACCCTTTTATATACTCTACACTCTACTCTACCTGACTTACATAATGTGTTACATACATGACATTCTATCTCCTTTCTCCATGCATCTGTCCTTGCCTGGAATGCCCTCTCCTGTCACCTCAGTTTCTTGGAATCTTTCTTTAATGACCAGTTTTTGTCACTCCCTACAAGAAGCCTTCCCTGATTCCTCTTGTTGTTAGTCTCCCTCCCCATTATTTTGTATTTGCTTTGTATATGTTTCGTATTTTCCCATATGTGTTGCTTTCATATCCTCCCAATAAATTAGAAACTCTTTGAGGGGAAGAACTGCTTTATTTTGTCTTTATAGTATTAGGCATGACACAGTGTCTGGCACAAAATAAGAATGAGTGAATGCTTGATAAATCAAATTTAATTGTATCCTCAATAAATGGTTCTCTATATTCTACTTGAAGAGGATGTCTGATGGGTGTCTAACTCCCAAGACAACCTTTCTACTTTGAGACAGTTCTGCTGATAAGACAGTTTTCCATAGGTGAACCCCAAATTCCTGTCTCTGTATGTCCCACCCTATATTTCTTGTGCTGCCCTCTGGAGCCAAGCAGTTCAACCCTCACCCTTCCTCTATTTGAGAGAAGAAAGTACTGATGCAAATTGAAGAGGGGATCCTAGGGGTCTGCTTGGGAGAGTTGAGTACTGGGGTGCCTGTGGTCACTGCCCCTACTTTGAGGGTAACTAGAATCCAGATGGAGAGTCTCCACTCCTCCCCACTACATTCGAATGTTTCCCATTGTTAGGCATTTGATCCTGTACTCAGTTCTTGTTGGGTTATTGAGTGATGGGAGAGCACTGCCATGTTCTTTGATCAAATGACAAAAAAGTGATTTGTCATTGTAACCCGAAGCATATAAAGAGCAATTAGAAATCCAAGGACTATGGGATAATCCGAGATAACTTTCATGATCATTATAGCATTAGATCAAAGCTCATTAGAAGAAAATTATCATCTTTTCATCTTCATTTTTGTATGTCCACAACTTCCCATGTTTTCCATTTTCCAGAGAACTATCCCTTGTAACAAATAATAAGAAAGGAAGGGAGAAAAAATATATTAGAAAATTCAACCAGCATATTAGCTAGGTGTCCCTAAAGTCTTAATGCATTTTTAAGCTGCTAAAAACCACATTAAGGCTGTTGGGGTACATTGTATGCAACATTTCATATTCATAGAGCCACCCCCTTCCCCCAAAGAAAAGAGGAAGAAACATTTCTCTTCTCTATGCTAAAGCTTGGTAATTATAATTATGCAGAATTCAGTTTGGGGCTTTTGTACATGTCTGTGTGTATACATATTATGTATATAACAGTAGTCATCTCAAATGAGATAACATATGTAAAACACACTTTGCAAATCTTAACTGTCTAGAAATGTAGCTATTTTGTTAGCTATTTTTATCGTTATTTTTCCAGGTTCTGCTTACTTTACTTTGTCTCAGCTCGTGTAACTTTTCTCATGCTTCTCTGAATTCTTCATATTATCTTTCTTTAGAGAACACTGATATTTCATTCTAATCATATACCACAATTGGTTTGGCTGTTACTCTCCAACCCAAAGTAATCTACTTTGGTTCCAGCTCTTTGCTACTACAAAAAAGTGCTTCCATGTATATTTTTGTGTGTACAGAAGAACTTCAAAGCTCTCCTATTTACCCAACTTTCCAAAATGAATTTGCCTGTACCCAGAGTCTCTCTGGCTAACCATTCTACTCAGCAGGAGTGAAGAGAACTAACATGTTGTGGGACAAGGAAACGAGGCCAGGATAGGCATGTGCACAGTGACACAGATTTATACATTATTTTTATTGCAATCATTATCCAAACAATAGCATTGCAGATCTTCCTACTCTGGAAGGGTTCTCCAGCTGTTCTTCATTATCACATGGTCTTACTTTGGAATTTTCATCTGGTTTCTGCACTACCCACTACCAAGAAGTAAACTTGGCCCAGTCTTTAAACCACCAAAGACAGAAATACAGAGGAATCTATTGCTTTCGTAATGGAGGATTCTATTTATTTGTAAATCATCATCAGTGTGTGCAGCCTGGCAAAGTAGCTGCCCTCTCCCAGGGGGCCCCTACGATAGAGTTCCCAAAAATGTAAACTGACTTCACCCATGGCTCCTTACACAAGCTCAGAGAGAGCGTTCATTTGCCTGATAGTCCTCCTGCCCTTGGAAATGTGCAGAAAGCAGAAAACCCTCCATCCATCCTTCTCCCTGAATTTTTCCTTGATCCAAACAAATTTATAGTTGGAGCAGAGAACTCTCCCATAATTGGCAGACCACCACAGATGCTGGCTCTGAAAACACTGAATTCTAACTCTAGAAAAGGGCCTTGGAGATGACCTGGGAACTTAGATTTAAAGTTGGAAGGGAGAAGAGTGGTCATCTAGCCCAATCCTCTCCCCTCACGTTACAGATGAAGACATGGAGGCCCAGAAAAGTGAAGCAATTTGCCCAAAGTCACACAGGTAAGCTAGTGACAGAAGCAGGAGAATTGGAACCCTGATTCTCCAGCCCCCAAAAGAGTATTTGGACCATAGCTTGGATCAAGGGTTCTTAACTTTTT
Source organism: Gymnobelideus leadbeateri (assembly GCA_011680675.1). Taxonomy (NCBI): domain Eukaryota; kingdom Metazoa; phylum Chordata; class Mammalia; order Diprotodontia; family Petauridae; genus Gymnobelideus; species Gymnobelideus leadbeateri. Next base: position 817,275 of record WOXC01002622.1, read on the forward strand.
TGTGTGTCATGGATCCCTCTGGCAGTCTGGTGAAGTCTGTGGGATCTTCCTAGAATAATATTTTTAATGTATAAAATAAAATGCATAGGATTTCAAAGGAAACCAATCATATTGAGACACAGCTAAATTTAAATACTAAAATACCTTAAAGAATCAGACAAATGAACAACAAACCCAAATTCATGAATCCAAGGCTGCCCTAGAGTACAGAAGTAACTTGTCCAAGATTACACAGCTTGGTTTGCTGGTGGCAGATAAGATAGGTGCCCAAAGGAAGAACCAAGACAATGAGAACAATGAGAGGTCAAAGGAACAAAGAGATCAGGGGGGTTTCCCTTTTCTAAGGTCCTCCAACACAAAACACCACCTAGCACAATGTCTTCCATCCTCATATCCTCAGGAAATTTTTGCTGGCCTACAAAACTTACTGTCAAAAGTCCTTCCTTCTTAAAAACCTACGAATAGTTTGTCAAGAAGAGAAGGGATTAACCTTGTCTGATTTGACACCAGTGGGCAGAACCGGGCACAGTGGGAGGAAGTTGTCAAGAGGTAAATTTTGTCTTTGTATAAGAAAAACCCTTATACATAACAATAACTCATAGCAGTTCAAACTGTCTCAAAGTAGAATGGGTTACTTTGGCATGCCCCTTACCTCCTCCCCCCCCAGATCAACCAATCGGCATGAGAGAAATAATAATTTCTTTCTTCTATTAATAACCAACTATTAAATCAGAACCAAAATTTTTCCCCTTTTCTATTTCCTCATCCAGAAATCAACCAGTGGGGGAATTTTTCTCAAAGACATATCCAGGCTAAAGATCTATTCAAAGACAGTAAAAGAAATTCTAAGTTTAGGCTAATGGGTGCATTCCTATTCATTGTGTTTATACAGTCGGGTCTGGAAAATGTGGATTCTCCCTTTAGTCAGACAGGTGAAATGGAAACTGTCAAAATATCTTTGACTAAAACTTGAGGGATCTAAGTCACATACCTCAAGACCCTCATTGGAATATAACTCACCTCTCATTATAATATTCATTCTCTCATTATTTGTTAACCCATCAGAATTGATTCCCACTCTTAGGAACACCTGCTCATCCAAGAGCATATAAACTGTGAGCCCACCATGATTAGGAGTCTTTGGCATTTGAGAGTGCCGTTAACCTCTTTTATTAATAACATGCTAGCTTTATTAAGAAAATAATTAAATTACCCAGAAACTTGGTCTCTTGAACTTTTGAAACATCACAAATAAAATTTTTTACTAATGCTTATTATGACTTAAGCACTGTGGGATACACAGATGATGGTGAAGCAGTTTCTGCCCTCAAGGGATATATAATCTAGCTGGGAGAGACATGGTGTTCATATATTGGTATATACAAAATTGATATAAATAGAGGCTGATTTTTCTCTGGGGAGGAGGAGAGATAGCAGCTGGAGGGGAGATCAGGAAGGTCTTCATGTAGAAAGCAGCATGTGAGCAGAGCCTTGAAGGAATCTAAAGACAGGTAAAGGGAGAATGCATTTGAGGCAGGGGGACAGTCAATTCAAAGGCGTAGAGAAAGGAGGTGGAGGGTGGTGTATGAGAAATATCATGAAGGTCAGTGTCACCGAACCTTGATGTACTGAAGGGGAGTACTGTGTTTGTTGTTGTGGTTCATCCTTCATTCTAGAAGAGGACCAACGACATCAGGAGGCTGATATCTTGACTTGCAATGAATTGGATTTCAGTGAGGCTGAACTGTGCAAGGTCATCAGCCTCACTCTCTCCAGAATCATTGGGGTCCAGTGACAAGATGACTGGTGATGATCCCGGGTGCAGTGGGGCACCCTTACCTTTTTAAGTTAAAGTCTTTCCCAGGTCACAGTTTGTCTGAGGCAGTACCCCTTTGGTCGTTAAAGTCTAGGTAAGATATGATAAGGTCACAGAGGTAGGTTGGGGAAACCGTCAGCTGAGGTCTTCTTGCAGAAGCCCAGTAACCATTTCTTGGTACTCTGGAGCAGATTGCTAGTCAGGTCTGCATAAAACAAGGTAACCTTTGAGGTCCTATCCAGCTCTAAGAGTCTATTTTCTCATCATGTTCCTCTTCCCTGTTTCTACTTCTGGTTTCCATGAGTCAATCTACAAGCATTTGTTAAGCATCTGCTACATGGCAGGCTCTGTTCTGGATGCTGGGGTGGGTGGGGGGAATGGCAAAAATAATGATGTTCCTACCCTCAAGAAACTTACAATCTATGGGCCAACACCATGTTCAAATATATGATAATTCACTTTATATACAAAGGTGAGCGTCTAGCAGGTAAGGAAGAGAATCAGGAAAGACTTGTGGAAGTTTGCCATTTGACCTTGTTATTATTTTTGTTTTTGGTGAGGCAATGGGGTTAAGTGACTTGCCCAGGGTCATAGAGCAGTAAGTGTCTGTCAAGTGTCTGAAGCTAGATTTGACCTCAGGACCTCCTGATTACAAGGTCGGTGCTCTATCCACTGTACCACCCAGCTGCCCTGACCTTATTCTTTACTTTGCTTCCCATTGTCATCCCCAGGAGACTTGGAGAACCACTGAGCCTTTGCAAAGTAAAACAGCCTGACATGGAGAATGTATTTTAGCAATCCATATATAATCTGAACTGGTAAAAACTGATCTAGTACATCTAGGACACGGCCAGGCAGGTTCTTGTACTTGTATTTAATTGTTTTATATCCTCCCCAGTAAACTGTAAGCAGTTTGTGGGCAGGGATTCCACCTTACTCACCTTTGTCTCCCCCACAGAGCCTAGCATACTGCTGGGCACATAGTAGGTAGGATCAGAGACACCAGAAGGGACAGAGGAGGAAGCTGTAAGCCAATCAGATTCAGCATCTCACCCAAGTTCAAAGCTGCACAGTGTCAGAGTCAGGATTTTGAACCAAGGCCTTCTGACTCCAAAGTTAGGGCACCTCCCATGCATCTGTGGCTTTGTCCTTGTTTGCTGAATCAACAGTAGATGTTTCCTGAATGAATGACCCACCAACTGACTTTTTTTGGGGGTGATCTCTTCCTTTTCTTTTCCTTCCTGTTTTCCCCACTGAAGATTTGAGGTTGCTATAGCAACTCTAAGGGAGAAGGGACTGGGACCTGGGATTTCAATGGTATCAGAAACTCCTACAATGCAGGGTCATCTCTTCCCTGCAAGTTATAGTCTTAGAGACTATATTTTTATACCCATGATAAATGAAAAGAGAGTCCTGGAACACTGAGAAGTTAAATGACTTGCCCAGGGTCACACAGCCAGGATGTATCCAAGGTGGGACTAGAACTCAGATTTTAATGGTTCTGAGATGAGCTCTCCATTCCCAGTACTATGCTGCCTTTGAAGCTTGATTCCTTCAAGGATCTGAAGAGGGAGACAGGGGCTTTTCTCTTCTCTCTGCCCTTATAGACCCCAAATTGCACTTATACTCCTTTTCATATAATAAAAACAAAACATAGCACTTAAATGATACTTCTAATACTATCCACATCTTGATATATTCCACATCCCTTGGCCTATTTGACCCTCAGAATGGCCCTATGACCTGTTTGGATCTGTTTGGACCTTGCTTTCTTCCTCTGTGAATGAGGAGATGATATTTATAGTTCCTTTGAGTTCTGAGGCTCTATGATTCAGGGCCATAATTCCAATAGGTGATAGTGCCATACCCGTTTTATGGCTGAGCAAACTGATGCAGAGAGAAGTTAAATAATTTGCCTGAGGTTTCACACTCTGTAAGTGGAAGAACCAGAGTTGGAATATAGGTCTCCAGGCCCTGATGCCACTGGATGCCTCACTGGTCCACATTGTGCCTTGTCCTCAGCCTTGTACCTCAGCGATTTGTATTAAGCAGATAAAATTGGAATTGGCTGTTTTGAAAGAGAAGAAAGACTTCTGTGAGGATCAGAATGACTGCTGGGAAGTCAGAGCAACTGGCCACAGTTTGGCCCACTGTGCAGAAAGAACCATGCTGAAAACCTTTGGAAATGAAGCAAAAATGAGCCCTGGTTTTGAAAGGAGAAAGAATCTTTGGAAATAGAAATGAAAGCAGTCCCATTTTAGCCTTTGGCTCCAAAGTGGCCACCCAGGATCCTGCTACCTTTCTTGCTTCCCTGCTACCCATGCTAGCTAGCTAACCTGGGCCCTGTACTGCCATTTCTCCCATCTACCTGCCTGCTATCCCCGGGGCCAAGTGCCCTGAAGGGGAGAAACTTACACTCCCACCCAGTGTCCTCAAGTGGGCTGGAAGAGAGCCTTACCATCAGCATTGGGAGACAGGTTGATAGAGCGTTAGACTAGCTGCTGCCATGTTGGGTATTCCAAGTGCTTTATATACAATATCTTATTTGGGGCCCACAATACCCCATTGGCTAAATAGATAAAGCAGGGAAAATTCCCATTTTTCAGATGAGGAAAGTGGGGCTGATAGAGATTAAACCACTAGCCCATGGTCACACGCTGGCACATGCCAGTGCCAGGATTCAAACCTGGATTTTCTAACCCCAAATTTAGTGGCTTTTCTCTGCTTTACTAGTGGTATCTTACTGTGGAAAGAGCGCTGAATCTGGGGTCAAAGAACCCAAATTCAAATCCTGACTCTGATGTTTACCATCTGTGCGACCTTGGACAAGTTAGTGAGGCTTCCTTGTCCTCTGAAGCTTCATATGTAAAACATAAGTTGGGACCAGATGATCTCTAAGCTCCCTCTTCCTTCTGGGTCTATAATCCTAAAGCCTCTCAGGTTTGGAGTCCTGACTCTCCTACTTCTTTGATGGGTGACCTTTGGGTAAGTGATTTCTACTCTGTGCATCTTATTTTCCTTTATCTATAAAACAAGGAGGTTGTACTAGAAAGGCAATGTGATACAGTATAAAGGAGTCAGAAGTCCGTGGGTCTGAGTCTAGCATCGGATACTTTCCATCTATATGCCTGTGGACAAATCACTTGACCATCAGTTTCCTCATCTGTGAAATGGGTATAAAAATACTCTATTATTTGTTGTTGTTGTTGTCATATGATCTCTTTTCAGCTGTGATATTCTGTGCTTTAGAAGCAACATTATAAGAGGTAAGAGGAGGAGTTGGAAGGGAAATGACCAACAGAGGTGGTGCCCTATGGGGTATATATTGCTCAAAATATCACCTCTGAGATTAGTATCATGAGGTGGAAATTGGCATGACCCCCTAACTCCATCTGCCTGTGTGGTGAATGAGTCATGTCACCTCTTAGCTCTGGGGATCTCTCATGGCTTCTATTCACATGAGAGTCCAGAACTGAGCAGCCCAGTGTCCCAAAGTATCGTGCATAGTCAAATCTGAATCCTTCCTTACTGGAACATTGTATCTGGGGTTAGGAAGACCTGGGGTCATATTCTGCCTCTGACCTTTCTGAACTATATGACCATGGGTAAGTCATTAAATCTTGTTGAGCCTCAGTTTCCTTATCTGTAAAATGAGGAAACATGAGTCTATGGCCTCTAATAACCCTTTCAGCTCGAAAATTATGATTCTTTGATCTCCTAGGTTACTGGAGTCAGGGCAGGGGTTCCAGGGGATGGAGCAAACTGATCTTCCAATGCTAGGGGTGAATATAAAGAAAAATCAGTGGGGGAATGAAGCATTTGCTTTAGGAAAGAGTTTGTATTTGGATTCTTTTTAACAGCTCCCTGACTCAGATAAGCTGATTGTTCATCAGTGTAGGCACCATCATGGGACCCACCGTGGCTGTGGGTCACGAGTCAGCCTGCCCTTTTCTGACCTGGATGGTTTTCTCATCCTCCCCCATCTCACCTCCACAGAGAATCTACCCAGTGTGCTCTAGGTCTTTGAATATTTTAACATTTTGTAGCTTCTAGGACACCTCCTGGGCTGCTCATACTCTCTCTCTTTCTTGCTATTATGTGACTTGCCCACCTCCTTTCTTAAATGCTGAGGATTTAAAATGCAGCTCTGTTTACAGAATTTCAGTGGAAGCATTGTTTGTCAAGAACACATTGATCATGCAGAGATGGTATACTGCCTTCCAATTTAATTCATCAGACACTTATTAATTACCAGCTGTGTGCAAGGCATATTCTTTGACACTGGGGATACAGAGACAACACAAAACAAAGCAAAACAAACAAAAAACACTAACCAAAACTATAATAGTCTCTGCCATTGGGAAGGTTACCCATGACTGGTTGGATACGGCTTATCATGGGATCAAGGGCCTAAAGCAGAAAGGGACATCAGAGACCATTTAGTCATTTTACAGATGAAGAAACTGAGACCTTGGGAGGCTATGTGATTTGTCCAAGGTCACACAAGTAGCAGGGACAGCTAGGTGGCAAAGTGATAGAGTATGGGGTCTGAAGTCAGGAAGACTCATTTTCCTAAGTTCAAATCTGGCTTCAGATACTTATTAACTGTGTGACCCTGGGCAAGTCATTTAACACTGGTCACCTCAATTTCCTCATCTGGAGATGAGGAAATGAGCTGGAGAAGGAAACGGCAAACCACTCTGGTATCCTTGCCAAGAGCCCCCAAATGGGGCCACAAAAAATCAGACATGATCAAAAAGACTGAACAACAAAACTTGACTCTAGAACCAGGCTTTTTCTCTTTGTCTCATACAACTTCATCCCAGAGAGAGCATGATAAGCTCCTTCACTACTCTGTCCTCTGCAAGATAGTGGCCAGTTTTTCCTCCAGTGCTCTCCTCAGATTCCTTGGGTTTTCCATGGCAGCAGGATTGTAGGGCCCAGGACTGTACCAAGTCTAATCATGTAAGCCTTTATTTTCAGCCTGTGTCTCATCAAAATCAAACCAACAGAGGAATTGAAGGCTCAGCCTGTTCTTTTCCTACAGGGTCCTTTGGCAGGAAGAGCAGAAAGCAAGAAGGGCACGGGGTTTGAAGGTCCCACAATACTCAGGGACTTCTGGGCTGTCTTGTTTTTTTTTTCTGCTGAAAGGAATTCTGTGACAGGAACACTTTCTCCCTCAGACAACAGCAGAATATATGAGGAGAGGAGAAAGGCCATCATGAATTAATAGGCTGAATGTTTCACTTTTCAAACTCTCTTAAACTGTGACCTTGACATCTTGACCACTCTAGCCCAGAGAATTCAAGCTGCTGTGGGAAGGGTTGGGATCCATGGCCCCTTCAGTTTTTCCCCTGCTAAATATCATCCCAGTTGCCTCACTGAAAACACTGGTGATAAAGATGCCTTATTATTTGTTTCCTGATATTTGTTTTTCTGGGAATGCCCATTTTGCCACAGGAATCTGTCCACATGGAGGAAGACCAGATGATGGGAGTAAGTCAGAAGAATCAGGACTCCTGCCCTTTTCATGCCCGTGATTGATAAGAGTTCCTTCATGTTAAGCTTTACTGCTCTACGCTGTGTTGGCCACTCATCTAACCCTCCTGTCCCATGGCAACAATGCCAGGCCCCAAGGGGATGTCAAGTGATCAATCAAAAGACATTTATTAAGTGCCTACTATGTGCCTTTGCCACTGTCTCCAATGTCTCACAATCAACTCCAAAGCTCTTTAGAGAGACCTTGAGATTGTCTTTGTTTCACTTCTTCTGACCTCATTGTGTGAGTTCCCTGTAAAACAGTCTTTTGGGCAAATAAATGTCTGGCTTTTGAACAACATGGCCAGCCCGTGAGAATTGTGCTTTCTGCAGTAGAGTTTGAATGGTTGGTAATTCAGCTGGAGAAAGGGCCTCAGTGTCCGGTACTTTATCTTTCCAGGTGATCTTCAGAATCTTCCATACTTCTTCAGGGGCCTCTTTATTCTGTAATATGAGTGATCCTCCAGCCAAAGCAATCCCACATTCACCTTTATAATGAACCCTCTACCACATGTCGAAGCCTACCTGGAAGGCCCTTACCTCACCTTGTCTTTCTGCCATTCTAGGTCTATTTATTCCTTTAAGACCTAGCTTGGAACTTCTTAATTCTAGGAAACTTCCCAACTTACCCCTCTCCTCCCCACTTCTTTACTCCTCTCCCATTCTGAGCTCTACTCCGGTGTTCTTACACATATTCACATTCTGCTTTGTCTCTCCTTAAACAGAAAGAAAACTCTTGGAACACAGAGGTTATACCATCCTCTCATTTTGTATTCCCTTGTGCCTTCTTCCCAACCAACAAGACTTAGTATAGTGCTGAACCCATAGTAGATACTCAAATATTGCTTCTAAGATAGATGAAAACCTAGGGAGCCTGATCTGTATAGTTTGTGAACAGACACCAGGATGGCTAAAACTTGGTTGTTTTTCTCTTTCCTGCTATTTTAAAGGGCCTGATGCCACCATACCCACACATAAGCTTCTGGAAGAGAGAGAGTCCAGAGATTGGGAAGAGCAGACTTTCTGTTCGTCCCCAAGCATTGAGTGAACATGAAAGTTCTAAGTATAGCTCCTTTATGCCAGAAGTCTCCAAATGGGGTTGTGGCTCTCTGGGGGGCCATAGTCTGACCCCAATGCATGTGTGATCAACCAATGGGGGCCTGACTGGCAATATGGGGTCCCATCTCCCCATCCCACCTTTCCCCATAGCCAGTCATGGGGTTCATCTCAAATATAACCCCGCCTACTCTAGACTCCTAGTAATCCCTCACTCTGCCTCCTCCCTCCACCCTTCAAGCTGCCAGCCTCCCAATGACCTCTCATGGCATTTACTACCCAACTACTACTCCACCTACACAAATGTCACTGGGAAAATTCCCATACTCTCTGTGTCCAGATTACCTGTTGGTAGCTGCAGGCTAGCTCTGTGCTCCAGGGAGTGGCCATAAGTAAGAGTCCTACCCCACCTCCCCCATTTTTATTTCGGGTGGGACACAGTGAGTTAGACTGGATGGGCAAGCATGGATGGCTTGTGTTTTTCATTGCAGACCTCATTGCATTATCTTCCCCTCCCCCCAACTCCTCTGTGTTGTGACCTTCCCTATCACAGTGGAGGGTACCACCATCCTTCCAGTCACAGTGGTTCCGACCTTGGTCATCATTGATTCCTCATTCTTCCTCACCCCATCCATACAGCCAGTTACCATATACTGCCCACCTGCACATCTCTCACACATCTACTTCCTTTTCTGTAATCAAGCAGCTCTCACCCTTAGTCTCCCTGTCCCAAGTCTCTCCATTTCCTATCCGTCCTCCATATAGCTGCCAAAGTGATCTATCTAAAGTGCAGGTTTAGCCAAATGACTCCTCTGCTCAATAACCTGCAGTGCCTCCCTATTGTCAAACATAATTTATCTTTATCTCATCCTTTTTGAAATATTTATTACTTGAGTAAGTTTTATAGTACATGTATATAGTTATGGAGACACATGTTCAAAAAATTTTGCCTTGAAGGGTTCATGATCAAAAAGGTTTAGAAGTCACTTCTTTATACAATCAATTACTCTTCCAAAGAGGTCTGCTTTCTCAATTCTGCTACTCTTGCATTTCTAGAAGAAATAATAATATTAGTAGTTAACATGTATCATAAGGACTTTAAGATTTGTAAAGTGTCTTACATACATTTTTCTCATTTAATCCTTATAAGCCTTTGAGACAATTGCTGTTATTATGCCTATTTTATAGATGAGGAAACTGAGGCAAACAGAGGTTAAGTGACTTGACCAGGGTCACACAGCTAGTTAGTGTCTGAGATCAAATTTGAATTCAGATCTTTCTGACCCCAGGACAAGCACTGTCTTCATCAAACCACCTATCTGCCTCCAGTCCCTTTTTTGGGAAGGAAGGAAAGAAAATAGGGCCTAAAGGCAGAAGAACTTTGAGTTGTCCTGAAAGGAGAAATAGAACAAAAGCTTTTCTTTGTCTGTTGTTTGTTAATTAATTTGCTTTTCCCAAGTTAAAGCCTAGGAACCTGAGGTAACATTTTGCCCTTTTTTGTATTTATTTTTGTTGATTGTTATTAATTCACAATTTGATCATTTTAAAATTATATAACAATAACTAAGAAAATAAAATCCCTTTCAACTAAAATCCTATGATCCTATGAGAAATCGTGGGGTAATGGGGAGAGGGAGAAGAGAGGATCTCTGCACCAGAGCAGAAAAGAAATCTCTTCTCAGTCTCCAGCTCCAGCACCCCTTTGTGCTACTATGCCGGCTAATGGAACAGCAGATGTCACGTCACTTCACAAGATTTTAACTTTGTTTTAGTTTTCTTTTTTTTAGTCTTACCACTATGCTATAAAAATACTTTTTCATGGCACTGAGCCCAATTTTCCAATGCAGAGAGAACTGAGGGGGTATTTTTACACCACCTGGGTGGACATGTGCCAACATGTGCAAAGAATGAATACCGGTCAGGTGCCCCAGCAGCTGCTGCACAGTGAGAGGTAGTGTGCTAAGTCTGAACAGGGTGTGCAGGAGAAAGCTTTTAAAGACACACTGAAACACCTCTGCCAAGAATGGGGTTACCAAAGATCCTTTGGGAAAAGGAGATCATTGTTACACGCCATTTACTGTGTCATTCTCAGCAGTAACGGCTGCACCATCTAATCAAAGAACAGTATTTGTAGCTGCTTAGAATTAGAGATTCTTCAAGTTGAAACATACCTCCGGGATCATCTTAAGCATGCATCGTATATCCAACATCATCAACCAGGAATGAATTGATAATTAACTTATGAAATCATGAAATGGGAGCAGGCACACCCAGCTCTTTGGATACTCCCTGGGAAAGACCACAGTGGCATTGGGAAACAGGGCTGTAATCGCTCTTTGAAAAAACACAGATTGTGCTGCAAGAAGTGAAGAGAAAACGTGGCAAGACCTACATGAACTGATGCAAAGTGAAGTGAGAAGAACCAGGAGATCATTGTGCACAGTAATAGCAATGTTGTCGTGATGGTCAACTGTGAAAGACTTGGCTACTCTGATCAATACAATGATCCAAGACCATTTAAAAGGATTCATAAAGAGAAGTGATGAACTATAAGTGCAAATTGAAGTATAATTTTCTTATTTTCTTAATCTTTCCTTCTTTTTTTGGTGATTCAGTTAATACAGAAATGTTTTAAGTAATTTCATATGTATAATTGATATAATATTGTTTGCTTTCTCAGTGGGTAGGGGAAGGTTGAGAGAAAGGGAGGGGATCTGGAACTCAAATTTTAAAAAGGAGAGAATGTTTAATATTTATTATTTATTTATAATTATATATTATATTATATATAATAATATTTATAAAAATAAATAATATTTTTAAAAAATAAGGCAAAAAGAAAGTGAGACAAACAAGCAATGTGAGGAAGAAGATGGGGAGGCAGAGAGGCACACAGTATCACTCATGAAATCATGGACCAGAGTAAGGAGCACTCAGTAGCATTGACCTGATGGAGAGGGAAGGGGGTTCATGGAGAAGGAGTTTGAGGTCTCATTTATATAGGGTTTGGGGGAAAACAGATCAACTCCTATCTGTGTTACTCTGTGGTCAGTTCATTAACATATCCAAATCATTTCAAAGTTGTCAGTAAAACTTTAAAGTTAACATGTCCACATAATCTCAAAATTATTAGTACCATCTGGTGATCTGCTGGTCTTTACTGTGGGTAGTCTGAAATTTGTCTGGGATTTACATATCTTAGGACCAAAATGCCCTGACATCGATGTCTAGATGATTTCCCCTGATGCAACACATATGACCAGTGTGTGACTTTTGGTTATTATATGATACAATTTGTAAATCATGCTCCTTTGATCTTTGGGATGGTTTGTATGTGACTTTCAGATTCCTTTTTATTATTTATTTATTTATTACTTTTTTTTTTAACAATATTACTTTCTATTACTGCCACTTTATACGGCCACTTATAAACTTACTTCCTATACTGATTAGAAGGAGGATGGGATGGGCAGGGGGACCAGAACAAGATACAATTTTAGTACAAGGACCAATCCAGATTAAAATATTCTCTCTCCTGAGGGAGCTAAAATTTAAAAACAAACTTCTGTATTACCCTCTTTGCCTTGACCTCAGCACTTGACCTCCCCAGAGAGTAACTTCCATCTTGAATTCTCAGAATAACTGTGTGGGTATGTACTATAAGCGCTATAGCTCCTGTACCCCCACCTATGTGCTTTCCATTAACAATCAGCCAGGTGATACAACTAGTTCTTAGCAATGGCATTTACTAAGGTGGCATAGAACAGCAAAACAAAACATTCCTCCCCTCCTAAAAACTAGAGAACACTCTTTAACAAATATACACAATGATCATGGGAAGAGTGGGTACCAACTTAGAATACAATGGTAGCATGGCATGCACATAATCAACACATGTGACCAAAGCAATTCACAACTCTGGTACTACAGGGCCTAGAAGCCCTATATCTCTCTGGAAAGAGATATCTATACATCTCTGTCTACATCTATCTCTCTGTCTATCTATCTGTCTGTCTGTCCTTCTGTCTGTCTATCATCTCTCTGTCATTTCCCCTTACTTCTCTTAGCCTAAATCTTATTTGTCACATGAGCATCTCCTTTAGTCCATAGACAGCTCTCTTCTCTGCTGCTAGGAGTCTCATTCCTTGAAGCTGCTTCTTCCCTCAAGGGACTACCTCTCTATATCAATGTCTGTCTGGAGTGTGTCTCTACTCCCCACTCTATACAGTGGCTCCTGTGGTTGAGTAATTCCCCTGCAAAACTACATGACTCCCCCAATATCTTGCTCTAGTTTTTCTCAAACTCTGAACTTCTCCAGAGCTTGTCAATTTATTTATTTATTTATTTTTGTGTTTTGTTTTGTTTTTTTTTTGAAGGGCAATTGGGGTTAAGTAACTTCGTCCAAGGTCACATGGCTAGTTATTTTGTGTGTGTGTCTTAAGTGTCTGAGGCCGGATTTGAACTCAAGTCCTCCTGACTCCAGGGCCAGTGTTCTATTCACTGTGCCACCTAGCTACCCCTGCTTATCTATTTCAATCCTTGAAAAAAAGGGTCCAATTTTTTGCTCATTTCATGAGTCTGTTCCTTTTAATTCCGCTAAAGAAAGGTGTCCACACTTCTTAAGTAGGGCAAGAGATATTAACAACTTGTTAACACATCAACTTCATACCACCTATTATTTATTTTTCATTTTCTGTAACTATATCAACTATAGAAGGGACCAAATCTTTCCTTCCTTGTACTTCTTTTAAAATAATTTTAATTGATAGCTTTTGTTTTCACATCACCTCCATTTTCTCTTTTTTTTTCTTTTTTCTTTTTTTTGGAGGGCAATTGGGGTTAAGTGACTTGCCCAAAGTCACATGGCTAGTAAGTATGTCAAGTGTCTGAGGCCAGATTTGAACTTGGGTCCTCCTGACTCCAGGGCGGTGCTCTATTTATTCACTGAACCACCTAGCTGCCCCAACATCACCTCCACTTTCAAATATATTCCTCCCTTTGTCCTAACCAGAAAGTCATTATTTTGACACAAAGAACGAGAGGAGACAAGTAATTAGAAAAACCAACCCATACATCCGCAGAGTGTGACAGTATGTAATACCCCACTCCATAGTCTACACTTCTGCAAAGAAGGAAAGGAGGTGCATTTTATCACCTCAGAACCATTGAGCTCTCTCATTATGATTATACAGGTTCAGTTTCTGAGTTTTGTTTTTTGCTGTAGTTTTTTCACATTTACATTGTTTTCCTGGTTTTGCTTATATTGCTTTGCATCAATTCATGTGTCTTCCTGAATTCTTCACATTCACCAATTTTTATGGTGCCGTAGTATTCCATTATATTGATATGTCACAATTTCTTAAAGACACTTCTCAACTGATACACATTTACTTTTTTCCTAGTTCTTTGCTACTTACAAAAGTCTTGCTATGAATATTTTGGTGCATATGAGACCTTTTGTTCTGTCTTTGTCTTCCTTATGGTGTATTTTTAACAGTGGCATCGTTGGGTCAAAGGGTATGAACATTTTAGTCAGTCTCTTTAGCATAATTCTAAATTGCTTTCCAGAACAGTTGGACCAATTCACAGCTCCACCAACAGGATGTTAGTGTGTCCAGGGGTATGCTGGTATAAATACTTAAGAACCTATTCTCTGGGGAAAAAATACAAATGATATACTTTTAAGTTTAATCTACATTATTAACATCTTCTCTATCACTTTCATAAGTATAGACAATCAGCAAAACACTAAATCGGTCCTGGTTTACAGTACTTGCCAATTTAGGAAATGTAAATACTTACCCTGAAATTGTAGCAATCAACTCTCTTGAGCCTACACAGCTTGCTCCAATACACCCTTCGGTATGCCTGTCTTTCTAATGTCCCTTCTAACAATGACTTTTCCAAGAGTATAAGGGGGTTGTTGGATTTTGATCAACCTCTTAAACTAAGCTAAAAGGATAAACATGTTCCTAATTAGTTAATTTTATATTAAGCCTTCCCTGACTCCATCCTCTAGTTACTGTTCCCTTCTCTTCCTGGAAATTACTTTGCATACATTATGGATCTACTTATCCATGAATATTTAGTATTTAAATATACTTTCACTCCATAGAATGTAATCTCCTCAAGGGCAGGGACTATTTCAGTTTTGTCCTTGGATCAGAAATTCAGAGAGGATGGGGATCTTGGAGGTCCTTTAGTCCAACAACCTCATTTTACAGGAGAGGAAATAGACTCAGAAATGCCCTGTCCACAGGTAGTTAAGTTACACAAACAGGTCTCCTGACCCCAAATCCAGAGTTCTTTCCCTCCCACCACCCCTTGTATCCCCATTGCCTAGCTCAGTGCCCTTGCATATGATAGGTGCCAAATAAAGGCATTAAATTAAGATGGAATTTCAGGTGTCAGTCTGGAATTGGGGAGAAGTGGTGAACACTAGGTTCATATGGCCAGCTTCCCCAAAATTCACACCTCTGTTTGATCCTCTGGAACTTTACAATGCTTACCACCAGGCTGCTAGAAGTAATGGCAAGTGGGGGGGGCGGAGCCAAGATGGCGGAGTAGAAACAGCTCATCCAAGTCTCTCTGCCCCCAGATTCCCCCCAAACTATGTAAAAAAGGACTCTGAACAACTTCTGGAGCCCCAGCACCCACAGAACGACACAGAGAAGCTAACCCCCTGCTGAGGACAGCCCAGCAGCCCTGCAGGAAGGACCAGTGCAGCGGTCTGGGAGCCGGCAGCACGCACAGTGCAGAGCGCAGGAGCCGAGTCGAGCCGAGCCCAGGTCCACGTGAGCCGAGGTTTTAGCCCCAGGGCGGCAAGGCCAGCAGCCGGCTGGAGGAACCCCAGAACACCAGGAGCTGTGGCGACTCCAGAATTATCAACATAGACATGCCTAGGACAAAGTAAGAGGTTAGTGTCCTATGGACTTTGGGACCTGTATTTGGGGAATGCGTCAGCTCCCTCCCCTGGGGGCTAGAAGCCGCTGAGGAGACATGCCATTTTGTAGTTTTCAGAGGCAGCTCTGGCTCCCAGCCTACAAATCGTGGGGAGATCCAGCGATCAGTCTTGGCTTGCTTTAACCTCCCTGGATCTGGATTGTGATCTAGGGTGGAAGTTGTGGGTGGGTTTACAGCTTGCCAGAAACGGAAGTTGCCCCCCACACGTTCGGGACGAAAATTCCTCTAGCTGGCCTTAAAGCCATAGTGTGGCAACAAGCCCAAAAGTCAAGCAATTAAGTGGCAACATGCCAAGGCAAAGGAAACAGAAAAATGCAACCCTAGACTCCTATTTTGGGGGCATAGAGCGGGAAAAGGACTGTGAGGTCAGAAGTCCTGCTCCAAAAGCCCCAGGGGAAACATGAGCGGGTTGCAGGCCATAGAGGACCTTAAGAAGGACTTTAAAAATCAAATAAGAGAAGTGGAGGAAAAATTAGAAAGAGAAATGAGAAGGATGCAGGAAAAGTATGAAATGAGGGTCAACAGCCTGACTGAGGAAAACAACACCTTAAAAAATAGACTAGCTCAAATGGCAAAGGAGGCCCAAAAGGGCAAATGAGGAGAAGAATGCCTTAAAAAGTCGAATTTGCCAGATGGAAAAAGAATCTCAAAAGTTCACTGAGGAGATTCATTCCTTCAGAGTTAGATGGGAGCAAATGGAAGCTAGTGACTTTATGAGAAATCAAGATGCTGTTAAGCAGATCCAAACAAATGAAAGATTAGAAGGCAATGTGAAATATCTCATGGGAAAAACCACTGACCTGGAGAATAGATCCAGGAGAGACAATTTAAAAATTATTGGACTACCTGAAAGCCATGATCAAGGAAAGAACCTAGAAATCACCCTTCAAGAAATTCTCAAGGAAAACTGCCCAGATGTTTTAGATCCAGAGGGCAAAATAGAGGTTGAAAGAATCCACCAATCACCCCCTGAAAAAGATCCCAAAAAGAAAACTCCCAGAAATATTATAGCCAGGCTCCAGAATCCCCAGATCAAGGAGAAAATACTACAAGCGGCCAGGAAGAAACAATTTCAATATTGTGGAAACACAATCAGAATAACCCAGGACCTGGCAGCTTCTACACTGAGGGATCGAAGGGCATGGAATATGATGTTCCAGAGGGCAAAAGAACTGAGAATGAACCCAAGGGTCACCTACCCAGCAAAACTGAGCATTTTGTTTCAGGGGAAAATATGGTCATTCAGTGGAATAGAGGACTTTCAAGCATTCTTGAGGAAAAAATCAGAGTTGAATAGAAAATTTGACATCCAGACGCAAGAAGTAAGAGATGCCTGAGAAGGTCATCAGGGAAAAGAAATCAAAGGGAACTTATCAAAGTTGAACTATTTACATTCCTATATGGAAAAGCAATAACTGTGACTGATGATATCTTTCTCACTTTGAAAATAATGGAAGAAGGGGGTGTGGTCATATGAATACATATGTGAATGTGTGTGTATATGGTTACAGTTATATATGGATAGAGGGCATAGGTTGAATTTGTTGGGAAGGGAGAATACTTGAGGGATGAAATTATGAGGTGAGAGAGGAAAGTGGCAAGAGGAGATGGGGAGAGACAGGGTAGGGTAAACTATCCCATGTAGAAGAAGCAAGGGGAAGTGGTTGCAAAGGAGGGGGGAGAATAAGGAAGGCTAAAAAGGCAAAACCACATTCACATTGAATTTGGTTCAGGGAGAAAATGACATACAAACTAAATGGGATCTCTCAACCTGCAGCAGGATAAGGGGAAGGGGGATGGGAGGAGGGATGATGGATGGGAGGGCATCCTTGTGGGGAGGGGAGGTTGGAAGTACCCACTATAGAAGAGGGACAGGATCATGTAGGGAATGGACCAGGTGGGGGGTGGGATGAGTGGGAGGGAATTTTAAGCAGCCTTGTACAATATATCTACTATGATAATGTTTTGCATAGCTAGACATGTACAACATATACTGAACTGCTTATCTCCCAAGAAGGAATGGGTGACAAGGGAGGAAGGAAATGGATCTGAAATTTGAGGTCGTAACATTAAATGTTTCAAATATATATAAATACTATTATTAATACTCTTTCGCTTGTAATAGGGAGATAAGATGTGCAGGCATTGGGACACAAAGATTTACCTTCCTCTAATGGAAAAGTCGATGGGGGTATGGGAGAAGGTATGGGAGAGAGCAGATTTGAGGAAGTGATATCTTGTGGGACTACTATTCTGGGAGGTTGGGTAGGGGAATAATGGGGGGGAAATGATTGTAACTCAAAATCTGGCGGAAATGAATGATGTAAAACAGAAGTTAATAAAGCATTTGTTTAAAAAAAAATAGAAGTAATGGCAAGTGGTTGCCCAACATTTGCTGATCAAATGAACCGAGCTTCAAATAAGCTAAGTGAGCAGGGAGAGAACTCGTCCTTCTCCCCCTTTTTTTCCTCAGAGGGCACAGGGGAAACGTCCTTTTGTTGCTTTTGCTGTTATTGTGTTTGTCATTCATTATGGAAGAGAACCATGACATCAGGATGCCATGACTTGCAGTTGACTTTGATTTGAGTGAGGGAGGGCTGTGCAAGGTCACCAGTCTCAGTTTCTCCTCCAGAGCCATCTGGGTCCAGTGACCAGATATTCATCAGGATGAACTGGAGATGGCCCACAATGCAATGGGAGACCCCGGCCCTTTTAAGCTAAGGCCTTTTCAGGTTCTCACTTTGAGTGAGACAATGCCTATTCAATGAATAGGTCTCCTTAAGAAATGAGCTAAGGGGTGGTCCCTTTAATTAAAAAAAAAAATCAAACTGGGAGGGAAAGAACCTCAGGGACAACCAACCATAGCCCCTGCCAGGAAGATAGGCAGGCAGGGCAGAACAGTCAGGAGAATCAGTACTTTTTCTACCATTATACTTTTCCTATCTCATGTGCCTGAGCATTGTACTTTCTGAGGACAGAATTTACCTATAATAATGTGATGCTTTCAGCATTAAAAGGGCTCAATCTTTGGTCTATATATGGATGTATTTATTAGTTGTGTTTCATAGAAATTCCACAAAGTAGATGCTGCTCTTATTTGAAAATAGGATTTTAGGAGACAGGTCTTTGGCGCAGATCAAAAATATCACACTTAGGTTAAGTCACAGGACATGGGAGCAGGGGAGGATCATCAATGTGGGGACCAAGGAATCCAGTACATTTACACACACACTGATATTCTAGCACAAAGCTAACCTTGGAAAATGGAGTATTGGTATGTATTCTGAGGCATTCAGGAAACCACTTAAGTTTCATCACATGAAAACCATGGTTGCCCAGAAGCTGACAGGCCCATCTGACATCTTATGTATAATATTTAAATCAGCACACATGTCTCAATTCTTCAGGCAATAACAGAAGTATCCAGCACTAGCCAGTGCAGTTAAGAACATGGTATATGAGGTCTGAGAAATCTGCAACTATAAGGAAAGTAGGGAAAGATGGTGCTATTTAATAGATGGGAAAGGGTAATCCCCAGAATGAGACAAGCACAAAAGGAAGTGGTACAAAGGCTAGAACTGGTCATTTAACTATATCAAAACCATCATGATAAGGGGCGGCTAGGTGGCGCAGTGAGTAGAGCGCCGGCCCTGGAGTCAGAAGGACCTGAGTTCGGATCCGGCCTCAGACACTTAACCCACACAAACAAAAACCTAGCCGTGTGACCTTGGGCAAGTTACTTAACCCCAATTGCCCTAAAGGGGCGGCTAGGTGGCGCAGTGAGTAAGAACGCCGGCCTTGGAGTTGGGATGACCTGAGATCAAATCCGGCCTCAGAAAATGAGCACCCACACATAAATAATGACTAGCCGTGTAACCTTGAGCAAGTTACTTAACCCCAATTGCTTTAAAAAAAAAAACCATCATGATAACATCGAGTCAGCAGGAGCTCATGAGGTGCCTGCTATGTGCTGGGTGGATGCCTCTCCAATGAGGGAGCAGAGGGAAATGGAAACAGAAGGAAGGGAGCTTTGAAGGAAGGGACAGTGTCAGTTATTGGAAGAGAGCAGCCATTGTGGGCAAGGGCTCTGGGCTCCTTCTGTGGGGTGGTAGTGGGTCACATATTAACCAGATGAAGGCACAGTTGTCTGAGAACCTCAGTGACACAGAAGGTCATGCAGAAGGGGAGCTTATTTATAGAAACACCAGGGAAAAAAGGATGCCTAATGCTCTCAGTGGAGACCATCATCAGATAGATGGCAGCATTTTTCTACCACGTGGTGAGGATAATTTTGCCAAATTTTGAACAATTTTCCTGATGAGAAGGGTAAAAGCCATCTAGACCAGGCAACAAGAGCCTTTTTCATCCTGGATTTTAAGGAACATAGGACAAGGAACAGAGAATAGTGTGGATGCCAAAGGGCAGTGTAGGTGTGTGACTCTTCAGGTGACACCTTGGAGGCAGACGTGTTTTTCAGGTAACCCACACTAGCCAATGAGTCCTGATGGCAAAGGACTTTAAAGACCCTAAAATGAGGGTAGCCAATAATGAAAAATGTATGTTAGGTAATACTCTTCTGGTCAGCAATATTACTAAGAGTGGTACACCTCATCTTAAAATAGAAACACTCCTAACAGCAACCTGTACATGCCATGGGAGCCCAGTGCTGAATGAAAATGTATCCACCGACAACTATACCAGGAAGATGGTACCTATGACTCAGTTGTAGGAGAATGTCTTTTTTCAGGCTTCCTTCCAAGTTGTCACACTCTTAGATAGATGAACCTTTCATTGCATTTTTAAAAAAAACCAACAACAAGCTATATAACCCAATGAGGGACAAGAGATTTGGCAAATAAAGGTACAATCACCATTTAGTTCTTTGGTACATGTTGGAAATGCATTTTATTTTTTAAAATTGATACCCCCCCTTTTTTTTTTGCTTTTTGGAGGGCAGTTGGGGTTAAGTGACTTGCCCAAAGTCACACGCCTAGTGTCTAGTAAGTGTGTCAAGTGTCTGAGTCTGGATTTGAACTCTGGTCCTCCTGACTCCAGGGCCAGTGCTTTATTCACTGTGCCACCTAGCCACCGCAGATACCCTTATTTTTTATCCCAGTTTTCTCCACATCCCTTCCTCTTAACCCTAAGAGGATTATAACAAACACCTTTCCTTATAACAAAGACCAAAAGAAAAATATCAGTTCATCTATACCAACTGAACCATTGGATGTCCCTGACAGGGTATTCAACATTCCAAACCCATTGTCCCATAGTTCTTCAACAACAGCAAGGAGGCACATACAGGAAATGAATTTTATAAGAAGAAAATCTGCATACTTCTGGAAGTCAAGTAGTTCCCTGTTACCTTCTGACATTTAACACTAAAATTTTAGAGGTTAGAGAATCCTCAAAGGGTGATCTGGACCAATCCCCTGCATTAGTATCCAATTAGATGGATTCTACCTCCACAACATAACTCACACACCCCCTTTTCTCCATGCACATGGCCACAACACTAGTTTGAGATAACATTACCTCTTGACTGGACTATTACGATAGCCTTCTGTCCTCAAGCCTTTCTCCATTCCAATCCTTCTGCCACAAAATGATATTCCTAAAGCTCAGACCTGACCATGTCACTCCTCTGCTTAATAAGCTCCAGTTACCTCTGGAATCAAATACAAATGTTTCTGTTTGGCAATTAAAATCTTATGCAACCTTTCCAACATACCATTCCAGCCTTATCAGACATCTCTCCCCTTTGTGAATTCTACAGTCCAGCCCAAGTGGCTTCCTTTCCATTTTCTTATGTCCATCATGGTATCCCAGTTACTCTCTCCACACAGTCCCTCATCCCTAGAGAATGTATTCCTTCTTAACCTCCCCCTCTTAGAATCCCTAGCTTTCTTTTTAAATTTTTTTTTCATTTTTAACTTAAATACAAAGCAAAAAAAAGAACATCTCACACAGAATCACATAAAAAATAGGATTCAACATAAAACCATGAATTTCCCTATTATACTATTTATTTAAAAAAGCAACTATGTAATAAATACTAGACATTGTTTTCAAAGCTGCCCTTCTTTTCTGTTCTTTCTTTTAAGTTTTCTATTGTTCTCTTCAAGTGTGCATTTCTATTTTTTTCTCTCTCCTCACCCTGCCCTAGAAAAGGCTGCCATTAAACATAAATATATATATATGCAAAAACACACTATAATTTTAATTATGCGGAATGTTGTGTGATGTTACCAAAGTATAGAAGATTCAAGAAATATGACAAGTCCCTCCACCATTTCAAACAGGGAAGAGAAGTATTAGAATAGTTTTAAATGCCTAAATTATCATTAGAACTTAGCACAGAACATTTAGGGTGAGTGTTCTTCATTCTCTTCCTTATTCTACTAATACTGACATTCTGCCCAAATGACTGGATGGATTTTACAGCCTTGTAAACAATAACTCTATAAGGTCTATAATGAACTTCACAATAGTGACATGACCAATCATGACCTCAGAGGAGTGAAGGTGAAACCGGCCTCCTATTTCTCAGCAGAAGAGTGGTGAACTACAGGTGTGAAATGAGGTAGGCATTTTTACATGTGACCAATATTTTATTTTACCTCTTTGTACTTATTTGTTATAAGGAAGCATTCTATTATGGGCTTGGTGGGGATTATGGAGTATTCATTGTGAAGTGACAAGGCAAAAGAAAGGAAGGAAAGAAAGAAAGAAAGAAAGAAAGAAAGAAAGAAAGAAAGAAAGAAAGAAAGAAAGAAAGAAAAGGAAGGAAGAAAGGAAGGAAGGAAGGAAGGAAGGAAGAAAAAGAAAGAGGGAGAGGAAGGAAAGAAAAGGGGAAGGAAAGAAAAGGGGAAGGAAGGAAGGAAGAGCATTAAAACATTTAAACAAGAAAAAATAAATGAAACACTCCTGACCTGCCAGGCCTAAGCATTCGTAGTAGCAGGTAGCAGGTGCAATCTCCTCTCTGCTCATTCACTTCAGCCAATGTTTCTATTTATCTCTACTCTCTGGCCTATGTGATGGCTCCCACAGGCAGCATTTCAGAGTTCTTTGGCTGAGATACAGGGTTGCTGCAATTATCAGGGTCTTTCTTGGTCCTGGGGCCTTGAATTTATAAAATGGGGTCTCATATTGGTGTCTGATTTTTTGGAAGATTTTTCTTTTTGCTTTTTTGGAGGGGGGAAGGCAAGGCAATTGGGGTTAAGTGACTTGCCCAAGGTCACACAGCTAGTTTTGTGTTAAGTGTCTGAGTTTGGACTTGAGCTCAAGTCCTCCTGACTCCAGGGCCAGTACTCTGTTCACTGCCCCACCTACCCGCCTCAATGTCTGATTATTCCCTTAGATAGTACAGAGATCATTTTAAACCATTTGCCTCAATTTCAGGACTCCCACCCTCTTCTGGCCTCACAGATAGGAGGTAATATAGTGTGATAGTGCCACAAGATGAGTAATGGCTTAGTCATCAATAATACCCTTGGAGCCTTGCCCCATTCTGTTGTGTGTCCCTGTGCCAGGGGTCTCAGGACCCTGACAATCAACTCATGGAATATTACCACTACTAAAGAATCCCCAATGGACTTGACATTTCCAAATGTCCTTCAGAGGCCAATGCTTACTGAGAAGGCAGCTAGTATTATAGGATCATAACACTGGAAAAGAGCTTAGAGGCCAACTGGTCCAATGCCCTCATTTTACAAACGAGGAAACTGAGGTGCAGAGAGGTGACTTAGCTATAAGGTAGTAAAAGGAAGAGCCGGAATTCAAATCCAAGTCATCTAAATACAAACCCAGGGCTCTTTTCATTGCTCCTCACTGCCTTAAAACTACCCAAGAGAGTCAGCTTTGCCAAGATGGAGATAAGGTTCTTAACAAACATATAATAGACATGGGACTGTTGAGAAACTCCCACTGACTCCCTTCAGGATGGACTTCTTTTCAGAACAGATCGTTTTTTTCTGCAAGTCTTATTTCATAAAGAGAAAATGAGGAATGACTCATTGAAATGTTTCTCTGCTTAGCTGGACAAGAGCCTTTTTCTTAAGATAGGCAGGGAAAAAATGACAGATCTCTTTTGTTCATGTTAGTGACCTCACCATCCTATGTTCTTGATTATGACAATTCCTTGAAGAATCACAGGAAATGGTTCTCTTGACCCATTAATTAATTATCTTTGGCTATCTTTCCATAGCCTCAGCAGAGGAAATTAAGAAAGCTGCTTTTCTTTCCATTTGTGTTTGGAGACCTTGGACTGTCTTTTGGCTCTCAGTTGTCTCCTTCCCCTCCTAGCAGAAGAAGTAGTTTGATAACAGGGCTCTAGGCTCCTACTGTGGTGTAAGGAGCAAAGGGGGACTAGGCATTGAGAAGGCAGCTAGGATTTCCTGCTTGGTTTGTGGGAAACAGTTATTTTTTTTCTCACAGTATCAGTTCTGAACTTCATGGCTTACCAGTGACATGAAGAGTAACTTATGCAAAATCCAAAAAGAAAAGATATTTCTTCCTGAGAGATTTAACAAATGACTCAGTTTACAGATGGTATCGGGCTATGTCAAAGCCCAGAGCACAATAGGACATCTGTGATGGAGTTTATAGTCACTCAAAAGAGAACAGCCTAGCAATCTACACTAGAAAAACAAAGTGGCTAAAGAGCACATCTTGTCCAAATCTTAAGACATGCAGTAGAATGGACATCCCATTCAAGTTAGGGAACAAATACATATATCTTAAACAGGCACTGCTGGTGTTTGGAAACAATGAGTTTAGAACTGAACAGGAAGAGAGTAAGCTAGAGCACTTTGGGGAAACTGTGACCAATTTTCAATGACTCCCAAGCTCCTCACTGTTGGGAAAGCAGTAATATTTTGGAAATATTATATGTCTGAGAATCATGGAGCACTTCAGTTTTAGCAAAAGAAACATTGCAAGTCAGATGAACAGGACAAGGAGAATAATTTATACAACAACAACAATATTGTAAAGGTAAAAATCTTTGAAAGGCTTAGGACCTCTGATCAGCACAATGACCAACCACAATTCCAAGGCACTCATGATAAACATGCAGATACACCTGCAGATAGAGAGATGATGGACTAAGACTACAGACTGAAACATATTTTCTTTTCTTTCTTTTTTTGGACATAGCTAATAAGGAAATTTGTTTTGCTTGAATATGTAATTGTAATGGGTTTTGTTTTTCTTGCCATTTCAATGAGTAGGAAAAGGAGAGATACAAGGTAAGAGAATTCAAAACTGAAAACAAAGTTGAATTTAAAAAAAAAGAAATAAACATTGTATGGAACTCAAAAGGCAATGGAAAGGCAAAGGAGACCAGGAGATGAGTGCTTACTCTATCTGGTGGTCATCTTCCAGGTATGCTTCATGCCCTGCCATCCTGGGACTAGACTATGAAGCTTGTAGTAAATTTGAGTCCATTACAGTCTCTATAAAAATTTCCTGCAAAGTATTCACAGAACCCTGGAGGATGGGCTTCTAACTAACAAATTCCCCTCCCTTCCCACCCCCAACCCCCACCTCTACCCAGTCCCCTTTTATTACTGTGATTCAGAGGTACCAAGATGATAATCTTTCTTCCCAACTACCTCTCTCCCTGAATCCTCATTCCTACCTAATTCAGTCCTGGCCATCCACAGTCCCTGTCTTTCTTTACCCTTCTGTTCCATTGTGCCCTCTGGAACTCCTGTTCTATTGTTAACAAACTTCCTTTTATCCTAGGGAGACAAAGTGGCTTAGTAGAAAGAAGACTATGTTCAAAATCTGTCTCCATCACTTATCAGTTGTGTGATGTTAAGCAAATTCATTTAATATCTTTCAGCCCCAGTTTCTTCATCTCTATATTGAGGATAATAATAGAAACCACTTCACAGGGTTGTTGTGAGGATCAAATCAGATAAGGTTTATAACACACTTGGCAAATTTTAAAGTGCTATATAAATGTTAGCTACTATCTTTCTTAATCTTGATTGCTTCATTTCATTTTTTTTCATTTTCTGGCACTCACAAAACCCTGACTCTCTGTAGGAGGCACCAAAGTTTAGAAGTAAAACACTGGTGTATCTTGTTCTTGCCCAAACCCACCTTTCTCCATCACCCTTCTTCCCATACTGGGCTAAGAAAAGGAGGCAGGATTTCCTTTGCTCCCTTTTGTAGCATCTAGGCTCACTCTCTCCCCATCACTCAGTAACCTTTCCTCTTTTGGGTTCATTCCAGGCATTTATCTCAGCCAGATGATATCCTTGTGGCTACAATCCACCAGTTTTTAGGATATTTTCTGTCCTCTACTTCCCAACCCACCCATAATCACCATTTTGGCCCCCTCACTCCCAACAAATGACCTCATCTCCTACTTTACTGAGAAAATTGAGACCATCCACTTCTTAAACTCACTTATGTTCCCCACTCTTAAGTTAAAACCCCTTATATTCTTCACTATGCCCTTGAGTGGCTACCTTACCCTTGTCACCTTCCTTTTAGGTATTTTCTTCCCCCTTAGAATGCCCTCCTCCCTTCCCCCCTTTCTATTATATCCTCATTGCAGTACCTGGCTCATAGTATGCTAAGAACTAAAATGCTTGTTGACTTGACTAGACTATATCTTTGCCTAAGTCTTGCCTCTCTTGCTTCAGTTTCTTGGGAAAAGGTGGTTGGTTTTGGGTTTTTTTTCACCCAGGTCAAACCCTCTATTTATGCCGTTGATTCTGTCCTTTCCAGTCTCCTCCACCTCCAATCTCGTCTTATCTACAGGCTCTTTTCTACTCAAACAAGGCCATATTTCACCCATCCTTAAAACAAACAAACAAAACCTCCTACTGTCCCCCCCAGCTATCCTATATGTCTCCACTGTTCCCACATCCTCACCACTTAACTTACTTCTCAGACTCTTATAATTAAGCTTCTAACCCCCGCTTGTATAGAAATTTCTCTTTCCAGGATGACTAAGGATCTTTTCATGGCTAAGTTGGCCTTTTCCTAATCATCCTCTTCCTTGACCTCTTTGTAGCTTTTAGCACTGTTGCCCG
Organism: Gymnobelideus leadbeateri; assembly: GCA_011680675.1. Classification (NCBI taxonomy): domain Eukaryota; kingdom Metazoa; phylum Chordata; class Mammalia; order Diprotodontia; family Petauridae; genus Gymnobelideus; species Gymnobelideus leadbeateri. The sequence goes on from WOXC01002622.1 coordinate 843,699, forward strand.
CCCCCTCCTAGTGACACTTTCTCACTTTGCTTCCATGATTCTGTTCTGTCCTTGTTCTCTATAGTCACTCCTTAGGCACCATCATCTCCCTGACTCCCTCCTTGTAACTCTGAATGTCCCCAAGATTCTGTCCTGTCCTGGTCCCTCCTCTTCTCTTTTTTCTCCCTTTATAATCTCATCAGGTCCAATAAGTCTATCATGTCTGTACTTGATGACTCAAATATATGTTTACATGTCAATGTGGGCAGTTAGATGGTACAGTGGGTAGAGCATGGGGCCTGGAGCCAGGAAGACATCTTCCTGAGTTCAAATCCAGGCTCAGACACTTACTAGCTGTGTGACAATGGGCAAGTCTATTAACTCTGTTTGCCTCAGTTTCCTCATCTGTAAAATGAGCTGGAGAAGGAAATGGCAAACCAGTGTCTTTGCCAAGAAAACCCAAATGGGGTCACAGTCAGGCACGACTGAAACAACAGAACGATAACAACAAAAACCATGCGGGTATATAAGTGAATGTGTATATGTGTATGTATGTGTAAATAAAGCATGTGTGGCTTAGTGGAGAGAAAACTGGCCACAAAAACCAGGAACTCCTGGGTTTAAATCCCATATATACTGGTTGTGTAGCTCTGGACAAGCCACTTACCCTTTCAGCCTTCTGGGTAACTCTTCTGAGATGATAAGTCACTGAGAAAGTGCTGATCTATATTGGTGAAGAGATTTCCATCGTTTTGGAATATATGTGTGTATACACATAGGCACACATGCATATATAGCTATATGCATATAGATAAACAGATTCACATACACACGTGTGTATACACACACATGCCAACATGAACAGCATCTCTCAGAGACAATTTCAGTATTGTTACTATATTTTTAAGAGAAGGCAAACAGAATTTTGAGCACCGTAGATTAAACGCCTTTGCAGGGAGAATTTGTGAAAGACTGAATTAATTGTTTAAAGGCAACTACAAGAGGACCATGAGAGAACTAAGAGAAAATCATCCTGAGGAATTTTAGACAGTTAACTGTGTGAGGAAATGAGTCTGCACAAGTTAATGAGAGGTAATTGTTACTTTGATGGAGTTTGGAGCAACAATTTCAGAGAAGGGAGTTTAATTCTTATTCTGTGGAGAAGACATTCTGAGAATTTCTGAGAGAATTAAACTGCTGTCTGGAAATAACTGAATGTTTGAACTTTATTCAGATATAGATCCATTGCTGAAATAGCCAGTGGCATTGATGCTTATATAAGCCTATGAGATTAGAGCTTGATACTGAATGAGAAGACAAGATTTATGGAAAAAGAGATTTCCCTAGCTTTTATAAACTTGGATGGAGGCTTGGAGCTAATTAATTTATAAATATGTTTTTCATTTTAGTAACTTATGTGCTCATAATTTATGTTCCACTACTTCCAGATTTACCTTTGAGGTTAAACTAGGATCAGGACCCCATCATCTCTGTGCAAAGTGCCAAGCACAGGGGCATCCCAGAAACCTGGCTGTCTCCCTTAGTAAGGAACATTCTTACTCAACCTGGATAGGGTTTCAGAAACACTGTGTTTTAGTCACAGCTGGTTCAGAGCTTAGAAGCAACAAAGGAAGGAACCCTTGGCGTAGACTAGAAGAGATGCTAAAAGGATGCCCAAAGTTTCCTAGGGAATATTCTTTCTTTCTTTTTTTGGGGGGTGGGGAAGGTAGGGCAATGGGGGTTAAGTGATTTGCCCAAGGTCACCTGGCTAGTTTTGTGTATGTGTGTGTGTGTGTGTGTGTGTGTGTGTGTGTGTGTGTGTGCACATGCATTAAGTGTCCAAGGTCAGATTTGAACGCAGGTCCTCCTGACTCCAGGGCTGGTGCTCTAGTCACTGCACCACCTAGCCAGCCCTGAGGAATTTTTTTTCTTGAGAAACACCAGGAGAAGTTAGGAGGGACCCCTTGTGCCTTTAGGTAGTATACTTCATAGAATGTGTGAGCTAGACTTGACCTATAAACAATGAGGTTGTTAGTTCTTTTTAAAAATTTATTTAATTGGATCCAATTTTTATTTTTTATCTTTTAATTACTGCTACCTCAGAATGCTTATATGGGAGAGTGGAGGCTAGACAGCAATCTTTTTAAAAAGAAAGAAGTGGTTGCCATTTTGTACATTGATTCAATGGACAAAAAAAAAATTACTATGACAATCCTGTTGGTTGTAGAATCATAAATTTAGATCTGGAAGGGACCTCGGAGAACCTCTGGTCCAGATCTCTCATTTAACAGATGGGAAAACTGACATTCAGAGAGGAAACATTATTTATTTCTCAATGTCTGTTCTCTCTTTTGAATTTTTCCTTAGCCTTCCAGGTTCTTATTTTACTTCTGTTCCAGTTACCTTGGTTTAAAACCATTAAGGGGTCTCATGTCTGTGTCTTGTGCTGAATTTAGAGCTTGAAAACAATTACAGTAGATTGTACAGATTATTTTAGTTTATTCCACATATTTGGAGGTTGGGCCTTTGGTTCATTAGATGTAAATTTATGTAAATTTAACCCAGTGCCTCATAAATAAACACCTTCCTTTTGTGCCTGGAGGACTCAGGACTTTATGGATCTTCATCAGTCTTATGTTTTTGATGGTAACTATACCTTGTTCATTCTGAGCCCAAGTCCTTCCTGCCTACTGGGAGGTGGGGGATGGGGAAGTTTGAAGGTTGTAGTTCCATCCTTGCTCAATGGAGAAGCAAAAGAAATTTCCTACATACAGTTTTGTCTTTTGCGTTTGGTTGGTTTTAACTATGTACGTTCTGCAACACAGATGTAAACTTCTGACTCTCTCAAGATGGTAAAATTCCATGCCCTCCCCTAGCTCTTCCTCCCCTTCTACCCCACCACTGACATTAAAAAAAAAAAAAAACCTTCTCATGACCAACCCAAGTGCAAAGAGGGATAGTGACAAATCTTCAGGCTATGAGACCCAAGAAATAAAAATCAAGACAGCATTTTTTGTTCCTAGGGGGCAAAATACAAAAACTTCAAATGGGAAAAGGGAGGGAAAGGGAATAGCTAAAATTTCAGGTCTTCATGTTTCAGATTTCCAAGAACTGGGCCTAGCAACACAACTGTCATCAGGAATTTTTGTACCTAGGGCAAACAAACACAACAAATCAGGCCTGGGGTGAGCCAAGCCTCACTAAAGACACTCTCATTCACATATATGAGGATGAAGGTGACAAGAAGGTGAGGGGTGGGGGAGACTGAGGACCAAGGATAAAAGATATTGATGGGGAAGGTCCCTGCACATGCTTTCTCCCCTTTACCTCCCCTCTCCCTCCTCAACTGGACCATTTGACAACTTTCTAATTAAACTAATTATTTGTGATAACTAGGAACTAAGGTCAGTTTTTTTCTTCACATGTGGCATCCAAGAAGCCTGATTACCGAGGGGTGGAAGTAGACTGATTATTATGGCAAACTAATAGTTGCTTTCAGGGAGGAGGTTTAATAAGAGCTTGAAGTCAACCCTATAACAAACCTTCAAAGTATCATCCTAGTAAAAACTCCAAAACATCCTAGAAAGAACATTAGGAAGCATCAAGTACAACTTTTTTTTTTAGGTAATTACCCAGGGTTGTATAGCTAGTAAATGTCTAAGGCCATATTTGAACTCAGGTCCTCCTAACTCCAGAGTTGGTGCTCTTTCCACTACCATATCCAACTTTTTGACTTAACAAAAGAGGAAACTAAGACCCAAGTAGGTAGCTTGCCCAAGATCCCAGAGAAGGCTTATTCATCTCTTGTTGAAATTGAAGCCAAGTTGTAGGGGAGTTAAGTGGAGCCCAAAACTCATAGCCTCACAGATGGAGGGGACCTTAGAAACCACTTTGTTCAACCACCTTGTCTATAATTTTACAGAATAGAAGATAGAGACCTGGAATGAACTTCAGAGTGAGAACTAGACAGAGATGCCCCTGACTCCAGTGCTAACCCAATCCTCACACAATTCTCCAGTCCAGTGCTCTTTTCTGATGTCTAGTCCAATGGTCTTTGTTCCCCACTGTTGAAATTTGTCCTCTGTTGTGGGGGGAACAGTGGGACTGGCTCTGATTATGTTTGGCAGTGATTCCTGCTTGGTCTCCCTCAGGACTCAGGACAAATAGCTGAGCAGAGGAGACTCTTTGGTACTCTGAACACACCCTAACCCCCAAGCTTCACACCTCCAGTTTCCTCTCAATTTCAATTTTATTGGAAGAAATTAAGTAGGTTGGAAAGGCAAAATTTGAAATAAAGAAAAGTCTAAGGGATGGAGAAGATCTGACCCTTCCACACCAGGAAGTTCTCTTCTGCAGATCTGATGTCCTTGAAATATCTCCTCTGTCTTCTAATAAGGAAGTTTGCTATAGTTACAATCTCACCCTCCATCCAAAGGCCAGATTCTGGGGGTTTGGAAGGAAGGCTAGTTTGAGAAGCAGCAGGAATGGGGCAAAACTTGGGGGACAGGGGAAAACAAGATCTCTGGTGCTGTGGAGGTACCCACAGGAAGGTGAAGCTCCCTAGAAGGAGTTTGCCTGCCATTTTCCCAACCCCCAGGTTTCCATTCTCAATAGGTTGACCATGAGTGGGGTCCAAGAGGACTCTTTCACTTCTGTCCTGGGGGTGAAACATGTTATGAACTGGTCCTTGGTCACTGTGGCTGGCACTGAGGCAACCTACTTGCCACCCAGGATTGAGTCTACCTGTTTCCCTTCTTGACTGGGTCTTGACTTCTGCTTGAAAAACCCCACCACCACTGCCATCATCAACAATCAAGATGCTCCCAAGGGAGCCTGTCTTGCCTCCTGCCTTACATTCTTGTCACCTAACCCCAACTTCACCCCCCAACCCAAGCACCAGGTTCTATATTCACCCCAACAATTGGTCCTACCACCTTACTGAACCCTACCCTCTCTTCTTTCTTGAAGGAATACTTTCATCAGTAGCCCTTTAAATCTCCCTCTCTGTTCTAATTTTTTTTGTTTGGTTCCCATACTCTGGGAAATTAGGGAAAAGCCCTAATGCCCTGTTCTGGTTATGGTTCTAGCAAGTAGCATTTCAGAGGGTTGATAGTGACTCCCCAGTTCCCTCCTCCAAATAACTTCCCTGCTTCCATTGGAAGGGATAGTTCTTCAAGACATTGAGTAAAAGGCTTTCCTATCCTTGTGGGCACCAGGGGATGAGGAGGACATGGTCAAAAATGGGTCATGGAAATTCCACGAGTATGCATATTTCCAAAAACTGTAAACCTCAGTTCTGATTTACAACCCCAGAGTGGGGTGGGTTGAAGGGACTACCAAGGAGACTAGGAGGGTGAAGGGTTGGCACTTTCCTCTCTCTTGGTCAGCAAGCTGAAGATAACACATTTCCCCTCTATTTTTAGCATGTCCATTGTTCAGCACAAACGCACACTGGCAGCAAAGGGTTTTTTAGTAGATGACAGAACACTGGGATGTCAGTGCCTCTTTACACATTCTCTTCTGCAAATCATGTTCCATGACTCCCGATTGAGCTTGTGGCTTTATGTGATGGTGGTGGTATGCAGGAGCTATAGCGCCACATGATTAGGGCCTTGCTGGCTTTTTCTCACTGGTCTGCCATCTTGTTTTGGGATGGGAGTGAGCCTCCCCATGGCCAGCCTTTGAGCCATCTTCTGCTATTGGGTTCTGTTTTCCAATCAGACTCTTACACCCCAAGACTTTCTTTTGCTCTAATTCCTTTAGATGCTATCCAATCCAGTTCCATCCTAATTCCCAGTAAAAATCAAAACAACAACCACACTCCTAACAGTTTTCAAATCATCTGTCTCCATCATCCAAGCCAGTCAAGCCATGGTGGTATGGAGGAAAGAGCTTTGGACTTAAAGTCAGAAGACTTGGGTTCAAATCCCAGTTCTGTCAATGACAACTTTGATGACCGCTGCCAAGTCATAACCTTCTCTAGGCCTCAGTTTCTTCTTCTGTAAAATAAGAGTGTTAAAACAGATGAACTCTAAAGTCCACTTTGGCTCTGAATCTGTGAAGCCATTTACTTCAGAGGCGATAAAGTGGGGGGCGTAGATTCCTGAGGGTCACACAGACAGTTAGTGGAAGAGTCAGAACGGAACCCAGCTTTCTTGACTCCTAGCCCAGGGTACTTTGTACCACGTACCATTATAGGTCTAGAGCTGGGAAGGTCTCAGTGCTCAAGATCATATCTTAATAAACCCTGGTAGCAGGATTTGAACCTTGGTCCTCTTTTCCCTTACTCTTCTCATTCCATCTGTTATAACGCATCCATAGCTACCCATCTCCAATAAGCAGTTCTCAATAGCCAATAAGTATTATTTTAATCTTCTGTTGCTCCCTCTAGGTGGTGGCATCGTGCATAGAGCGTAGGACCTGGAGTCAGGAAGACCTGAGTTGTAATTTGACCTCATACACTTATGAGATCTGTGAGCCTGGGCAAGTCACTTAACCTCAGTTTGCCTCATCTATAAAATAGGGATCATAATAGCACTTATCTCATAGGGTCATTGTGAAACTCAAATGGGTTAATAATTGTAAAGCGCTTAGTACCATATGTGGAACACACTAGCTATTATTATTTTCCAAAGGCATTAACATGTGTCCATTAACCAGCTACTATGTGACAGGTGGGACAGCTAGGTGGTACAGTGGATAGAGCACTGGGCTTGGAGTCAGGAAGACTTGAGTTCAAATCCAGCTTTAGACACTATCTGTGTGACCCTGGGAAAGTCACTTGACCCTGTTTGCCTCAGTTTCTTCATCTATAAACTGAACTGGAGAAGGAAATGGCAAACCACTCCAGTATCTTTGCCAAGAAAACCCCAACTGGGATCATGAAAGGTCAGACAGGACTGAAAAGCAACTCAACAATAACAACAATGTACCAGGCACTGGGATAGCCCTTTGGGATGTATTGACAAAAATGAAATAGCTCCTGTTCTGAAGGGGGCTTATGTTCTATCTGAGAGACAACAGGCACATGGTGAGCATGTACAGAATATAGAGACGGTGACCTCTGATTTAACTGGAATATGAATGGAGAGATTAAACTCCTTCTAATGCAGGTCAGCACCCCCTCTGCCACTTATAGACTGGCCTAGATCAGTCTTGCCAAACTATTGTATATAAAGATCTTTGCAGACCTCCTATTGACTTAGAAAACTGCACATTCACATTCTCTATGTTTTATTGTATTTTTATTTATTTGTTAAATATGTCCCAATTCCATTTTCAACTGGTCAGTGCAGCACTCTGCAGGGTGCAGGTCCTGGGCCTATTGGACCCCTCTGGCCCACTAGAGAACCAAGAAGTTAAGAAAATTGTCCAGTGTCAGAGTATGGATCAGAGGCAGGGCTTGAAGCCAAGTTTGCCTAACTTTAAGGTCATTTCTTCATTGACGATGCCTCACTGCCAGACACAGACAATGCAAAGGCATGGAGGTGGGAAATGGAGTCATACAAGAAGAATAGCAAAAAGATGTCTGAGAGCAGACATTTTACAAAGTGAGTAGGAAATACATGTTCTCCTCAGGCAAATCAGACTATAATGATGCTAAAAATTTAGTGCAGAATAGGAAGTAGGCAAGAAATAGTGTAGCTCAGGGCCTCCAAACCAGAAAAAACTTAGTCTGCATGATGAGCTTAGCACAGGGCTTGGCACATAGTGGGTGCTTAATGAATGTTTATTGTTTGATTGTTAGCTTACTAATAGGATGAGGGGAAAATGGAGGATGGATAAAAAAAAGTGATGAAGCCAAAGAAAAAAATAGAATGGGGGCTTTGGCAGAATTCAGGAGATGGCGTGGGATAGAAGTGGGGCTATATGCTGCAGTCCATGAGGTCACTAAGTATTGGACATGACTGAATAAATTAATAACAACAAACAGAGATACAGAAATGTGGTACAGGAAAAACATCCCATAATACAGCAGGACTTGCTGTTCTCCTTTCTGGTTTTGTTGTTCAATCAGTTTTCAGTCATGTCCAACTTTTTGTGACGCCATCTGGGGTTTCCCTGGCAAAGATAATGGAATGATTTGCCATTTTCTCCTTCAGCTCATTTTACAATGGAGAAACTGAGGCAAACAGGGTTAAGTGACTTGCCCAGGGTCACACAGCTAGTAAGTATCTGGAGCCAGGTTTGACCTCAGGAAGATGAGTCTTCCTGACTCCAAGCCCAGCACTATCCATTGCACCATCTAACTGCTAGGTTTTATTTATTTTGTATATATTTATTTATTTAGATGTTTACTTCTCCAGTAGAATGCAAGGTCCTTCAGGGCAGAGACAATTTCATTTTTATATTTGTATTATCAATACTAAACAGAGTGCCAAGAACATAGAAGACACTTAACAAATGCATGCTGATTGATAGACATTTTTTACTTGTGTTTTTATCCAAACAATTACAAAAACTTTCAGTTTCAGTTGGAATTCATCATGGAATTTAGAGCCAGAAGGATCTTAGAGATTGACTGGTCTAGTGGTTCCTAACTGAGGGTCCGTGAACTTGTTTGTTAAATATTTTAATAATTCTTTTTCTTTTCCTTTTTTTGCTTTTTGGAGGGGGGAAGGTAGGGCAATTAGGGTTAAGTGACTTGCCCAAGGTCACACAGCTAGTCTTTGTGTTAAGTGTCTGAGGCCATATTTGAACTCAGGTTCTCCTGATTTCAGGGTCAGTGCTGTATTCACTGCGCCACCTAACCATCCCTATTCTTTATATTTCTTTATGTTTTCCTTTTGCATTTCTATTTTCTTTACAATTCTTTATATTTTTATTCTTGATATTATTCTTTATGGATTTCTTTTATTTTTAAAATATATAAATACTATGTTATAAATATAATTTTATGTAAACATATCAAATGTATATATAAGTCCTATAACACTTTAAAATATATAAAATATATAATAAATCTAAAAATATGTATATTTTATCTGATGTATTTAAAAACATTCTGAGAAAGAGCCCACTGACTTTCCTCAACTGTTGAAGGAGTCACAAAAAAGGTTGAGAACCCCTGATGTCGTCTAACTCGTTCATTTAGCTGATGCAGAACCTGAGGTCCATAGAACAGAAGTGCCTGTCAGGGCCAAGATTCACCCCCTAGGTCTCCTGACTTTAAATCAAACTCTCTTTCTACTGTACCCACCTACTAGAGTTGGCCCAGTCTTGTGATTTCATCCATATGGGAAACATGTTATGTAACCTTGGAGAAGCAGGCTCTGTGCCAGTGCAGGATGGCCACTGGTCTGTAACTTAGAGAGTGTCATGAGACATCAAAAAGTCAAGCGACTTGCTTGTGGTCATCATATCCCATTAGAGGCAGAGACCAGACACAGTCTGTCTGATTCCAGTGCTGACTCTCTTAATCAGTCCTTTATACTGCTGGTTAATCTACCTAGTTGATGATATTTTAATTTTCAAATATTTCTTATTGAATTTTCTCCAATTCAGTTGAATAAATATCTACCATATTCTAGGGCCTGGTGCTGCTCCCTCAAAGCAAACATACCATTGTTTCTCATCTTTTTCCTTTTTTTTGTTTAGGAATGAGGTCATTCTTCTGATTTCCATTTTTGACACTGCCTTTTCATTGACTGGGTTTTTCTCCTTCATTCATTGTGATCCTCTGCCTCCCTCCTTCCCATCTGTTCCTACTCTTGGTTTTCCCAGTAGTGGGATGTTTAGAAAGGTTTGTTTGGAAATATTTGAACGATGCCAACTATTTTATAATAATACCTTGGGCTTCTTTGAAGAAAAGGTGCTATAAACTCCCCCACCCATCCACTTAAGAAAAATTGCCTGCTGTGTCTGGCTTGTTCCTTAAATTATGAACTCCCTGAGGGTAGGAACTCTATAGGATCCTTTTGCACTGTGGTTCACTGGGAATTCTGTTCATTCAGGCTGCCCATTTACATTGAATGTATTTTGTATGCACGTGGTTTTTTGGCATGTTATCTTCCCCATTAGACTGAGTTCCTGGAGACCAGGGACTATGTTTTTGCCTTTATTTATATCTTGAACACTTAATATAAGACCTGGTCCATAGTAAGTGCTTGTTGATGGATCAAAAAAAAAATCAATCAATCAATCAGTAGTGTCCAATAGAATATAAACTCCTTGAGGACAGGAACAATTTTTTTTTTTTTTTTTGCTTTTTGGAGGGCAATTGGAGTTAAATGCCTTGCCCAAGGTCACATGGCTAGTTTTTGTGTTAAGTGTCTGAGGCTGGATTTGAACTCAGGTCCTCCTAACTCCAAGGCTAGTACTCTATTCACTGCATCACCTAGCCACCCCCAAGAACTGTTTTTTTAAATTGTATTTTAATCTTTTGTTTGGACACTGTGCAATCTAGCACTATGCCTGATACACAGTTAGGCATTTAACAAATGCTTGCTGGGTTGGAATGCTGGAATACAAACAAACCTTGTCCTGAAAACCACAGGCTGCCTGTGAATTTCATACTGTTCTCTCTAGTTCCTGGAGCCCACACAGCCCCTCTGACATGGTGGTGACTTTGTATACTCTGGTCTATGGTGCCAAAGGCTCCAGAAGCTCCATTTGGAGAACAGGATATGGCAACTGGTGAAAGGGATGTTCATGAGTTCAAAGGAGGGAGAATCAATATACAAGATAGATGAAATATCACTTTCCTTGTCAGGGAAGAGAAAAAAGGTCCATATATCAGTATAATCCAGATAACCCCTGTAGGGCTGTACTGCCTGAAGGGGTCTTCCACAGCAGAGTTTCCCAAACTTTGTCATCCCTAGACCCACTGACTTTCAGGAAACTATCCTGTGCCTGTTATTCAATAGAAAAGGAAATAAATTCTAGAGTTTACTTTGCATATACATATATGAAATAAAATAAAAATAGATAGAAAAATAAAAGAAAAGGAAAAAAAGAAAATTATTTGGAATATAGAATTTTTTCAGTGTAATAAAAATGTTGCATCTCAAATCCACAACTTTTTCCACTAGCATTAGTACTTTTGAAAAACAGAATGTCCTTAAAGCTTTAGTGCACCTAGATGGTGCAGTAGATAGAGTGCTGGGGCTGGGCCTGGAGTCTAGAAGATCTGAGCTCAAATCCAACCTCAGAAGCTTTCTAGTTATGTGCCTAGGCCCATCACTTAATCTGTCTGCCTCAGTTTCCTCAACTGTAAAATGGAGATGATGATAAATGGAGATATAATAATATAATGTATATTATAATTATACATATACATATATATATATATATATATAGGCTGGGACCTAAGAGACCATATATATTATGATATAATATAATCAATACAATATACATGTTACATATATAATAGAACAATAAATGGAGGGTCAAATGAATTTTTGTCTGCCTCAGTTTCCTCATCTACAATTGAGGATCATAATAGCACCTATCTCACAGGGTGGTTGGGAGGATCAAGTGATATAATATTTGTAAAGTTAGCACAGTGCCTGGCATACAGTGAGCACCTAATAAATGCTTATTCCCTTCCCTAGTGTAATTTTAAAGGTATCTCAAAAGTCAGCTATTAATAGCTTTTAACTGTGCTAAGAGTTTTAGAATACCCTCTATTTCAGAAGAATAATATAGTTATTTAGCAACTATTTCATGTACTCCCTTGACAAGCTCCTTGTATCCCCAGGGGGTAGTCTTTCCCCTGGTTGGGAACCTCAGCTCTACAAAAAGGGTAATTTACAGAATGTTCTCAGAACTACACAAAACTCCCATAAACCTCTGATTTGACACCACAATACCCGCCCCCTTCTCCATCCACCTCCCCAATCCTTACCAACTAACCCTTCCAAGCTTGTAAAGGGCACCTTCTTTCTAAAGATGGGGGAGTCAACATTACCACCTGCATTACTGGCACAAAGACCAGAACTTTGCAACTCTTATCACTCTCAAGCTGGTCAGGAGCAAGTCCAGATTTGGGACTCCAAGCTGAGGGTAGGAGGCAGATGGGTGCACTCAGCAGAGTACGGGTGGTGACAGATAGGTCAGAGCTGGAAAGGGACTGGATGGATTCGTGATTTGATTGATACAGGGAATTCCCTGGTGAGGAAACTCCCTCTTCCAATGCATACTGACACCTTCTTTGCTATTTACATTGCTAGAGAGAGGTTAAGTGATTTTCCAGGGTCACACAGCTAGTATGTAGAAGGCAAGCTAAGTTTTCTTGGCTCTGAGGCTGGCAGTGGAGAGAAATGTCTACCACACGGTTTCCTGGGATTAGGTGGATTGCCCAGAAACCTCCCTTTGAAAACATAGATTTGTGAAACGGTTTCTAGAATATGAACTAGAGTTCTTTAAAGTTCATCTAGTCTAATTGCCTCATTTTCCAGATGAGGAAACAAAGGACCACCGAGGTGGGTCACTTTCCCAAGATGAAATAGGCAGCATCTCAGAAGCACATGGTGGAGATGCTCCACATATACAGTGTCCCCGGCTTCATAAACGTGCCTTTGTCGGGGGCTGTCAGCCTGGCTCAGGGTTCAGTATTCTTTCTATATCACCATGCTGTCTTCACTTCAGTCAACTTGCTATCCCATGCCAGCTAATTAGAAGAGTGGATTTAAGCTGAAAGGGAGAAGACTTTCAGGGGGAAAAATTCTCTCTTTATGGGCTTGGCTGAGTGAAGAAAGGTCTCAGCTCCTGGAGCTGTGTCTGATGGCGCCTCCTGGCTCCACAGGGGCTGAAGCAGGTAGCTGGAACTCCAGGCTCCCTGGAAGGGAGCAGTGGAGGGCAGGGTCCCCAGAGCGTCAGAGGTTGGGCACTTTGCAGAGCTAAGAAGGCAGTGTTATATAGAGCCAGTCCAGGAAAAGCAGCGTTCACAATCCCCTACAGACTCAACCCTAGCAACAGCAGAAGTTCCTATGGCAACAGGAGATTTATTTTTAGTCATATTTTAACATGAACATGATGTGAGCGGATCTGAGCCTTATTTTATTTTATTTTTTTAAATTCTCTCCTCATAATGAGGTACAAACCTCTTGGGGGAAATAAAGGACAAACAACCGGGTTTGAAAGAACTTTGTCTTGGAAAAATGATACTGAGCCATGCCCTCCTTCCTCCATGCCTCCTTGAGGGGATGGGTCTCCCTGTTACCCTAACTATAGAGGGCAGATATTGGGGAGCTGCAGGTCTGGGGAGGGTCAGAGAGGCCTGAGATTTAAAGGGCCAAGCTCCTTTGGTGAACCCAACCCAGGGAGGCATTTGAAGGTCTCTTAGGTTCCATGGTTTCACAGCTGGGGTTAGGAGCAGACTCTGGGGGAAAAAATAATAGCCTAATCCACCAATAGGGGCCTTGTGTGCAGCACCTAAGTCTCTGAATTAACAAATGCACACAAAGTGAGTCATAAGACAGGCCAAATCACCACCTAACCTCTCCTCCCAGGGCTGCCAGTTCTGTTACTTGGTAACTCAGAAGGAAAGAGGGTTTTCATTCCGGGCTACTTCCCACTGTGCCTTCACTTCCTCAGTCCAGAAGACCCAATGGAACTCTGCTGGTCTCTGAACCAGCGGGTGTGCAGCTCAGCTGGGAAGTTTGGGGGCAGCCCCGAAGGAAGGCTGGAGTTCAGGGAGCTGCTCCTGTCCATCATCCCCTGTTGGCTGGCAAGGTGCTTTACAGTCCTCTCCATTAGGCACTCCTGAGAGTTAAGAGATCGTGCTCACAGAAGGCACCTCCCTACACGTGTTACCTGGGAGGGGAAAGACATGATCTCATTTGGCCCCCAGTAATATAAACCAGATCATCAGATTAGCCAGCTATCTTTTGGAAAGCAGACAAGATCCACAGGAGGATAGAATCATACATAGATCAAGAGTTAGAAGGGACCTCCAAGGCTATGTAGTCCAACCACTTCACTTTACAGATGAGGAAATCTAGGTCCAAGAACACTGACTAATTTGCCCAAAGCCAAACAAGTAGTGAGCACCAGAAAGATTCAAAACCAGGTCCTCTGACTTCAAAAGTCCTCCAGAGCCCCTGCACTTTCCACTGTACCACATTTTTGGTTGTTCAGTCATTTTTCAGTTGTGTCCAATTCTTCATGACATCATTTGGGGTTTTCTTGGCAGAGATACTGGAGTGGTTGGCCATTTCCTTCTTCATCTCATTTTAGAGATGAGGAAACTGAGGCAAATAAGGTTAAGTGACTTGCCCAGGGTCATACAGCTAATAAGTGTCTGGGACCAGATTTGAACTCTGGAAGATGAGTCTTTCTGACTCCAAAACCAGTGCTCTATCCACTGTTCCAGCTACTTGCCTTCTATTAAACAGTTCTTAACTGACCACTATCAGCATCCAGCTAATGAGTATGTATGGGAAACGGGCAGAGGAAGGAGAAATGGGTATAGAATTGCAAGATGTTAGGCCCAAAAGGAACCTTGTTGATGACCTACTCCATCTCTACTCTATAGGGAAACCAAGGCCAGGAGAAGGAAGGTGACTAGCCCAGGGACAAAACATAGCAACAGAGTTATAACTAAGGACTCATGAATATTGACTCCTAAGCCTAGTATCCTTTCCACCAATATGAGGAACCATGCTACATCCCTACATTCTGAGAACTGCTAGTTTTCCTGGGGAAATAAGATGGCCATAGAGGAAACAGAAGACTTAGGTGATATATGTTGTACCCACTCTAAGGACAATAGAAAGAAGAGGTATGTTTTGCTTTCTGGGAGAAGGAGGGCAAGGAAATAAGTCAGGACCAGAATGAGGTAAGCACAAGCAGTCTACAAGCCATGACTCCTCATTCAAGGGGAGTGTCAGAAGAAGAAAGGGATTCAGAAAGACAGAAAGAGAGGTACAGAAAACAAACTTCATTTTTGTGCCTTTGCTCATGCTGTACCCTATAACTAGACTAGTTATCCTGCTCCTTTCTGCCTGTCAAAATCTGATTATTAATTCTTAAAATCCAAGCTCAGATGCCATTTTCTCCATGATGACTTTCCTGACCTCCACTCCAACCCAAGCTAGAAAGGTTCTGTCTCAACTTAACTCCCTTAGCACCCTCGCTATCTACACCTATCCATGGGAGCTCACATTGCCTTTTATTGTAGCTCATGAGGATCGAGTCATATCTCCTTTACTCTATTATGAGCTTCCAAAAGGCAGAGACCACATCTGACTCATCTCCATCTCCCACAGGGCTTGGGCACAGTGTTTTACCTAGAAGTAGGCACTCAGGAAATGTTTGTTGAATAAATGGATGAGCTGTTCTACCTTAATTTTTTTGCTTAGCGTTGGCTGGGACCTAAGAGACCATGAGCCTTGTTGCTATGGGAGAAGCATCCAGGAATGCTTTCTCCTGACAATCCCACCCAAAGAAGACTGAAATTTCCTGTAGTCCTCCTAGGTTGACATTCCCAGGGATGAGCAAAGCTAAATGTGTCTGGGTATTGCTTTTGTTGTTGTTTGTTTTTTGTTCTTTGTTCTTGAAGAGGACCATAACATTGGGAAGGTGATGTCATGACCTATACACACATATGTATGTATGTATATGTACGTGTGTGTAGCTATATTTAAGTATAAGTATGTGGTGCTTTTTTTTAAATGAGAGACAGCATGGTATGGTAGATGGAACTCTGGACCTGGAGTCAGGAAAGCTTAGGTTCAAATCCTGCCTCAGACACTTACTAGCTTTGTGACCCCTGGATACATCACTTAATGATTTGAGATTCAGTTTTGTTTTGTTTTGTTTTGTTTTGCCCAGCATTACTCTTTATTACCTTTCCTTTTTTTCTTTGTCTATGAACTCTTCTTATTTATTTATTTTTAAACAAATGCTTTATTAACTTCTGTTTTACATCATTCATTTCTGCCAGATTATGAGTTACAATTTTCCCCCCCGTTTTTCCCCTATCCACCATCCCAGAATAGCAGTCCCACAAGATATCGCTTCCTCCAATCTGCTCTCTCCCATATCTTCTCCCATACCCCCTTCGACTTTTCCATTAGAGCAAGGTGAATCTCTGTGCCCCAATACCTGCACATCTTATCTCCCAATTACAAGCAAAAGAGTATTAATAATAGTATTTATATATATTTGAAACATTTAATTTTAAGACCTCAAACTTCAGATCCATTCCCTTCCTCCCTTGTCACCCTTGTCACCTCTGGGAAGATAAGTAATTCAGTATATGTTGTACATGTCTAACTATGCAAAACATTACCATAGTAGATGAGATTCAGTTTTTTTAATCTATAAAATAGGGCTACTAATTGGACCTAGCTATGTGTGGGCGTTGGTGAACTCAATCAGAATTCATTTATTAAGTGCTAGGTCCTGGGAATCCAAAGAAAAAGAAAAAAAACAGTTTCTGTTCTTAAGGAGCTTTTTAATGGAGGAAACAACATGTAAATAAAGAGATATATGTGGAATAGTTGGATAGTAACCTTAGAGAGGAAAGCAGTAGTATCAGGGAGAAAAGCTTCCTACAGAAAGATGGCACTGGGGCTGAGTCTTGAAGGAGGTCATGGATTCTAAGAAGCCAAGGTGGAGAGGAAGGGCATTCTAGGCATGGGTCACAGTCAAAGCAGAGGCATATAGGCAGGAGATGGGCACTGTGTGTGAAGAGCAGCAACAAAGCCAGAATGGTTGGAGCAGACAGTGAACAAAAGGGATTAATGAGTAAGAAAGTAGAAAGATAGGAAAAAGCCAGGTGTAAAGAACCATGTATGCTCCAAAGAGGAGTTTAATTGTAGCAGTAAAAGGGAGCCATTAGAGTTTATTGGAGGGTGGGGAGTGGCATGGTTTGACCTGGGCTTTAGGAAAATTACTGTAATACATATAAAGTGTGTTATAAAACTTAAGAGCTACATGAATGCATGCTAAAATTACACAATGCCTTGAGGTTAGAAAAGAACCTTATGGGTATTCTCATTTGATTCTCACACAAAACTAAAAGGGAGGGGCTATTACTAACCACACTTACAGATAAGGAAACAGGCTCAGAGAGGTAGCTGATAGTATTCACATGGCAAATAAGTGTCAGAGAAGGGCTCTGAGCCCAGGCCTTTCCTGGTTCCAGGTGCTCTGTCCCCTCTACTCTTCCACACTGCCTTCCAAGTGGATTGATACAGCTCTTTAAAGTTCTCAAAGAGCTTTTTTCATATAACAAGCCACTGAAGCTAGCATTCTTCTCCCCATTTTTATAGAAGAAGAAGTGAACTCAACAAGATCGAGGGCTGCCTGCCTGGAGTTATACAGGTAACAAATGTCAGAGCTGGCATGCTTGGTCTCTTACTTCCAAGTCCGGCACTCTTCCACAATGCCTGCTCGGTCCTTCCTTCCTGAGTCTTGGTATCACCCATAATAGGGGTATGGAACTCAACCCCAGGATTGAGCAAAATATTTTCTCCCTATCTTCCCAGCCCCAGCTACTCCACCCCAGCACTTTATTTATCTGCCATGAGCCTAGAGAAAGTCATCCCTGGGCTTCAAGGAGCTCATGCCCACATGGAGGGAGAGAGGTCGTGGGCCCCTGGTGTCTAGTAACCAATCCTGTCATCACAACTCCTGCAGGGGGCTCATTTTAGCCTCTGGTAATAGAGTCTATGGCATACATTTGTGTCCATTCCTTTTTCCTGGTCCTACACTGCTCCCATTGACTAGGGGCACCTTGGTGGCGCAATAGTAGAATGTGAGACCTGGAGTCAGAAAGACCCGAGTTCAAATTTGAGCTCAGACACCTCCTAGCTGTATAGCTCTGGGCAAATCACTTCACCCTGTTTGCCTCAGTTTCCTCATCTATAAAATGAGCTGGAGAGGAAAATGGCAAACCACTCTAGTATCTTTGCCAAGAAAACCCCAAATGGGGTCACCAAGACTTGGACACAATTGAACAACAATAACCAACTGACTAGAAATTATTTCTGCTATCTCCCTAGACTAGCTTTCTCCCATATTCTAAATCACGTGCTTCCAAGTAATTTTGAGCCCCAAATCTTCAGAATCACATTACTAGAGAGTATTATGATAACAGGAAGGCAATGTGTTGCAGTGGATACAGAATCACCCTCAGAGTGAGGAAGATCCAAGTTCAGGTCACATCTCAGAAACACTTCCCTATATGTACTTTATGGAGTTTCAGAGAAGCAACATGATTAGAAAGTTCCAAAGCTGGAGTTAGAACCCAGCTCTCCTGATCTCTAGGCCAATGCTTTTATTGTGATCTATAATATATGTACGTATATGACATGCTTATAATATCTATGTATGATGTGACTAGACTGGCCTATTAATTCATACATATGTGAATATATACATACGTGTGTATATCCATGTTTGTCATAGATATTTCTTGAATTGATTTTACAGATAAAATGGCACAAGCATTAGCCAGGCATGTTGCGTTCATCTACTGCCAAAATGACTATTTCTAGACCATGTGTCGGGTCTCATAATGTGACCTTTCAAACTATTGCTAACTAATGAATTCCCCAGTTGTTGAAGATGCTTGTCTCCTTATGAGGAAAAATGTCAGTCATCAAGGACTATTGTTGTCTCTGTAACCATATTTGTTTCAGTTCCTTTTCCAAATGCATTTCTTTCTCTTGTCTCGAATTTTCTAAAATAAATATTAGTGAACAACAAGCTCCATTGTTGAAATCATCAGTATGAAAGACTAAATATGGGAAAAAGAAGAATCGCAGAACAGAGAATGTCAGAGCAGGAAGTCACCCGCAGACACAAAGGATCAAATGCAACAATTCAATTAAATTCAACACACATTTACTGAGAATCTAATACATGCTAGGCACTCTCCTAGGTGCAAAGATGGAAATGAAATAGTCCCTGTCCTCAAGGTGCTTACATTCTACTAGGGAGATTAATAGGCATCAGGAAAGTCAATACAAAGTATACATGGAGTAATATGGAGCAAAAGGGAGAGAATGCTAATAACTGGGGCGGGTAAAGAGGGAAAAACAAGGCAAGGCCCTGTGTATTATGTAGCTCCTAAACTGTGCTTTAAAGGAAGACCGGTATTCTATGGGGTACAAGGGAGTAGAATACATTTTAGACTTGGATGGGGAGGGGGGGGTGGGTCACTTATAAAAAAAACATGGGGTAAGAAGTGGAATGTCACATACTTAACTAAGCATCTGACACACAGTAGGCACTTAAATGTTTATTAAACTGAATTTATGTGTGGGAAAGAGCTATCAGGCCAATCTGACTGGAACAAGAGAACACGTAGAAGTCCTGTCTAGGAAGGACCTCATAAAACTGGGCATCTTGGGACTCCAGGTACACATCAGGCACACCATGAGAAGAATGCTATCCCAGCAATAGATAATTGGAATCTATGTGAACAAGAACCCACACCACCACGATACGTTCATGCCAGATTCTGTTGTGTTTTAAAAGGAGGTGGTGGTAATTCTTTGCATTTGTTTGATAGACTTAGCTTTTCCAAAGCAGTTTTACACATCCCATTTTTTGTCCTGACCCAAATTCTGAAAGCCGGAGGGAGAGATGAGTAAGAAGCAAAGCTTCTGAGGGGTTAAGTGGTTCATCCAAGGTCTCATAGCTAGTTAATGGCAAAATCAAACTAGGGTTCAAGTCTCTTGACTACAGTCCTTTTCAAATATATAACATTGATCCCAATTTCGATGTATTGTTTTACTGTTTCCAAAATATATTTATATCCATGTGGATAGAATGTGGTAAAATGGGAAGGAAGGTGAACTTGGAGTCATAGGGCTTAAGTTTGAATCCAGGGAACTGAGTTCAAATCCTGACTGTCACTTTCTTTTTTTTTGGAGGGCAATTGGGGTTAAGTAACTTGCCCAAGGTCACACGGCTAGGTTTTTGTTTGTGTGCGTTTAGTGTCTGAGGCTGAATCCAAACTCAGGTCCTTCTGACTCCAGGGCCAGCACTCTACTCACTGCGCTACCAAGCCGCCCCCTGACTGCCACTTTCTATGTGGCCCTGAGCAAGCCCTTAAACCCTTTTGTCTTCAGTTTCCTTTTCTATAAAATAAGAAAACTGGACAAGATGAACTCTAAGGTTCCTTCTGGTTCTAGTTCTTTTTTTTTTTAAACAAATGCTTTATTAACTTCTGTTTTACGTCATTCATTTCCTCCAGATTTTGAGTTACAATCATTTTCCCCCCATTATTCCCCTACCCAACCTCCCAGAATAGCAGTCCCACAAGATATCGCTTCCTCCAATCTGCTCTCTCCCATACCTTCTCCCATACCCCCATCGACTTTTCCAGTAGAGGAAGGTGAATCTTTGTGTCCCAATGCCTGCACATCTTATCTCCCTATTACAAGCAAAAGAGTATTAATAATAGTATTTATATATATTTGAAACATTTAATGTTAAGACCTCGAATTTCAGATCCATTTCCTTCCTCCCTTGTCACCCATTCCTTCTTGGGAGATAAGTAATTCAGTATATGTTGTACATGTCTAGCTATGCAAAACATTATCATAGTAGATATATTGTACAAGGCTGCTTATAATTCCCTCCCACTCATCCCACCCCCCACCTGGTCCATTCCCTACATGATCCTGTCCCTCTTCTATAGTGGGTACTTCCAACCTCCCCTCCCCCCAAGGATGCCCTCCCATCCATCATCCCTCCTCTCATCCCCCTTCCCCCTATCCTGCTGCAGGTTGAGATATCCCATCTAGTATGCATGTCATTCTCTCCCTGAACCAAATTCAATGTGAATGTCGCTTTGCCTTTTTAGCCTTCCTTATTCTCCCCCTCCTTTGCAACCACTTCCCCTTGCTTCCTCTACATGGGATAGTTTACCCTACCCTGTCTCTCCCCATCTCCTCCTGCCACTTTCCTCTCTCACCTCATAACTTCATCCCTTGAGTATTCTCCCTTCCCAACAAATTCAACCTATGCCCTCTATCCATATATAACTGTAACCATATACACACACATTCACATATGTATTCATATGACCACACACTCTTCTTCCATTATTTTCATAGTGAGAAAGATATCATCAGTCACAGTTATTGCTTTTCCATATAGGAATGTAAATAGTTCAACTTTGATAAGTTCCTTTTGATTTCTTTTCCCTGATTACCTTCTCAGGCATCTCTTGCTTCCTGTGTCTGGATGTCAAATTTTCTATTCAATTCTGGTTTTTTCCTCAAGAATGCTTGAAAGTCCTCCATTCCACTGAATGACCATATTTTCCCCTGAAACAAAATACTCAGTTTTGCTGGGTAGGTGACCCTTGGGTTCATTCCCAGTTCTTCTGCCCTCTGGAATATCATATTCCATGCCCTTCAATCCCTCAGTGTAGAAGCTGCCAGGTCCTGGGCCATTCCGATTGTGTTTCCACAATATTGAAATTGCTTCTTCCTGGCTGCTTGTAGTATTTTCTCCTTGATCTGGGGATTCTGGAACCTGGCTATAATATTCCTGGGACTTTTCTTTTTGGGATCTTTTTCAGGAGGCGACCAGTGGATTCTTTCAACCTCTATTTTGCCCTCTAGATCTAAAACATCAGGGCAATTTTCCTTGAGAATTTCTTGAAGGGTGATTTCCAGGTTCCTTCTTTGATCATGGCCTTCAGGTAGTCCAATAATTTTTAAATTGTCTCTCCTGGATCTATTTTCCAGGTCAGTGCTTTTTCCCATGAGATATTTCACATTGCCTTCTAATCTTTCATTTGTTTGGATCTGCTTAACAGCATCTTGATTTCTCATAAAATCATTAGCTTCCATTTGCTCCAGTCTCACTCTGAAGGAATGAATCTCCTCAGTGAACTTTTGAAATTCTTTTTCCATCTGGCAAACTCGACTTTTTAAGGCATTCTCCTCATTGCCCTTTTGGGCCTCCTTTGCCATTTGAGTTAGTCCACTTTTTAAGGTGTTTTCCTCAGTCAGGCTGTTGACCCTCATCTCATACTTTTCCTGCATCCTTCTCATTTCTCCTTCCAATTTTTCCTCCACTTCTCTTATTTGATTTTTAAAGTCCTTCTTAAGGTCCTCTGTGGCCTGCAACCTGCTCATGTTCTCCCCTGGGGCTTTTGGAGCAGGACTTCTGAACTCACAGTCCTTTTCCCGCTCTATGCCCCCAAAATAGGAGTCTAGGGTTGCATTTTTCTGTTTCCTTTGCCTTGGCATGTTGCCACTTAATTGCTTGACTTTTGGGCTTGTTGCCACACTATGGCTTTAAGGCCAGATAGAGGAATTTTCGTCCCGAACGTGTGGGGGGCAACTTCCGTTTCTGGCAAGCTGTAAACCCACCCACGACTTCCACCCTAGATCACAGTCCAGATCCAGGGAGGTTAAAGCAAGAGCAATTTCCCCCTAAGACTGATCGCTGGATCTCCCTACAATTTGCAGGCCGGGAGCTGGAGCTGCCTCTGAAAACTACAAAATGGCGTGTCTCCTCAGTGGCTTCTAGCCCCCAGGGGAGGGAGCCGACGCATTCCCCAAATACCGGTCCCAAAGTCCATAGGACACTAACCTCTTACTTTGTCCTAGGCATGTCTATGTTGATAATTCTGGAGTCGCCACAGCTGCTGGTGTTCTGGGGTTCCTCCAGCCTGCTGCTGGCCGTGCCACCCTGGGGCTAAAACCTCGGCTCACACGGATCTGGGTTCGGCTCGGCTCCCCACACTGCCAGGTCCCAGACCACTGCGCTGGTCCTTCCTGCAGGGCTGCTGGGCTGTCCTCAGCGGGGGGTTAGCTTCTCTGTGTCGTTCTGTGGGTGCTGGGGCTCCAGAAGTTGTTCAGAGTCCCCTTTTACATAGTTTGGGGGGAATCTGGGGGCAGAGTAGCTTGGACAAGCTGTTTCTACTCCACCATCTTGGCTCCGGCCCCCCCCCCCCCCGGTTCTAGTTCTGTGATCCTCTGACATCACATGACTTTCATGAAAACCCAGTGAGGTGGATGGATGTGAAATCTGTGGCTCAGAGGGGTAATATGAGTCCAGTTTTCTTGATGCCTAGCCTAGTGCCCTTATTTTTATACCACACTGCCTCTTATTAGAGTACGGTGATACTGTGTGCTAATATTTAAGTTTGTATTCAACCATGTTAGAAATTAAACATTGAAAGGAATTTTGTTATCATTGTTCTTATTCCTACTTAAATTTAAGGAGAAAACTTTTTTTCCCCTTGGAACATTTTAGCATGATTCCCTGCAGACAATCCATAGCCAGCTTCCTAGCACTCTTATACACAGATTCTGGGGGAATCTTTTTACTTCTTAATATTATCTGTGCTCCAAATGTAAGGTATTCTTCCTCCTAGAAGAAAAGGGAACAAAGCTGAAGGAAGCTCTCCAGGAACTTGAAGAGTTCCTAATGAGGAAAATGAAGAGTTCCCAAAAAGAGTGGGGATAGAACTTCAATGTGAAAACAAAGAAAGGAATCTGAAGAGATGAAGGGAAATCTTGACCTGAATTAGGAGGTTGGAGGGCAGAAAAATGTCTTATGGCTGAGAAAGGGAAGAAGGACTACCATTTACTTAAATCTAAGTCATAAACCTGAGGCTCATCCCAAAGGGAAGAGAGTGGTTGCATCTTTCTCTGAGGAGGATAGAAACATTTGTTCTCCAAGAGATGACATGGTGGAACCATGGGTAAAAGATGACCAAGTAAGTGTTTAACAATGCACAAGTAACCTTCACTGTTAACTCCCTGCTGATGGTGGATTGAGGCATGCCTACCTGATAACAACAATAGAGATGCTTGTTGCCTGTCTCAGTAGATGTGACAGTGAGCCACCTAAGACTTGTCAAACTGGATGACTTCTTGCTTCTGGTGATTCACGTGGGTAAAAATGGTATTGCCAGAAGGAAAAGAGGAAGTATTGCTAAAGATGCTGACTTCTTGAGCAAGAAACTCAAGGCACTACTATCTCTGCTGCTAATCTAAGGTGAGAGTTGCAGAAGAAAAAGGAAGATTGGAGATATGAACAGCTAGTTAAGAAGTCAATTTGTTTTTATCCTACAGAGAAAGTAGCTGGAGAGAATATTTCAAAAGATTCAGAGAAAGGATAGATAGGATCTTATGGATCAAATGTCTACAGGGGAGTCAGCCAAGGAGTAAGGAGTATATCCTGATGACATCAAGAGAAATAATTCTGATGGGGAGGGATAGGAAGAGTTGTCTAGAGACTGCTCTAGATGAACATGGGATTCATTGGAAAATTTAGAATTTTTTTTTAGGAGATACAGAAGATGGAAGCAAGGGCAGGTTAACAGAGTAAGAAGACAAAGGTATGACACACACCTATAAAAATAGTATCAGGAGTGTTAAAGCTAAAAATGAGCTAAGGCTGGTGAAGCTATCTAAGGACAACAAAAAAGGATTTAAAAAATCTACCTTGAAGGAAAGAAGAAGCTCAAAAAAGGAAGATGCCTATCAGTTGGTGTGGGGAAGAAGATGGTGATCATGGGTGATGGGGAGAAGGAAGAGTTGCCGAATTCTTAGCATCTCTTTTCTCTGCTGAAGAGAACGACTTTTGTTTGGGCTGAAAAACAGAACAAAATGTCTAGTAGGAAATAGAAGCCAGAATTACGAATATGAATAAATACTAATAATGCTCCTTGGGTTTGCAAAGCACTTTGTCTACAATATCTTATTTAAGATTCCATAATAATCCTGTGAGGTAGGTACTACAATTATTGTTGAGCACATTTTACAGATGAATAAACCAAGGCTTCAAGAAGTTAAATTACTTGTCCACAGATAGGTTAACCTCACTCTATAGCTAGTAAGTCTCAGAGTTGGCATTTTGAATACAGGTCTTACATTCCACCCGCTAGTTAGGAAGAGAACACCTCTCTGACTCTTTCTTATAAGCTGAAGGCATTGATTCCATCATATGGTGAAGAATTGTTTAATATGATTGCTGTCACCTTCAGTGATCTTTGAAAAATCATGGAAAACAAAAATGGCGCCACAGGATTAAGGTAAATGCCCCAGTTTTTAAAAAGGGGGGGAGGGAAAAGAAAATGAACTCTATGGGTCAGTAGGCTTGACTTCATTTATTAGCAAAATTTTAAAGGGAATGCCTAGTAAACATCAAAAATAAAGAAATAGTTGTTTCAAAGACTCAGCATAGGTTCATTGACAACAGGTCAGATTAGCTTCATTTCTAGTGTTTAGCACAGTAGGCACTTAAAAGCTTATTGATTGATCAATTTCATTTTTTTTTCATGGTTGCTAAACTAGTGGATCAGGGGGACACTAGAGATATAACTTTCTCAGATTTGCGCAAAGCATTTGAAAAAGCCTCTCACATTCACCCTTAATCCTACTCCTCTTGGATACCCAGTGAGTTGGAGAATGGCTAAACAAGTTACAGTATATGAATGTGATAGAATACTATTGGGCTATAAGAAAAGATAAAGGTGATAGTTTCAGGGGGAAAAAAGCCCTGGGAAGATTTGTATGCACTAATGCAAAGTGAATTGAGCTGAATGAGGAGAACAACTTACACAGTAACAGTAACATTATAAAGATAATCAACTTTGAAAGACTTAGCAACTATGATCAATAGAATGATCAACCACAATTTCAAAGGACTCATGATGAAACTTGCTATCCCCCTCCAGATAGAGACGTGATGGACTCATACTGCAGACTGAAGTATGTTCTCTGCTCTTTCTCTTTCTTTTTTCTTTTTTTTTTAGGGAGGGGTTTGAATATGGTTAGTATAGGAATTCATTTTGTCCAACTATACGTATTTGTAATGGGTTTCATTTTTCTTCCCTTCTCCATGAGGGAGGGAGGGGGAAAAGGAGAAAACGGAGAGGAGAAATTGAAATTAAAAATAAAATAAAATTGAATTTTTAAAAATCCCATCCCCTTTCATCTTCATTAGCAGATTGGCACCCCTTTCCCCTAATCTTCAAGCCTTTTTAATTGATTCTTTCTCTGCTCCCTACAAATATGCTCACATTTCCCCCTCCTTAAACAGCTCTTACCAGATTCATCCCTTTTCTTTTCTGCCAAACTTCTTGAAAAAGGCATCTATGCCCAGCGGCTCTTCTCCCTCTCTGAACCTCTGTGATCTGGCTTCTGTTCTCCTCAGCCCATAGTAAACACATAGTAAGCACATAGTAAACTGCCCACTGCAAAGTTACCAGTGATCTCTTCGCTACCAGATCCAGTGCCTTTTTCTCCGTCTTCATCCTCCTTGACCTCTCTGCAGCCTTTGCTGCTGATCCTCTTGTTCTTCTCTGGGATTCCATGGCCCTGTTCTCTCTTGATTCTCCTCCTCACTCTCTGAAGTCCCCTCATCCTCTTTGGTTGTATCTTCATCAACGTCACCTTAGGTGAGTGTCCCCCAAGTTACCCCAAGAGGTCCTTGGAGCTCTTTTTTCTCTCTACATCCTCTCACTTGATGATCTCATCGTGATGAGTTCAGTTATCTCTCCGAATATGATTCCAGATCCATATATCCAGCCCTAGCTCCTTTCCTGACCTCCAGCCATATATTAAGAAGAACATGCACCATATGGGTCAGTAGCCTTGACTTCAATCGCCTATCGGTCATCTAAACTTGGATTTCCTTTAGGCTTCTCAAACTCAACATTATGGAACATAGTATAGTCTTTTCCCCAAACCCTCCGCTTCTCCTGAACTTCCCCATTTCCACTGAGGGCACCACCACTCTTCTAGACACGGCACCCATCACGTACTCCTCGCTCACACTCACGCTCTTTAATAAGTTGCCAAATCTTGTCATTTTATTTCCACAGCATCTTTCGTATACATATACACACATGTACATGTGTATGTATATGTATATATACATATATGTACATGTACATGTATATACATATACATATATGTACATGACAAGATGCTTGTATATATGCATATTATATCCGTGTGTATGTATTCCCTTCTCATCACTCACACATTTACTTCTCTAATTCAGTCTCTTATCCCTTCTCTCCTAGATTATTACAATATCCTCCTAACTGATCTTTTTGTCTTTAAGGTATCCCCCCTCTGATCCACCCTCTTGTTGCTGTTCAGTCTTCTCAGTCATATCTGACTCTGTGTGATCCCATTTGGTGTTTTCTTGGCAAAGATACAGGAGTGGTTTGCCATTTCCTTTTCCAGCTCATTTTACAGATGGGGCAACTGAGGCAAACAGGGTAAATGACTTGCCCAGGGTCACACAGCTAGTAAATAAGTTTTTGAGGTCAGTTTGGAACTCAGATCTTCTTGACTCCAGGCCCAGCACTCTATCCACCATGACACCCAGCTTCCCATCATTCATCCTCTACGCAGCTGCCAAAGTGATTTTTCCTAAAGCCTTTGTCCAACCATGTTATCCCTCTGCTCAATAAACTCCAGTGGCTCCCTATTTTCTCTGGTACCAAATATCACTTCATTTGTTTGGCATTTAAAGCCCTTCACAACCCTATCCCCTCTCATCCCCTCTCATACATTATTTCTCTTCCTGCACTCTAAGTTCAGCCATGATAATGATCTCAGCTCTTTCCCACATTAATGCAGTCCCTTCTCACCTCTCTAGTTCCTTCTTCATTCAATTCACCTGCTACCCTCTGCAGGAGGCCTTTCCCCATCCCCCCACTAGCTCCCTGCTCCATTCCCAAATGCCAAATTCTGGCAAACTTCTGCCAAACTCTGGCTTGAGAACAATAATCAAACCAATGTTATCATTCCTGGGAAAGAATGATTTGCCCTATGGCTCCATTTATGTTGCTACACAAGTAACTCTTGGCCGCCATTACCCTAAAAGTGTTGTATCTCCCTTTTAGAATGTAAGCATTTTGAGGGCAGAGATTATTATGTTTGTTTATATTTATATTCTGATTGCTCAACATAGTGCCTGGCACACAGTAAGTGCTTAATAATTGCTTTCTATTTCATTAAGTATATTTGCATACACACACACATATATTAACCTTTCACATCTTAAAGCTCTATATTAATGCTAGCTAGCAATAGTAATGGGGCAGCTAGCTGGCACAGGATAGAGGGCCAGGCCTAGAGTCAGGAAGACTCATCTTACTGAGTTCAAATCTGGCCTCAGACACTTACTAGATGTGTGACCCTGGGCAAGTCACTTCACCCTATTTGTCTCAGTTTCCTCATCTGTAAAATGAAATGGAGAAGGAAATGGCAAAACCACTGCAGCAGCTCTGCCAAGAAAAACCCATATGGGGTGGCAAAGAGTCAAACATTACTGAAACAGCAAATTAATAATAACAACTATTATTATTAATCAGAGGACTGAAAATCAGAAGACTCTGGGCCTGTCAACTAACCAGCTATCTGTTGGCAGGTCAATTCATCTTTCTGGTTCTGACAGAGAGAATGGAAATTCTGATGGGCAGAGTGAGCAGGAGGAGGTCATTTGATGGACACGGGGCAGGCTGGATGTGATCTCCACTTCTTCTGTTTTACCCAAGACCGTGCTAGGCATGCGGCAGCTATTTGGCACAGTGGATGTGGTGCCAGGCTTGGAGCTGGGAAGTCGTTGTTCAGTCGTGTCTGACTTTTTGTGACCTGATTTGAGTCTTCCTAGTTCCAGGCCTGGCACTCTATTTACTGTGCCACCTAGCTACCTAAGGAATCAGGAAGATCTGAGTTCAAATCTAACCCCAGACACTTACTATCTGCTACCCTGGACAAGTCACTTAAACTCAGTTTCCTCATTTGTAAAATGAGTTGGAGAAGGAAATGGCAAAATACTCCTGTATCTTTGCCAAGAAAACCCCAAATGAGGTCACAGAGAGTTGTACACAAGTGAAAACATGCTAGGCATGCTCTGAGGTCTAGCTCCTTTCAGGCCTCACACTCATTCTTTGCAACTTAACAGCTCAGCCCGTTTGCACTGCATTCCCCCACCCCCTCCACCATTTAAACCAATCAGAGTCAAGCAGAGACCACCTTCTTTTCCTTCAGTTGACATTATGTGATTATGGATATGGGTTCTTGAAAACTGGCCTATGGTCGGGTCAGCAGAGAGGGTCTAAGGGCTCGCTTGAGTTCAGAGTCCCAAAGCAGGAGAAGCTTCCTGGTCATGGGAAAACTGAAGGTTCAACTCTGGCTCCTGCCTCCAGGGAAAATCCTGGCCCAACTTGCTTTCCTGATGGATGCCCATGCACTCATGCAGGCAAAAAACCTCCTGTGAGCCATGCTCACATTTGGCAAACTCTTAGGAGCTCCGAGCCAGTGGGATCGCACCCCAGCCATGGGAAAATCTTGATCAAAACCATAAATAGAGTTTCTTTCTTTCCTTAGTGCTTGTCCATTTATAAACACATGGTGAGTCACAAGGCAGCCTCACCCTGGGGACTTCTCTGGATTAAGTCACTGGTGCTATCCATTCTCCCCCACGAGGCCCACCCAGGACAGCTGGCCAGAGAGAAGTCATCCATGGGCCCACATGCAGGGACTGCTCTGCCCCAATTTCTCCAGGTCAGATGGAACAGATTTACTTCCAATCACAGGGAAACCATACCCACGATGATTGATAGCATTGTGTATTAGGAAAGATTACAGAATTTCAGAGCTGAAAGAGTCCCAGAGGCCATCTGGCCTTGGAGCCCTTCAGCATACCCAATAGTGGTCATCCTGCCTCCCCTTGAACATCTCTAGTTATGGGGAACTCACTACCTGCTGAAGCAGCCCAGTTACATTTCGGGGAGGCTCTAATTTTTAGGTAGCATTTCCTTACATCTATATAAAATCTACCTCTCTGCAACTCCTCCACTGCAACCCTCTACAGTCAAGCAGAACCAGCCTAATTTCTCTTGTCCATGCTGGGATGAAGGTTAGAGATAAGGCCTAGACCTAGGAGTTCATAGGTGAAGGAAACTCCCTCTACCAAAGCAGATAGGCACCATCTCTGCAACTTAATCCTGGAGAGTCTCCCAGAGCCTTGAGAAGTTGAGTGACTTGGGCAGGGTCACAGAGCCATAATTCCTTAAATATTTAGAAAAAACTATAATGTCACCTTATTACCTTCTTGCCCCACTCCTCTACCTGAGCCTTCTTTTCTCAAAGCTAAACCTTTCCAGATTCTTCAAACAACCTTATATGACTTGGTCCCTAATCCCGTCACACAGAGCCAAAACTACGGCAGGCCAGGCAGGAATGTGCCCCAGGAGAGTCACACATGAGGGGCTTTTGTCCCCTATCTTCATGCCCCAGGGTTCTAGGGCCCCAAGGCCCAAGGGCCTTCTTTCTCTTAGGGCCTTCCTACAGCCTCCCCTCCTCATCATAGGGGTTAGATGTTCTGGGCCTGTTAGCAATGTGTCTCTGGAATCAGAGCCCTGGGCTCAAATCTCACCTATGAGACTTATCACCAATGTGACCCTGAGAAAGTCAGCTTCTCTGCATCTCAGTTTCTTCATCTGCAAAAGATAAGAAGGTGGGACTAGATGGTCTCCGAGGTCCCTTTCAATTCCCTGTCTGTGATTCTATGATGGACACACTAGCATCATGGACTGACTCTACATAACTGACCTCTTTGTCACTCCCCATCCTATAGACAAATTTGCCTTGAATGCAAGGGCTTTTAATTAGCTTTTAGGAGAGCACAGCTATTGAGATAACATTTACAAAGCACTAAAAATTAGCTTTTAGCAGAGTTTGTCTCTACTCTGCCCTCACCCCCATCATCCTCCTCTCCTGGAAGTGGTTGTCAAGTTGGACCTGGTCCAGAGGAATGTGACCAGCATCATCTTAACTCTTTCATATGAAGAATTGTTGAAGGAATGCCATGTGTTTTAGCCTGAACAGCATCTGAACAACTGTCATGTTAAATAAGGGTCTAAATGCCTAGGATTTCATGCTAGAAGGAGCCTTAATGATCCCCCTCCTAGATGACGCGGCCGAGTCCCAGAGATGTCTTGTCTAGGGTCATGCTTGTATTATCTAGCAGAGCCAAAATTCTTGGTATCTCACAAGGGCAAAATGTGGATCAGTAGGTGGGAGGTAAAGAGAGGCACAACTTAGCCCAAAATAAGGATGAATTTCCTGATAACTATAGCTATTCCACAAAGGAATGAATGGATTTGTGAAGTAGTGAGCTCCTTGTCACTGCTGGGATTCAAGAAAGTCTTAATGATCACCTATTCAGAGTGAGCTTCCTGAAGGGCATAGGGCAGGGGTGGGGAACCTGCAGCCTCGAGGTCACATGTGGCTTTCTAGGTCCTTGGGTGTGGCCTTTTGACTGAGTCCAAATTTTACAGAACAAATTCTTTTATCAAGGGGATTTATTCTCACTTGAGGACCTAGAGGGCCACTGTGGCCTCAAGGCTGCAGGTTCCCCACTCCTGGCACAGGGAGTCAGAGCAGATCTTTAGGGTCCTTTTCAGTTTTGAGTTAAAGTGCTTGACCTACTATGCCACCTGGCTGCCCAACAACTCAGAAAGGTAGGTGATGCTCTCAGCTCCATTTTACAGAGGGGGAAACTGAGGTTTGGAGGTATTAGGGGACTTGCCTATGGTCACTTAACTCAAGCATTAATGTGAGGATTTGAATCAAAGTAATAGAATATTTTGTAATTTAATATAATTACTCAGTTTTACTTAACATTTTGAGTTTTTCAAAGCACATTCTTCACAATAGCCCTCTGAAGGAAGTAAATGTCTTTCTATATCTATTTTCCTCAACAGGAAACTGATGCTCAGAATGGCTAGATTATGAGCTCCTTGAGGACAGGGACTGTCTTTTGCTTCATTTTGCAGCACTTAACGTAATACTTGGCATGTAGCAGATACTTCATAAATGTTAATCAATTAACTAGCTAATGAAGTTGTGCTTTGGCCATGGTCATATAGCTAATATGAGTCAGAGGCAAAAATCAAACATAAGTATCCTCACTCCAAATCTTGTGCTCTTTCTAACACATTATCATGCCTCTCACCATAAAAGAGTCTTGGATTCTTCCTCTGGACCATCCTCAACTCTGATAGGTGAAGTTTGGACCCATCTTGCCCATAGCCAGGCCTCTACTTTACCTCCCTGCCACTGGTTCCAAACCATGCTGCAGCAGGGATAGCCAGCCTCTCCTCCTCCTTCAGTTTCCTGTTATGTGTTATTTTATTCTATTAGAATGTGACCAACATAGTGCCTGACATATAGGCAGCACTTATCAAATGCTCTATATCCATCCACCCATCCACCATCCATTGATCTATCTATTCATCCATCCATCCATCTATATATTCATCTATTTATCTGTCTTTCTCTCTAAACTATACTGCTTTCTTTACAATAATCTCAGGAGATAAGTAATACAAGAATTAACCACAGTAATAATGATAAAAAATCCATTATTGAATTAGGTCTCTCTTATCAGAATAACTTCATGAAGCTTGTTTTGTCCTTGAAAATGAGGTTCTCTCTCATAATGCTACTCTGCTGATCTGCCTGGTTTCAACTTCATGGAACAAGATGCCTTTGTGCCCAGTACTGTCCCCCCACCCCAGTTTCCCTTTCTCTCTTCTCCTCAACTTTCCTGATTCCTTTTGTGTATTGTCTCTTCCCATTAGATTGTAAGCTCCTTCAGGGCAGGGAATGTCTTTCTTTTTATTAATTGTATTCCACAATTATTACCACAGTTACTGGCACAAAGTAAATGTTTATTGAATTGGATTGGACTTCTCCACTGGGGAAAAGATGAGATCCTTGATGACTCCTCTCCTTGGTTATATAGGTATTAATCTGAGTCTTTTTTTTTTCTTTTTCTTTTTGGAGGGCAATTGGGGTTAAGTAACTTGCCCAAGGTCACACAGCTAGGTTTTTGTTTGTGTGTGTTAAGTGTCTGAGGTCGGATCCGAACACAGGTCCTTCTGACTCGAGGGCCGGTGCTCTACTCACTGCACCACCTAGCCGCCCAATGTGAGTCTTTTAATCTGGGCATCTATCACAATTCATTTAGGATCACAGAGCGGCAAGAAATCTTCAGCATCTCATGGTCTATTTTTCATAGGAGGAAACTGAAACCCAGAGGAGTGAGATAACTTGGCCAAGGCACACAAGAGCCTAGACTAGAACCCAGATCTTCTCCTATCCATCCCAGTACTTACTACACTCCAACATGCTGCTTTTGGGCCAATGAGAGTGTGTTTAAGGCAGCCTAGGCTTAAGGACTTCCAGGTGGCACAGCAGATAGAATTCTAGAATCAGAATCAAGAAGACCTGAGTTGGAATCTTTTCTCAGACATTTATTGTGTGATCTTGAGTACATTACTTAGCTTACTCAGTTTCTTCCCTATAAAATGGGGATTTTAATAACAGTGATCTCACAGGATTATCATAAGCATCAAATGAGTTAACATGTGAAGCATTTTGCAAACCTATGACAAATGCTAGTTCCTATTGGGACAGGGTAACGTATTAGTCACTTTCAAGCATGGAAACTGACAAGGATGAGTGACACCTTGGCTTGACTTGGATGACTTCAGTTCCCATTTTCCATCTGGAATAAATCATGACCATTTTGAACTAACTGGAGCCAAGACATCAGGGCAAATACTGTTGTGCAAACTATAAACAAAATCCCATCAATGAAGTCCACGGAGCACAGGTGGGCCCAGAAGATGTGCTCAATAGGGGTGGACACCAATTATCTCAGGGCCTTTCCTTTCTGCAGACTACCTCTGCTGGGGCAGTGGCCCAGAAAGAAGGCAGAAGCAGTACCCATTCATTATCTCTGGTTCTAGAGGTCTGCAGTGTGAGCAGATAGAACCCAAGCATAGCACAGTTCATTGAACTCAGGGTTAGAAGGCCCCTAGTCCAAATCAATCACTTTGTAGATGAAGAAACTCAGGCTTGGAGAGAGAAAAAAGAGTAACCCAAGGTCATACCAACAGCAAATGGTAGAGCTGAAATTTGAGTCCATTCCTCTGCCTCCAGAACACTGTACTTTCCATCACATCAGACCTCCTTGTCTAAAGGAACAGGTTTCTTGGATAGGCTGGGATTCTATCAGGTTTGATCATCTTTGGACATCTCACAATCATTAGGAGAGCAATCAAAACTCAGCAGAGAATTAGTGAGAAGGCTGCTATCTATTGTAATGGTAATGGAAATTTGAAGATCTTTCCTGTTTTGAAGATCTTCCCTGCCCCTTAATAGGCCAAATGTAATCACATGGAGTGATTACATGGTGGGAGGAGCTTGCTGAACAGGTAGAGCAGGAAGTTGGTCACAGAGCACCTAGAGCTGGGGTAGAGAGAAGACTCAGATATGGAGACAGCTAGGTTTGTGGGAAGACTTTGCGATGGTGTTACTCTCTGCTGTGTTGTGGTATATTAACTTCTTTGTTGCTATGATGGATTCTGTTTTCTGGTGTTGGGATTTGGCTTTCTGGTGTCTGAATAAATGTTTTGCTCCTATCTTCTATATGGAGAGTCTGTTATATTTTTTGCTTCAGAACTGTGCCAGCATATTCATAGTTGCCATTGGTGCTGTGACTATCACATTGGCGCTACATCTATATTAATATATTTCTAGGGGCGGCTAGGTGGCGCAGTGAGTAAGAGCACCGGCCTCGAAGTTGGGATGACCCGAGATCAAATCCGGCCTAAGAAAATGAGCACCCACACATAAATAATGACTAGCCGTGTAACCTTGAGCAAGTTACTTAACCCCAATTGCTTAAAAAAATATATATATATATATATATATATATATATATATATTTCTAAGAAGTCAATTTGTTCATTTCTGATGCATGAGATGGGAATGGTTTCTGAAGTGTGATATCATTGGTTCACAGGTTGATCAATAATTTGGTCCTCGTGAGGGAATGACAGAGGTAGGAGGGGGTCATTGTGTACCTCTGTAATGGTAATAGGAATTTGAAGATCTTCCCTGCCCCTTAATAGGCCTAGGTGAAGTTGAGAACCTTTCCTGATTTGAAAATATACTCTGCCCCCTAATAGGCTTCAGGTGCTCACATGGAGTCTGTGATGGGAGGCTTGTTTTTCAGGAAGGCATAACTTTTGTTACTTTGTAGTCAAGTGACTCACTAGGCTTGTGATGTTCTCTGACCCTGGAGAAGGCTATATATACCTCTGAGGCAAGGTTTTGCTTTGGGGCTCACTTTGGAAAGAGTTGTGTGATTTGACCAGATGAGACTCTGGGCAGCCGTTGAGCCCCCCAGCTTTGAAAATCCAGATGTTGGTGTTTCTCTCTCTGGTGACTGACTAGATATGGATATAATGGTCAGACAGCTAGAAGCCCAGTCTGCTGAATTCTGTTATTTTCTCTGTATTTTTGTCTGCTTGTAACTTCTATTTGCATTCTCTGAAGTTCAGGGTGCTGACTTTTTCCCTTGAATTAGGTAAATGATATATATTTTATTGATTAAAGTAAGATTGTTAACCCTTTTTTGAGTTGCTTTCCTTTACAAAAGCAGATCAAAGAATCTGTGCTAGCAGCCACCCTGGGTATGCTGGCGTGCTTGCTGCTAGAACCTCCTGCACTACACTAACTGGACTCCCATCCTCTCTCTGCCCCAGACCCCAGATCCTGATGACAGCCCAGCTCTGTTTGTGTTATTATGTGGAGAACATCTCTGGAGTAACTCTTGTAGCTGGAAGAGTTCAGGTCACTTGATCACCACGGGCTTCAGTTTATATATATATATATATATATATATATATATATATATAATAAAAGAGAGGACTAAGTAGTTACTAAATTCCACTCCAGACTTAATTCTAGTATCTTTCTCCTGATTATTTCCTATTTATCCTGTATAAAACTTGACACATAGTTGTATGCATGCGTCTCCCCCATTACATCACGAGTTTAATTGTGAGTCCTTGACAGGTGTTTTTGGAGGGGTGGGAGGAGGATCCTATGCCATGTTGCTAATCTTATAGTTCACTATAACACCAATTTATTTAAATTTGGTGAAGAGAATTGGGCTTAAGATTTCTTAGAATATTGGACTCTTGTAGTGAAAACTTTCTCCACCAGTACTGGCTGGCAACTTGTCTACAACTTGCAATGATAGAAAGTTTCTGATTTACTTGTGATCACACAGCACATGTTCAAAGGCGGGATTGAATCTAGGAATGCCTGAGTCTAAGGCTAGCCCTGTAACCACTATGTCACCATGCCTAGCCTTTCACTGAAAAGTTTAGCGCTTAATTACTGTTTTTCCTTTTTAATATGTAGTTTCTCTAATTATTATACTATGAATTACTTGAGGATATCAACCTTATTCATAAGGGACTGAGTACATGTCAATGGCTTTAGGTGAAGCATCACTATGAATGAAAAAAATGCACGTCCATATTGGTTGGAGGTCAGTAGTGTACCCTTGGTAGGAGAAGCAGCTTGTACAGTGGAAGAAGTGAGTTCAAGCCCCAATTTTGCCAGTTGCTAGATAGGTGACCTAGGGAAAGTTGGTTAACCCTTTTGAGCCTCAGTTTCCTTTTCCATAAAATAGAGAGACTAACATCTGTCTCTTCTAATATAGGGATACTTTAAAAATAATGGTCCTAATTATTTAATTGCTTTAAAATTCATGAGCTTCATATCCTTCTTGAAGTAGAAGAGATACTAGAGATCAGTTAGCTCATTCCTTTCATTTTAAAGAAGAGGAAACTGGGGGCCTAACAAGGCTAAATGACTCACTCAAGGTCACACAGCTATTTAGTGACAGTTGGTCAGTCTGTGTAACTTTTATCTGTGTCCTAAAATAATTATCTGTGAAGGATCCAACCAACACAATAGAGCCCTCTCTCTGGTTTTGAAAATCTTTTGTGGATCCTGGTGCATCACTTGAGCTTGTCTGTCTTTTGTCCTCACTCTCACCCACTTCTCCACATCATCCATGTCCTTGATGATGCCTTTCAAACGACTCCTTCAGCACAAGACATCCTTGGATCGATGCTGCTGCCTCCTTTATCCAGCCCACTCTCTATTTCCAACCATTATTGAAATCTCAGTTGAACTCATTATCTGTGTGAAGTGCCTATCTAAAATATGTGGACCGTTGGAAGAATTCAACAAGCTGCCTTCTGACTCCATGGAATGGTCTGGGCAACATCCGGACTTCAAGCACTTCCTTTTTCCCAGGTAGACTTTACATGAATGTATGTATGTATGTATGTATGTATGTATGTGATAGCTGTTCAGCTTCTGGTTATCTTCCAGCCTGGGAACCATCTCCATTTGTCCTGATCTATGTCTTGCCATTGGACCCAGATTGCTCCAGAGGAAAAAGTGAGGCTGGTGACTTTGTATAGTTCTTCCTCACTTAAATCCAATTCACTTGCAAGTCAGGGCATCTTCTTCCTGATGTCATGGTCCTCTTTGAGAAGGAAGGACAAACAATAACAACAACAACAATCTGTCAGCCTAGGCTACTCTCTTCATAGTCCCTGCTCACTGTGGTTGGGAAAAGCCAGGCAGTCTGGACATGAAGAAGGAAACTGACTAAAGACTTAGAAACTCAAATTCTCTTTGTCCCTAGTCACAACCTTCAATAAAAAGAAAAATGGAAGAATGAGAATGCTAAATGCTGTAGGAGGACAGGGGAAAAAATCCCAAATGACTGGGGTAATCATGGAAGCCTCCCTGTGTGAAGGAATTAGGACTTGAGTGGGGCCTTGGAGGATGGATAAGATTTGGAGAAGTAGAGGAAGAAACACCTCAGCAAATCATTTCAGGCAAGGGGAAAGGTATAAGAAAAGGTGTGGATGTGGGAAAGTTCAAGGAAAAGAAATAATAATCAGACATCTTTGACTAAAGTGGGGAGCCCTCATTGCAAACCCTGGAAATGAAATTCAAGAGGAAAGAGAGGGACCAGATTGTGAGTTAACATTGAATGCCAGGCCAAAGAGTTTGGGTTTAAGTAGTTGATATGGGGAGCCCTTGAATCAAGCAACAAGCATTTATTAAGTGCCTATTATAGTGTATGACAAATACTGTGCTGGGCACTGAAGATACAAATACATCATATCTCCCCTCGAGGAGTTACATTTTTTCTTGAAAGTTTTTGAGTAAGCAATGATCAGTCCATGGTGATGTTTAAGGAAGATCGATATGGCAATCTGCACAGAACAGAACAGAGCAGGGGGAGATTGGAGAAATTTAAACTCTAATTGGGCATGAAGCTATATTATGTGTTCCCCACTGCCCAGGGCTATAGATGTTTGACTAACAGGGAATCCATTGAAAGGATAGGCTAATAAAACATTGGAAAATAGTTGGTATTTTTGCAATCTCTGAGCCAAAAGGCATCAGGAAATACCAATTTGTCACTGAGCAAGCTAGGTAACCTGGGTCATCCTCTTAGTTCTCATTCAGCCTCATTACAAGGCAGAAAGTGGGGGATAAGACCTGGAGTGGTTTCTCTGCATCCTGAATCCTGACTGCTTACACATCTATCTCCAGCTTTGGTACTCAGTCCAGGCAGTTTGCATTGACTTACAAATCAGCCTGCTAACTTGGACCAGGACAACACAATGGCACAGGGCTAGATTTGAAATCAAAAGGCTGGCACTTCGATTTCACTTCTGCTGCTTACTAGTCATCAGTGAAGTCCAAGGAGCACGACTGACCCCAGAAGACATGTTTAACAAGGGTTGACACAGCCATAGGTGTGTTCTTTAATCTCTCTGGGCATCAGCTTTCTCATCTGTAAAATGGGTTAGACTAAATGACATACAGTGAAAAGACCACTGACTCTGAAGTCAGAGAATAGAGGCTCAAATTCCATCTTTGACTCTTACTGTTTGTGTGATCTTGGGTAAGTCCCATGCAAGTTTTCCCTCTCTGAAAAATGAGGGGTTCAATTAGATGGTCTCTCACGTCTCTTTCATCTCTAGATCTAGGACTTATTGGCTCTAAACCTTGTGATCTTATTATGGTCCCTGCTCTTTCTTTCTGACTTTCTTTTCTCTCCTGCTGCTAATGCCTTCATATTGCCCAGATCAGGGTTATAAGAGCTTATAAATTCATCCAATCAAACGTTTTAGAGGTTTATATACTACGTTATCAACAGTGTTTTAGTTACTAAGGCCAGAAACATCTTCTTTTTTTTTTTAAGAAAAAGCCTAAAAATATAGAATGGTGCAGTGGATAGAAAATCATGTGTATAGCCAGAAAGATCTAGATTCAAGTCTTTTTCTAACATATACAAGTTGTGTGATCCTGAGAAAGTCGCTTAACCCCTTGGTATACCTGACAAATCCCTAAAATCACAAATTAAACAAATGCTGGTTTGCATTGGTAGAGGGAATCTTCACACTGGGAATTCCCTATATCAATTAAATCATATCTATTCCCCTTTCTCCCCCCAAAAGAGAGTGTGGGTATTACAGTTACCCCTTCCACATCACAGAGATTAGGCATATGGCACCCCCAAGATCTGAAAAATCCACATAAAATTTTTTGGCCCTCCCTTCATACCAGAGAAGAAATCTGAATTATTGTGGTTTTAAAAGATAAAATATGTTGATGTTATAGAATACTATATACATATATATATTATGCATTTCTGAATTTCTAAACTTTTTCTGTGTCATCTGCTGGTTTTGCAGCTTTGCAAAACTCTCAAGAAATTCCCATTTAATTTCTTAGGCTGACCTGTGATATATTGAAACTACAATGAGGAAAGTCACAAATGTGGAAGGGATAATTGTAGAACTTAACACGAAGCAATTAATCACTAGTGGTATGAATTCTAGGCATCAGTAGGGAGAGATTTTGGGGTGCAAGAAACTCCTAGGAGTCCTCAAAATATATTATCCATGTGGCCATCTACTTCATTTTTGAAACCAATAGTCTCAATAAAAATTAAAATCATCATCAGAAGAAAAGAATTGTTGCCCTCCTCCTGAAGTTTTACTAAAGACAAATGGCTTTGGGCCAGAACATGAGAGCAGATGCAAACCTTGTGAAGCGAGGAGAAGGAGCAGAGCCCCTGCACAGCTACAGTCATCAGTGGCCAGACTTGGGATTTTGGTCTATATTACAGCCTCATGCAATATTTCCCTTAGTGAGTTAGATTTTCAGACAGGAAACCAAAAACTTTCCAGCTGGATAGTATCAATTTCTTGGCTAGTTCTGTCCAAACTTCAGCAAGAACAATGAGGGCCCAGAGGAGGGAGCACAGGCCTGGGGGTCTAGAGGCTGAGATGCCAGTGACTTGTTCTAGGACTAAAATGCCTCTCTTAGTCTCAGTAAAATGTTAGAATCATATTTGATGAGCTTTAAAGTCTCTTACTGTAATCTTCTATAGTTTTAATGCTGAAAGGGGCAAAACCATGTTTCAGGAAGACTAATCTGGCAGCAGTATGTAGAATGACTTTTAAGGACCAAAGTGCATAGTGAATTATTTTACCAAGTACAATCAAGGGTAAACTGCGGTACCTAGAAATTCAGTGGCCTTGAGTAAAATGCCTAAAGCTGAATTGGGACTATACTTGAAAGGATTAATTATTCCTCATTTAATCAGAAGAATTAAGATTTAACCATATGGACAATATCAAAGTGGGTCTAAGTCATAAAGACTTTTATGAGCTAATATATATTTTATACTTTATAAATATATATATACACACACATATTAATCCTTAGAGGTGATGTACAGAGGGTTAGAGGAGGCTTGGTACTTAGTTTTGTTTATAGCAAAAGTTCACTGCATTCTACCCCTGCTGCCCTTTAAAGGTTTTTAGTAGGATCCCTGGAGCTCCTAGCACAATGTGGTACTTTGTGCTTGAAGCCACAAAGGCACAGGTGAATGGAGATGCATAGACTTTAGCTACCACCACACTCTAATGCAGTCCTGGAGAGAGGTCCCTGTTTCTGGATTATGTAGGAATGATCAAATGAGATCCTAGAGCTGGAAGGGACCTCAGAGTTCAAATAGTCCAGTCCTCTTATTTTACAGATAAGGAAACTAAGGCTTAGGAGGTAGTAACTTGTCCAAGGTCACACAACTAGTAAGTAGCAGAACTGGGTTTGGCATTCAAATACTGCAATTCTCAAGGTGGCATGCTTTTCCATGGTTTAAATCACCACATAACTTCCAAAACAATAAACTCAACCAAAGGAACAGATGGTTTGAAGGAAAAGGAATGGGAAGAAAGAAACAGAAAGGTTATTCCTTTACTATGAGCCTGAAGGAGAATAAAGGAGTCCAAGTAAAGTGATTTCCTAGCCTCCCAAAGTTAAATATAATGAAGACCATCTTGACCAGGGGTGGGGAATCTATGGTCTTGAGGTCATTTGGCCTTCTAGGTCCTCAAGTGTGGCCCTTTGACTGAAACCAAATTTCATAGAACAAATCCCCAATAAAAGGATTTGTTCTGTGAAACTTGGCAGTTACCTAGCAAATCAATTAATCAACCAATCAAGAAGCATTCGATATGTGCCTGCTCTGGGTCAGGCACTGGGGATACAAGGACAAAAATGAACCAAGGAGCTTACATTCTAGTAGAAGATGGAAATATAAACACATATAAGTATTTAGTATGTGTGTGTCTACATACATTACAAGGTGATTTGGGGTGGGAAGTCACTAGCTGCAGGAGCATGAGAAAAGGCCTCATTGTAAGACATGTCATTGAGTTGAGCTTTAAAGAAAATTTGGTCGAATATTATAAATAATACTACAAGATCAACTACAAGGACCTATCCACAACCAGAGGAAGATCTGATAAGTAGAAGTCTGTATAGTGTGTTTTTACATATACATATATATTTGTATCTAATGGCAGCCTTTTCTAGGGTAGGGTGGGTAAGGAGGGAGAAAGAAATAAAAGTGCACAGCAGAGAACAAAAGAAAACTTAAAAGGAAGCACAGAAGAGTAAGGCTGATTTGAAAACAACATCTACTATTTGTTACATCGTTGTTTTTTAAATAAATAGTATAAAATGAAAATTAATGGTTTTATGTCCTGCTGTATACACGGAGATGGGTTATTTTGTGGCTTTTTTTGTATATAAGTTCAAAATGGATAATTTTTTTTTGCTTTTTGGAGGGGGAAAGGTAGGGCAATTGGGGTTAAGTGACTTGCCCAAGGTCAGACGGCTAGTTTTTGTGTTAAGTGTCTGAGGCCGGATTTGAACTTAGGTCCTTCTGACTCCAGGGCTGATGCTCTATTCACTGTGCTACCTAGTTGCCTCCCAAATTTTTTTAAAAGAAAGCTAGGGCTTCCAAGAGGGGAAGTAAAAAAGGAATACATTCTTTAGAAATGAGGGATTGTAGGGGAAAAGATATGGAAAGAGCACCTGGGATACCATATGTTGGACATAAGAAAAATAGAAAGAAAGCCACTTGGGCTGGACTGTAGAATTCACAAAGGGGAGAGATGTCTGATAAGGCTGGAATGGTAGGTTGGAAAGGTTGCATAGGATTTTAAATGCCAAATAGAAAAGTTTGTATTTGATTCTAGAGGTCAACAGGGAACCACTGGAGCTTATTAAGCAGAGGAGTGACATGGTCAGGTCTAAGTCATTTTGTGGCAGAAGGATTGGAATGGAGAAAGACTTGATGAGAGAAGGTTATTGTAATAGTCTAGGCAAGAGGTAATGATACCTCAAACTAGTGCTGTGGCAACATGAATGGAGAAAAGGGGGCATGTGAGTTATGTTGTGCAGGCAGAATCCATCTACTTGGATACTAATGCAGGGGATTGGTCCAAATCAACCTTTG
Organism: Gymnobelideus leadbeateri; assembly: GCA_011680675.1. NCBI lineage: Eukaryota > Metazoa > Chordata > Mammalia > Diprotodontia > Petauridae > Gymnobelideus > Gymnobelideus leadbeateri. Next base: position 886,350 of record WOXC01002622.1, read on the forward strand.
AGGATCCTCTGACCTCTAGAATTTTACTGTTAAATGCCAGAATGTAACAGGGAACTACTTGACTTCCAGAAGTATGCAGATTTTCTTCTTATAAAATTCGTTTCCTGTATGTGCCTCCTTGCTGTTGTTGAAGAACTATGGGACTATGGGTTTGGAATGTTGAATACCCTGTCAAGGACATCCAATGTTTCAGTTGGTATAGATGAACTGATATTTTTCTTTTGGTCTTTGTTACAAGGAAAGGCTCTCAGGATTAAGGGGAAGGGATGTGGAGAAAACTGGGATAAAAAATAAAGGTATCAATTTTAAAAAATAAAATGCATTTCCAACAAGTACCAGAGAACTAAATGGTGATTGTACCTTTATATGCCAAATCTCTGGTCCCTTAATGAATTATGACTCTTTTTTTTATTATTTAATGAAAGGTCCATCTGTCCAAGAGAGTGCCAACTTGGAAGGAGGCTTGAAAAACAAAAAAGACAGTGTCCTACAGCTGAGTCACTCTGATACCCATCTTCCTGGTATAGTTGTCGGTGGATACATTTTCATTCAGCACTGGGCTCCCATGGCATGTACAGGTTGTTAGGAGTGTTTCTATTTTAAGATGAGGTGTACCACTCTTAGTAATATTGCTGACCAGAAGAGTATTACCTAACATACATTTTTCATTAATTGGCTACCCTCATTTTAGGGTCTTTAAAGTCCTTTGCCATCAGGACTCATTGGCTAGTGTGGGTTACCTGAAAAACACGTCTGCCTCCAAGGTGTCACCTGAAGAGTCACACTCCTACACTGCCCTTTGGCATCCACACTATTCTCTGTTCCTTGTCCTATGTTCCTTAAAATCCAGGATGAAAAAGGCTCTTGTTGCCTGGTCTAGATGGCTTTTACCCTTCTCATCAGGAAAATTGTTCAAAATTTGGCAAAATTATCCTCACCACGTGGTAGAAAAATGCTGCCATCTATCTGATGATGGTCTCCACTGAGAGCATTAGGCATCCTTTTTTCCCTGGTGTTTCTATAAATAAGCTCCCCTTCTGCATGACCTTCTGTGTCACTGAGGTTCTCAGACAACTGTGCCTTCATCTGGTTAATATGTGACCCACTACCACCCCACAGAAAGAGCCCAGAGCCCTTGCCCACAATGGCTGCTCTCTTCCAATAACTGACACTGTCCCTTCCTTCAAAGCTCCCTTCCTTCTGTTTCCATTTCCCTCTGCTCCCTCAGTGGAGAGGCATCCACCCAGCACATAGCAGGCACCTCATGAGCTCCTGCTGACTCGATGTTATCATGATGGTTTTGATATAGTTAAATGACCAGTTCTAGCCTTTGTACCACTTCCTTTTGTGCTTGTCTCATTCTGGGGATTACCCTTTCCCATCTGTTAAATAGCACCATCTTTCCCTACTTTCCTTATAGTTGCAGATTTCTCAGACCTCATATGCCATGTTCTTAACGGCACTGACTAGTGCTGGATACTTCTGTTATTGCCTGAAGAATTGAGACATGTGTGCTGATTTAAATATTATACATAAGAAGTCAGATGGACCTGTCAGCTTCTGGGCAACCATGGTTTTCATGTGATGAAACTTAAGCAGTTTCCTGAATGCCTCAGAATACATACCAATACTCCATTTCCCAGATGCTAGATATTGTGCTAGAATATTGGTATGTATATAAATGCACTGGTTTCCCTGGTCCCCACATTGGGGATCCTACCCTGTTCCCATGTCCTGTGACTTAACCTAAGTGTGATACTTCTGATCTGCTCCAAAGACTGTCTCCTAAAATCCTAAAAAATATTCTTTCCTTTCTTTATATACAAGAGTTCCTGGTGAGCATGTCAGCTGGATGATATTCCAGAAATTAGTGAATAGTCATTACCATCCTAGGATAAGAAGGTGGTTCTTTTAACCACATGATTTTATTTTGCTGAAGTTAATTGAAGGGAATAATATGGTACAGGCAATTGAATTACTCCCTTTTCTGCACCCCTGGTTTCATCTGGTTGCATTATACCTAACAACTGCTCCAGAGGAGTCTATCTCTAAATTGAAGGCCTGGTTTGGGCCAAAGGGGTGGAGTAATGGAGTGCCCTGAGACCTCTCTAGAGCCCAGTTTAGTGCCTAAAAGCCTTCTTCTGATTCTGAGTACTAGGGTCACGCTATTTCTTTCTTTAAAAGATAGGTTGGTGACTCTGTTAGCTCAGAATTTTTATTACACATTTCTAGTAAAAACATCTAGACTCAAAGAAATGAAGAAGGTCTTGATTCCTTGCAAAGGAAAACAGTCTTCCATGATCCTCAGGTATAGCAGGGCCATCTGTAGCCCTTCTAGCCTTAGGACAAGCCCAATGATTGCCATTTCTCCTTTGCCTTTCACATCTGTACAAGGCTCTTTCTAAGTCCATGGGCATGTGTCTACAGGCCCTATGTGTCTATGGATACAGAACCACCTCACTTTACATATTATTCATTCAACACAGTTGTGCTTTTACACAACCAACAAAGTGATTCATTTTATCTGTGTAGGTATCTTACGAATAGACCTTTTCCAGGCCCTATCTTGCCTGTCCAGGACTACCTACTCTTTACCCGCCAGCTGGAACCAAAAACAAACTTCAAAGAAACCGTCCTGAGCTATATCACAACTATGTCACAAAATATTATCTTTAAAATTTCCCTAGATGAATATCAGTTTATTATTTATTCTCTGAATGGGCAAACATACACAGTGGGGGTGGGGGTGGAGACAGAAGGAGGTAAGACACACCCATGTGTCTTATTACCTTGGTTTTAGGGTTTTAGCAATCTGTTTCATGCCCTTGCTGATTACTGAAAGTGACCAGAGTTTGAACAATGGGGTACTTGGTCCTTCCCTTCCCTGGAAATTTGATGAATTGGAAGCTTAAAACTAGATTGTAGGGCTCCATCTTTTACTATTAATTGTTTGGGAGGTTGGTGATGAGACAGAAGAAGTTTGTCATTTCATTACCTCTCACCATAAAGTCTCTCCATTCAACAACTGGGTGTTTGTTACAATGTTGGTAAAGAAGAGCCTTGGTTTTGTTTTTTTTTTTATCCTAGAGAAGGGAAGGCATGTCTTAAAGCATGCGTCGGGTTACTATGAGGATGCTGAACAGATGTTCTCCATCTTTACAAATGCCTGAATAAGAGAAAATAGATTTAAAGCACCAAAAGAGAGTTTGTAAGTTTAGAGGGAAGAACTTTCTGATATATAAGAGAACACCAAGGGCAGAGGTGATTCCCTGGAGACTTCTGAATCAGGATTTACAAGAGTGCTGTGTATGAAGGATGGCCCAGAGGACTTCGGATGACTTTCAGCTTTAACAAACAATATTGGGTGGTCCTCTGTACACAAAGGTGACCTACCATCAATAGGTCCTGCATGTTGCGTTGTTTCCAGTAATTGGGGTGGGTTTGTGCTGGCCTCTCTCACCTGGTGCCCCTTGGGACCTCCTGGAATGCATTAATGAACTGGCTGACTGGTGTGAAGGGTGTGGTCTCTGAGGCCAGGGAGCAGAGTGAGGCAAATTGATCACTTGGGAGTGGGGAGTGTCAAACTCCTAATCTTGGACAGATTTCTACCAGTATTATCAGCCCATGGAGCTAACCAGCCAGCTCCTCCAGTGATAAGAGTCTGAGCATACTAAATTGGCTCCTATTTGATTTTCCCAACCATCTTTAACTGCTTCTGGGACTATTATAATGGGGGCTGGAATTTTTTGTCCTGAATATGAATATTTACAAAGCACTCTGATAAATACATGCACATCTAAGTTGGTGAATGCCACCCTACCACCATAATGTCAAAGCAGAAGGTCTATTCTATCTACCCTTTCTAAAATTCCATTCACCTCCTTAACTTCTTTCTTGTTTATTTTGAAGTTGGATTTATCAAGTTCAGAGAGGGGGAGATTAAGGTCCCCCACTAGTATAGTTTTGCTATCTATTTCTTCCTCTAATTCCCTTAACTTCTCCTCTAGGAATTTGGATGCTATGCCACTTAGTGCATATATGTTAAGTAATGATATTGCTTCATTCTTGATGGTGCCTTTTTAGCAGGATATAGTTTCCTTCCTTATCTCTCTTAATTAGATCTATTTTTGCTTTTGCTTTATCTGAGATAAGGATTGCCACCCCTGCTTTTTTAATTTTATCTGAAACATAATATATTCTGCTCTAATCTTTTACCTTTACCCTGTATGTATCCCCTTGTTTCAAATGTGTTTCTTGTAGACAGCATATTGTAGGATTAGGGTTTTAAATCTATTCTGCTATCTGCCTCTGTTTTATGGGAAAGTTCATCCCATTCACATTCACAGTAATGATGACTATCTGTGTCTTTCCCTCCATCCTATTCCCTCCCCTGTTTATGCTTTTATTTTTCCCTTCCCCTCCTTGAGCTTTCCTTTTGACCACTGCCTCCCTCAGTATTACCTCCCTGTGCCCCACCTCTCTTTACCTACCCTTCCCCCTTACTACTATTTCCCTCCCTTTTAACCTCCCTGCCTTTTCCCCTCTTACCCTTCCTATTGCCTATAGGGCACAATAGATTAATATACTTAACAGTGTATGTTATTCCCTCCTTAAACCCAAACCAAAAGTGCCCCTCTCCCTCCCTCCTTTCCCTCTACTATAATGAATTTTTGTGTTTTTTTTTCACACCAGAATCCTAAACTCAACTGATTATGTTAATCCCTCCTTAAACCAAAACCAATGAGAGTAAAGTTCATATAATGTTCATCTCCCTCCCTTCTTCAACTCTACTATAGTATGTTTTTATGCCTCTTTGTGTGGCATAATTTACCCTTTTCTGCATCCTTCTATCCTTTTCTCCCATTACAATCCCTTTGATGCTAAGCATCTTTATACCTACTTAGGTTGGTCCTCAGAAAGAAGCCTCAGTCTATTGCCTTCAGTCTATCCTCAAAGCCTTTCCATCAGCATAGCCTTTGCCAACCCTGGGTCATTTCCACACCACAATGATGAATCAGACCAGGATGCTGTAGAGCCTACATCTTGGACAGCCCAGTAGACTATTGACCTGTATAGCATGGATATACAGCTAGGTCCCCTTGAATAATGAATCCTTTGAAGTGGTCACGCTATTCAAATTCACACAGAATATTTCCATTGGGCTGGAATCAATTACCATATTTTATACAATTATAGCTTTGAATAGTGTGAATTTGAATACATGCAACTACTTCACAGGATTCATTATTCACACTAACAAGGAACTGGATATATTCCTTTATATTCCTCTAAGTCTCCCTTCAATATACAATGCATCTATTTTAACTAAATCAACAGGTTTCCTAAATAGAATCAGGGAACATTAGAACTTCTGTAGTATAACCCCCTCATTTTGCAGATGAGGAAAAAGAGGCCCACAGAATGAAGTGACTTGTTCAAGGTCACACAACCAATTGATGGCACCACTGGGATTAGGACCCACTGCTTAAGCTACCAAAGTGTAAATCTGCATTAAGACTTTTGAGACACCATGTGTGTTAAGTGCAAATTCCTCATATGAGTACCACCCTGAAGCCCAACCCCAAAATTCTGTGGAAGCAGAAATATAAGGGTGCAAGACCCAAGTTTAAAGCTCTCTAGGGTCACTACCACACCATCAACAGGTCTGACTAGCACGAATTCTTTAAAGAGCGAAACAATGAAAAGTTTCGCCTTCATCCTCCTTTCTCGGGATTCTGAGCCAACATTTAAGACAAAGACTAATTAGTAGGGCAGGAGTTTTAAATGTTGAGCCAGAAACAACAGCCCTCTCACATCATATGCCAAGATTGTCTTGGGGTGAAAGCTGAGCTCATCCAGGGAAGTACGCACAAATATATGCTCACGAACACACATACTAACAGGCACACGAGCACACACATGTGTACACACACACACACACACACTCACATACGCATTCAGATCTGATCACACACATACAGTCACACAAAGAAACACTCAAAAGATGGAGAAACTATGAATGCTTCTGTTGCAATGTATCTGGGGTTGCACTATATTTACTTTCTTGATGCTTCAGAAATATAAGTGAGGTTATTGGCTCCTTTCAGTGGTTCTGTGGTTCTCCATAGTGTGGAAAGTGGTGGAAAGAGTGTCCATGTGGGATGTGGGAGATCAGGGTTTGAATAATGGTTGTCACAAATTAGCCATAGGAACACGGACAAATAACTTTCCCCTCTTTTGTGATCAGTTTTTTCAACTGTAAATTGTGAGGACTAGATGGAGGCAGTGTGGCCAAATAGGGGAAAACACAAAACAAAACGCTGGCTTTAGATTTAGAGGACCTGAGTTCAAATCTACCTCTAAAGCTTGTTATCTGGGTGATCCCAAGTAAGTCACTCAGGGATTTGGGCCTCAGTTTTCTCATTCATAAAATTAAGGGGTTGGACTAAAAGGCATCTGAGGTCCCTTCCTTCTCTTTCTAGATCTATCATCCTGTTACCAGACAAATAGATGGGAAGGTCCCTTCCAGCAACAACACTGTTATTCTCTGGTAGTCTGGAAGGACCCTTCTAGCTCTTCTATTTTGAATTCAATTATTTTCCTTAACTGGAAGAGATAGATAACTAAGTTGTTCAGTTATTTTTGTTTCAGTTGTGTCTAACTCTTCTTGACCCCATTTGGGGTTTTCTTGGCAAAGATACTGGAGTGGTTTGCCATTTCCTTCTCCAGTTCTTTTTACAGATGAAGAAACTGAGGCAAACAGGGTTAACTACAGTATTCCTAAACTGGGGAACCTGGAGAGGAATTCCAATCTACGCACTATCCGAAGCAAGTATGATTGGAATAGATTCAGTTCTTTGGCAAACCTATAAGTTTTTCTTCTAAGTCACTTTTTCTTCATTACTCCAGAATGTCTTAGTTCCCCTCATAGCCACTCCCCCTTATGGCCTCTCAATGGCCCTCCATTCTTTCCCCAGATATCTAGATCCCTCCCACAATAATGCCCCAGATAGTGACCTTCAGAAATTCCCTTACTCTACTACTTCCCTTCCTCAAAACAACCTCTGTCCTAGATCCTATTTCCTGACCTGGGCTAAGGGATGATGGGTACATCTGACCCATGGGTTTCTGATAATATAACTAGCTAATGCCTCATCTTTCCCTGGTAACAAAATACCTTATTATTAGTAATAACAACTCACATAGATACTAAGCTTACAAAGAGTTTCTTCACAGCAACACTATGAGAAAGGTAGTGAAGATGTTATTATCCTTATCTTACTGAAAAGGAAATTGAGGTCTCGAGCTCAGAGGGGTTATAAGTGACTTGCCTAGGCTTATGTAGCTCACACATAAGCAGAGGTTCAAAACTTGTTCTTCTGATTTCATGGCCCATTTCCCTACTACCACATTATACTGCCTTCACTCACCTTGAACACATGGTTCTTTAAAGAGGCCCATAGGAAATTAATCTAAGGATAAAAATTGTCACTTTTAGGGGAAGGGGATGTGCCATGAGCGGGTTCTTAGCCTATATGAAAGGGCCTGGGCCATGGTGAGATCCATTTGATAGACATTTACTATTATCTAGTACATCCAGAACACTGCTATAAACTAAGGGCATGAAAAAAATATATACTGTTCCTGTCCTCAACAGGGTTACAATCTAGTAGGTGTATTTTCATGATCTGCTCTGTATTTTAAAAGGGAGGGACCAAAATTCTTCCTAAAGGCAGTAACTTTGGCTCTGAGTCTTAAGAGAAGGATTAAGTTTTTTAAAGGGAAAGATAAGGAAATGGAGGTGGGGTGAGAAATGCTTTCCAGATATGGAGTGGGGCTTAACTAGTTTGGTTGATTCAAAGTGATTATTGGTGTATACTAATGACTGTCCTGTATGTCCGGGTATTTTGGAGAGTCAGAAATATGAGGTTCTCCTTTCCCCCACACCTTGAGGAAGGTCATGGAGGACACAAAAGACCTATCACCAATGTGCCCTTCTGGACATAAAGGGAAAAGCTGAGGCCTGGAAATGCTTCTAGGAGATGCCATAGCCTAATTGATGTCTTTGTATGTCAGCTTAACCTGGCTTGTTTGAGAGCTGTCAGAGCCTCAGGATAAGAAAAGCAGACTATTATCCAGAAAACACAAGCAAAACTCTAGCCCCAAATCATTTCTATCTCCAGGAGACAAACGGGACAGGTTGAGATAAATACTGGTGGTTTATCACAGGAAGGCTCAGTTTGGTTTGGTGGGAGTGTGTGCGTGTACATAGCAAGCCTGATTTATGGAGAAACAGGCCAAGTGCAGCCCTGAGGAAGGCTATTCATCTAGTTTGCTGGAGGAAAAGGTCAAACTAGAGAAATTATAAAATTATGCTAAATAAATGACTAACTTTTTGTGTTAACTCCTGATGGGTTTTCCCTTCTGCTGTGTCCAACTTGCATCCAGTTCCAACTTGCTGTGCTGGTAGGTATGGGGGTTAAGCTCACACACACAGCCAGTTTTCCATTTGAGGAGACAATTGAGAAGGGCTCAAGTAATGGACATAGAACTTGGCTGCATGTTGCTGTGGAAAGAATGCCGGACTTTGAGTTAGTAGACCCGATTTTGAATCCTGGCTCTACTAATGAGTCATTAAAGATCTTTTAGCAAGACACTTTCCTTCTTTATGCCTCAGTTTCCTCTTCTGTCACATGGGAAGAATATTTCCTTTACCATCAAACTTGATGGAGTTATGAAGATCAAATGAAATAATTAATGAGAATGTACAAATGCCCCCATGATTTTATTAGTTCATGGAACCCCCAGGGTGGGAATTCCCTCCCCTGGCACTGATCACAACTTCTTTATGACTTATTAGAGAAGTGATAGGAAGTTACCTGAAACTAACAGAGGTTAAGTAAATTTCCCAGCGTTATACAGCTAGTAAGTGTCAGGTAGGATTTGAGAGAGAACTAGAGGGATATGCATAAATATGTTTGCGTGTGTTTGAAAGCATTCTGTAAAGTATAAAGTACATAGAGGGGCAACTGTCAAGAAATCTAAGGAAGAAGAGATAATATTATATTGTAAGCCTGGAATTTCTCTTGCCTCTCAAGCATTTTGAGTTCATCAGTACATTAGAATGCCAAAAAAAGTAAGCATTCTAATTTAGTGTTTCACCACTAAGAGGAGGGATAGGAAGCACTCCAACCCCTAGTCATTTCATTCTTTTTATATTTAGTCTGCCATATCACTGAGTTCTGGCTTGTACGCTGTCATTTGTCATTTCTACTATGTAATTATTTCTTGTGTGTTAGTCTTGGTCAAGCACTCAATTAGTCCTTTCAGGATAGGGACAGCATCTCTTATTTCTTTGTATCTTTCACAGTCCTCAGCATGTAATAGAGTTTCGGTGTCTCCTTAGGGTTTAATTACTGTATAATCTTGATGCACGTGATTCAGATCTATAGATCCAGACCCAGACTTTCTCCTGAGCTCTGGTCCTACACCAACATCTGCCTATCACACAGTTCTAACCTAATGTCCTGTAGGCATATCCAATTCACCACATCTAAAACAGCTCTTTATCTTCTCCCTCAATCTCCTTCCTTATCTGTAAACTACTCAAAAGTCTCCCAGACTTGTAACTTTGGAATCATTTTCAACTGCTCCCTCTTTCACTACATGTATCTAACCAGTTGCTAAATCTTCTTGATTCTGTATCCACAATATCTGTCACATCCCTCTACTCACATGACCACCACCCTAGTTTGGGTCTTCATCACCTTCCACCTAGATGATTACAATGGATTCCTAATAGTCTCTCTGCCTCAGTCTCTCCCCTCTTCAATCCAATTACCATATAACTATCATGGTGATTTTTCTAAGCATAAGTCTGATTATATCACCCCCCCTCCTTCTCAATAAACTCCAGTGCTTCCCCATGTACCCCAAGATCAAATACAAACTCATCTGGGAGGCATTTAGAAGCTTTTACAAATTGGCCCCAACCTATTTCTTCATCCATATTATATGGTATTCCTTTTCACACATTCTTTGGTCTAGCCAAACAGATCTTGCTGTCTCTCACTTCATGTTCATTATCTCATTTGATCTTCACAAGAACCCTATGAAATAGACAGTTTGGATAGTACTTATTATACTCATTTAATAGATAAGGAAACTAAAGATCACATAGTTGATATGACTCATTGAAGGTCATAAGAGCCAGGAAGTGTGAAAGCAAGGTCTGAACTCAGATCATCCAGTTCCATGTCCAGCAGCCTCTCTACTCTATTGCCTCCTGACAGACCTTGCCCTCAAGAAAAGTAATAATAAAAATAATAACTCAAACATCCATATAAGTATATAAGTATATGCTAGGTAATATAGCTGGTTGTATTGTGGATAGAATGCTGGGCCTGCAGACATATAATATAACTAGACATATGACTACACATAAATAGATGCACATGTGTATAGTGCCCTAAGGTTCACTAACCTCTTTTTTCATAACAACACTGACATAATATAGGCATTCTTATCCCCATTTTACAGATAAGGAAGCTAAGGCTCATGTAGGTGAAGAGACTTGAACAGTTATTAAGTATTAAAGTTTGTGCAAGGATTTAACAATTGTAGGTAATTCAATGCTTCCCTACTCTCCCTTCCCACAAAAACATTAAGGCAAAGTCTGTTCCTCCTTTCAACAGCCGCCCCCCCCCCCTTCAATCACAAACCTAGGGTAGGAGGCTTTCCCCATCCTGCTATAGGAACATATTCAGTAACTTAGTGAAGTTTTTTCCCTCCATTGTCTCTATCTACCCCAAGACCAAGGAAGCCTTAGAGCTGGTGCTATGCTTGAGGACAATCCAGCTTGTAGAAATTTAACCACAAGGTACTTATTTGCTTTGAATACATAACCAGACACTGCCATTCCCATCTCCAGGATCCCTGTCTTTGGAGAGACAATGAATTTTAAGAAAGAACCTCAACTCAGAGGAATAGCAGCCAAAAGCAACTGGTACTTCCCTTGTCCTAAGGCTAGGGCCTCCTACCTCCTTAATCCCTCTAATACAGTCATGGTAGACCAAGACAAAAACTCCTTTCTTCTAGTACTCCTCCACAGCCTCCTCCTCCTCTTCCTCAGCTCAGCACTTCTTTCACAATCCTGGTCTTCCACTTGCATTGTACCCTATGGAAATCCTGTTCATTCACTACCTTTTACCCAGATCTCTTCCTATCATACTATTTTCATCTTCTTGTGCTTTTGAAAAACTTGCTTTCCCAACCAGGATAACCATTACTTTGTGACCTTTCCCCCTTGGAGATTAAGTCTTTAAAGGCAGCTAGGTGATATACCTGGTTGTATAGTGGATAGAGTGCTGGACATGCAGTCAAAAATAGCTGAGTTCAAATCCTAGTTGAGACATTTAATAGTTATGTGACCTTGCAAAAGTTTAATCTCACGAGTCTCAGTTTCTTCATGAGGGTGATGATAATGGCACTTACTTCACATAGTTGTGCTGAGGACTAAATGAGATAACATATATAAAGTACTTTGCAAATACTATGTGATATATGAATGTAATAGAATACTATTGTGCTACCAGAAATGATGAAAAGATGGTTTCAGAGAAACCTTAGGAGATTTGTATGAACTGATTCAGATTGAAATGAGCATAACCAACAGAAAATTTCTACTATATTAGCATTGCAAAAATGAACAATTTTGAAAAACTCATGAACATAAATACAAGGATCAATGATGATCCAAGAGGACCCTATGATGAAGAATGATACCTGCCTCTTACAGAGAGGTTATGATGTACTAAAATTCAGAACGAGAGACAGGCTCTTAGATCTAGTCAATATAGGAATTTGTTTTGCTTGATTATACTTCTTTGTTACAAAGGCTTTGTTTTTCTTTTTTCTTTTCCATTGGTCTTTGGGGTGAGGGTAGAAAAATCATTGACAACTGAAAAGATAAAATTTAATTTTAAAAAATTTGTTGACTTATTGCCTGTCTTCACATGAAAAACTATTATTCTAGTGGAGGGAATAAAGATGTTCCCTATAGCTATCATATAATTTTTCTGAAGCTAAAAAGAGACAGTGAGGAAAATGAGGATGGAAGGAATGGAGTCCTTTACTTTCTTGGCACATGATCATTCCAGTCATTCAGCTGACTGGCTTGGTCTAGACTTAGCTGAATTGGCCTCAGTTCCACAAGTGCCAGGGTATCAGATATCACACTCACTATTCTGTGAGGCTGTTAGGCTTCTGGCAAGAGAGAGAATCACATATGCCTAGCCCAAGAAAGATAGCACCCAGATTCCTACATTTGGCAACATGGCACCAAGCAAATATAGACCTACTGGCAGCAGTCCAGAGAAAAGGAAGAAAAATGACTGAGGGAATAAACAGGATGACTTATGAGGAAAGATGAAAGGAATTAAGTGAGCAGAACTTGTCTCAACAATGGACTAAGGGAACACAGCAGCAGCCTATAAATATCAGATGATGACAAACAGCAAAGGATGACAGGCATTATTTAACTGGGCATGAGGGCATAACTATGCCTAATGGGATGAAATTAGGAAAGGAGAAATCGAAGCTTCATGTCAGGAAGACAGGGTTACCAGAAGATTTAAATTGTTAACTTTGTGGGATAAGGTTCAAAATGAAGCAATTCTCCCTTAAATAGCATGGTGCTGTGGAAAGAACAAACCATCTGGAGACTGAAGACCTGGGTTCAGATCCTGGCTGGCCTAGTTACTATCTCTGTGACCTTGGGAGCTTCCCCACTCCTGACTTAAATTCTCCAGGATGTTTTCTGAAGCCCTAGACTGTAAGCTTATGGAAGATAGTGACTGCCTTGTGCCTTTGTAATCTTAGTGCCCAGCATAAAATAGGTACTTAATAAATGCTTATTGACCAACTAACTAGTCTTACACTGAGGAAGCTGAACTAGATGATCTCTAAAGTCTCTGGAAGCTCTGAATCTATGACCTATCACCTATGCAAATTTCATTGACCAACTATCTAAAGCAGGGGCTCTTAACCTTCTCTGGACCTTGGCAGTCATATTGAATGGGCATTGCCTCACTTTAAGAGAGTATATAAAAAGGCCTTAACCTAAAAGGGCCAGAGTCTCCCATTGCATCCTGGGTCATCTCCAGTCATCCTGATGACTATCTGGCCACTGGACCTAGATGGCTCTGGAGGAGAAAGTGAAGCTGGTGACCTTGCACAGCCCTCCCTCACTCAAATCAAAGTCAACTGCAAATCATGTCATCATCTCCCCAAAGCCATGGTCCTCTTCGAAAAGGACAAACACAACAACAACCTGATTTACCTCCATAATATCTTTCCCATATGTCCCTTTTTCTCTTCTTACATGACACCACCTTACTTCAAGCCAGAGGTGTGCTAAAATCCATTCTAACAGCTTGGGAGAACCAATTGTTAAATTTTTAGTATGTGCATTTATAACTCAGAAATCAGCAATCACTACAAATAGACACTTGATTTATTGTTTTGTTGATTGTCTAGGTGAGAAGTTCCCAAATTTATTTGGCCTACCACCTTTTTTTGCAAAAAAAAAAAAAATTACTTAGCATCCCCCTGGAAGTCTATTTTCTTTAAACTTTTAACATTTTTTAAAATTTTTGCCTCATTTCAAAAACATATAAAATATGTATTTCTAAAATGACACATCTCAAATTTAATAATTAATAATTCATTGTAAATTAGTCGACTTTTTCATGCATTGAAATTTTGATGTTTTAATATTCGGTCATGTAACCATATAGTATGATATTGTAAACAAATCATTACATACACATATTCCTGCTGATGCATGCTGAACTTCCCAACAATATGCAACAGGCTCACCTGCCAACATTTGCTTCTTAGGACCTGTTGGCCAACTTGACCACTGATCAGTTATAACTTGCATTTTGTACATTTATATGGAAAATAACATAATCACTGCAACTTATACTTGCTACTCTGTTACACAACAGATGAAACATATACAAACAGTTTTTCAAAATTTTCTTTTCTTCTTTCTTTATGCTTCCAGCACGACCTTATTTTTATTCAATGCCCCACAATTGCACTTAAGGCTACTACCTCACTCATCATTCTAGCACTTTGGGAGCCTATGGTTCTAAGAAAGTGTTATTAATGCAGACTAAACTTAAAAGTGCATTGCATCCTTTTTTTTTTTTTACCTATGCAGAGTCTGGTTGTTAAACATTTACCAGCATACACCTATTTTGCTCCATAAACATTGCTGGAGCCCAACAGAAGGCTCAGGGAATGAAGTCATCCCCAGACTGGATGCCTGGAGACCCAGGCTAATCATCATCATCATCAGTGGCATTTACATAACACTTTAAGGTTTGCAAAGTACTTTTATCTCATTTGAGTCTCACAACACCCTGGATCAATCATCACCTCTCACAATACAGGAGTACTGAAATAGCCTCAAAATGGTCTCCCTATCACCAGCATCTCCTTTCTTCATTCCACCCTTCACGCAGCGGCTAGAATAATCTTTCACAAGCACAGATCTGACCATATCACTTGCATACTCAAAAAGGTCCAATGGCTCCCTACTGCCCCTAGGATAGAATGCAAATGTAGCCTACATTTAAGACTCTCTCCAGTCTGGCTCCAACCTATCTCTCCAAGTTCATTCTACACTATTTCTCTTCCCAAACTACATTCCAGTCAAAATGAACTATTTGCTATTTCTCTAACTTGACATGCCAACCACTTCCTGAGTTTTTATAAACCATCCCCCCACACCTAAGATGCAGTCACAGGCTTATACAATTAGCACTGAAGGGACATCATCTAAATCTTCACTTTAGAGATATAGAAACTAGGATACAGAGAGCAGTGACTTGCTCAAGGTCACATAGGTTGTAAGGAGCAGAACCTGGATTCAAACTCAGGTCCTCTGACTCAAAATCCAGCACTCTTACTCTTATACTTTACTCCTTTTTAGAATTTTTTAGAATTTAGAATGCCTTTTAGAATTCTTATTTTCTTGTGAGTCTGAGCTCAGGAGCTTCTTACTCATTGAAGCTCATGCTGATCCTACCTGATCTCTCCTTTCCTCAAATATTTTAAAGCCCTTTGTCTGGGCTCTCCTTTCCCCTCTTTTGCTCCCTGCTATGTGTTTTTGCCTTTGTGCATATTCTACACACACACACACACACACACACACACACACACACACACACACACACACACACACTGTAATGGCAACCACACTGACATACCCAGGAGGGTTGCTAGCACAGGTTCTTAGATCTGCTTTACTAGGAAAGATAGCTGTTTAAAGGGTCAACAATCTTTTTTAATTACATTCATTAGTTCAGGGGAAAAGTCAGTACCCTGAACTTCAGAGGAAATACAAGCAGAGAAATAAAGACCAACAGGGCTCTGACTGCCTGAATCAACTACACTATTTACATACATCCTTGGATGGAAAGAGCCTTTATGTCCGACCAGGCAGGGAGATCTGAACATACCCCCACTCAGAATCTCTACCAGAAGATCACAAGATCCTTCTCATAAGTAAACCCCCAAAGCAAAATACCAACTCAGAGTATATATACACTTCTCAAAGCCAGAAGGCTTCTGACTCAGTACCTAATTAGAAATTAACAAAAGAGAGGAAAGCTTTCCTACAAACAAGCCTCCCCTAAGAAAGCTTCTCTTAATGGGCTCCACATGAGGCTTTTTAATGGATGGGGAAGATCTTAAATTCCATTAACATTTTACACGCACACACACACACAACACACACACACCATGGGCTTCCAGTGATAAGAGAATATTTTAATTCTGTCTTTCTGCCTCCAATGTATAGCACAGCATATCATATACAATAGGAACTTAATAAATATTTATTGAATTTAATTGAATAATGCTGGCAAGTAAATGTAACATAGAACAGAATTGGGGGAGGCTGCTGGCAGAAAACAACTTGATGAGGAGACTGTGGCAACAGTTCAGGCAAAACACAACATGGGGATGATCTAGCTGTGGTCACCAGAAATAGGGAAAGGGCAAAGGAGAGACAGAGGGTCTTTCTTGATTCCCCTCAATCTCCTCCCCTCCCCCAACTGCCTACCAGAATCACCCTGGATTAACTTTGAATTATTCTGGATTCATTTATTTGAGTAAATGTCATTTCCCCCCAATGGAATGTAAGTTTTTTGATAGCAGGATCTGTTTTATTTTCATATTTTGCACCCTCAGAACTGATGCAAAGCATCTGGCACATAGTAGGTACTTAATAGTATGGTATGTTTGTATGCAATACACATACAAATACACCCATACATATATACATATACACATGCATGTACACACATATACAAACATATATGCACACACCCTATACACAAACACACACTTAATAGTATGGTGTATATATACATAAACACACATATACATATATACACACATGTATACATACCGTACTATATGTAATATATAATAGTACACTTATATGTGTGTGTACAGATAGATACAGTTACAGATCTCTCTATATACATAAACACACACATATATGTACATGTATATATGTAGCTATATGTGAGAACAAATGGTGTGACTCTGGGCGTGACATGTAACCTCTCTCTGCCTTGGTTTCCTTGTATATAAAATACGAATAATGACAGCACCTACTTTATAGGGTTGTCATAGAGATCAAATGAATTAGCCTATGTAAAGTACTTGGCAAGCCTTAAAGCAATATTACCTGCTAGCTATCATCATACTAGCTATGAATAAATGCTTATTGATTCATTATTTGTTGCCTGGTTAATGTCCCTAGATCCCCCCCTTCAACTCCTAACCCCAAGCTCTTTTTGCTTTTGCTTTTTCTCTTCTCTCTCCAAGAGGTTGGTACTGATCTTTAATACTAAGTCAGACTTTTTCTCTTCTAGGGCCCCAGGCCTCTTGAATTTGGGGTTGTGAGCATTTTTTTTCTGTCTTTTAAAATCTATCCTTTCTTTGAAGTGTCAGAATCAATGTTCCCAGTCTTTAAATGGGGGCCTCCAAAGAGCATTGAGTTTAATAAATAGTCTGCCTGTTGGTGGGTTGAGTCATTTACCCTCAAGTACCCGGTAAACATTTGATTACAGTATCTACTACTATCGTAATCAAATGGGACATCTTCCAGGAAGCTGAAGAAGGAAAGGAAACACAGCTCCATTGTAACGGACAGCGTCTGGCAAGGCCCAGCTGGGTGTATGAAAGCATCTTTCCTAGTCCATACATGGGAATCTGGTGTCCAACTGTAGGGTGTGCTCTGTGAAGAGGTTTTGCTTTCAAGGGAACCAATGACAGAGGCTTAAAGCAACGTAACCTGACCCTGGTCCTTCCAATTTGAAAGAAAGTGAAGCCTGCTTCTACAGATGGGGAGAGAGAGAGAGAGAGAGAGACAGAGACAGAGAGACAGAGACAGAGAGACAGACAGAAAGACACAGAGAGACAAGAGACAGATAGACAGAGACAGAGAGACAGACAGACTCAGAGACAGACAGAAAGATACAGCGACCAGAGACAGACAAAGACACAGAGACAGAAACAAGAGACAGAGAGAGAGAGATAGACAGAAAGACAGAGACAAGAGACAGAGACAGACAGACATGGAGACAGAGAGACAGACAAAAAGACACAGACAAAGAGAGAGACAAGAGACAGAAAGACAGACACAGACACAGAGACAAGACAGACAGAGACAGAGAGAGCTGAATGATGTCTGGCTCAGCTCCCTTAGCAGGGTAAGTCTGCCTTCCTGTGATCCCACAAGAAGATAGACAGCTGCCTTGCTGAATATCTGCTCTATGGACCCCCTCCATTTAGTAGGATAGGAGAAGGCAGGATTTTGCTCCCAAAGAAGTTCTATGTTCAGTCTGTTATTTCAGAGGCTCCAGAAACTTCCTCTACCCATAGGAGCCCTCACTAAATTTATCATGGCTTGGGCTTGGCATGATGTCATGAAATACATTAGATGAGAGGACCCAGAGAAAAATATGTCTATTTAAATCTATGAAGTAAAAGGGGAGTGGAAAAAGCCCCAGATTTAGAATCAGAGGACTCAGGTTTGAATCTTGGCTATCCTGTTTACCACTCTGATTCTCAGTTTCCCGTTCTGTAAACGAAGGGGGTTGAACTACATAAATCCATTAGCATCTCTCCCAGCTCCAAATCCTCTGTTAATTTCTTGTTGGTCACATACTGACTAATGTCTACAGGAAAAAATAAAATTTAGCATATTTCTGAATGATCCTTTCCTTTATACTTCAATTCTAACAGCTAATCATTAGCCTAATTCTTGTATCTTTTTCTGAATGTACTTCATAACTTCAAGCCATAGACTCTGGGCTCATACAGATCAAGTCCAACTTTGGGAACCAATTCAAAAATCATGTCTTTTTGGCTCATGTTGCCCCCACTCAGAGTTTCCTTTGGGAAATTTCATAACATTGCTTAAATATAACTTATGTTTAGGTCTCCACAAATATAACTAAAAGGTCATCAGATCCCTGTCGATCACTCCAAGTAACAATGGGAGTCTGGTACAGGACAATCTTTATTCTACCCAACTGAAATTACAAAGCAACATTTAAAAAAAACCTCACAAATAAATAAACAAAATAAATAATTATTCTCTGGTGATTCCCACCTTTCCCTAGTTTCCTATATTCCTCCAGATTTATAGTACCACCCTGAGGTTTGAACTCCCCTTGTAAAGGAAATGAACTTGAATTTGCCTGAGAGAAAACCCTCTAACATGACACTTCATCTCCTCCAGAGCAAGTGCTGGCATGTACATGCACACACACACACATGCATGCACACACATACACACACACACACGCACATACACACACATGTGAATGACAAGTGTGGGGCTTTATGGCTCTATCCTGAGAGCTTAGGATGCCTATGATAGGGCAAATATTTGGCAAACCCCTCTGCCATAAGACCTGTATTGTCCAAATAGATCATACGATTAGAAGAGATAAAAAGCCAGCTACTTTGTACCACCTACATACTTTAGTCCTTTGTTGAGGCTCCAGCTTTGGTGCAGGAGATGAAAGCTGGGAGAAAATGGCCACATATATGATTCACTTCTCTCTCCAGGAGTCTGGCACTGAGACATTCCCTTTTTCTTCCTGGGTCTCAGACCTCTTAAAGTTGGGGCTGTTCTCAAGAAAACCCCTAGGTATGCATGGCCCAAAAACACTGCCTTCTCTTGGTAGAAGACTAGATTCCAGCACGTCTTGCTTAGGTGACAGATCCTTTTCTCCTGGTTTCCAGAGAACCAGCACACTCAGGGGAATGGAGAACCAGCACACTCAGGGGAATGGACCCAGGGGGTTAGTAGGAGATAACCAAAGCTACAAAGTGGTAGAACTGTCACCAATTGTCTAGATGACACCACACCTTGTGGTGTGAGAGATAGGTAGGCCAATGTAATGTTAATGGAGTATAAGATCTTCCCAGCCCATTAATAGGCCTCACATGTAGCCCATTAAGGGAAGCTTACCTAGGGGAGGCTTGCTTGCAAAAAGGCTTTCACACCTTTTGCTAATTTCTAATTAGGCACTGAGTCACACAGGTTGTGATGCCTTCTCAATCTGAGAAGTGTATATATACTCTGAGTTAGTATTTTACTTTGAGTCTTGCTTATGGGAACATTCTTGAGATTCCCTGGTCAAGATTCTGAGTGGCAGTATGTTCAGGGCTCCCTGACTGCTCAGATATAAAGGCTGTCCCCATCCAGGTAAAGTGTATAGTTGATTCAGGCAGTCAGAACCCTGTCTGTTGGTCTTTATTTCTCTGCTTGTATTTTCCCTGTTTGTATTTCCTCTGAAATTCAGAGTACTGACTTTTTCCCTGAACTAGTGAATATAAATTTTAGAAGATCGTTGACCCCTTGAACAACTATCTTTCCTAGTAAAGGAGATCTAAGAACCTGTGCTAGCAGCTATCCTGGGTATGCCATTGTGGTTTCCACTACAGCCAGGGAGCCACATTGCATAGAGAGATATGGACAATGCAGTGGAGTAGGGAGATTCTTTCGGAAGTCCTGCATTCCTTTCCTACTTTCCTACTTTTCCTATGGAGTTCAAGTGTGAATGCTACAGTGGTGAAGTTGGTACATTATGGCCAATGAGTGAAAACCCAACTAGAGACATGGGCAACGAGCTTCTGGTATATTTGTGAGACATAGGGCAGTACCAGGTAATGCTGGAGAGGTCTCAGAGTGGACCCTAGTGATGCTTTGATTGAAGAGCTCATTGGGCTTTCTCACAGGGATAAATAGGGAGCTAGGTAATATAGTGAAGAGAGTACTGGACCTGGAATAGGGAAGCCTGAGTTCAAATCCATTCTCAGACACTAGCTGAGTGACTGCAGGCAAGTAAACCTCTGTGTGACTCAATTTTCTCATCTGTGAAATGGGGATAATAATAGTGCCTACCTCCCAGTGTTGTTATGAGGATAACAATATTTGTAAAGTGCTTTGCAAATCTTAAAGGTTATATAAAGTATATATGTACATACATATATACATAAATATATATACATATACATGCATATATGTGCTATATAGACTATACAGGCTATATAAATAATAACTGTTGTCATTTTTATTATTAAATTTTACTATAGGAATAAGAGTGGGGTAGCTGCTCTTTCCAGAAGGTGAGACTGCCCCTCTTTTCCTCAATCTGTGACTATGATGTTGGCGGGGGGTGGGGTGGAGGGAGTGGGAATAAAGGATAGCTCTCTCCTTCCAATGACTTCTGGGAAACTTTATTCATGAGGGCAAAGCAAAGTTATGAGCTCAGACATTATGATGTTGCTGCTGCTTCTGGGCATGGGAATGACTGACTGTTTCTTTGACCAGCATGAGTTGCTCCTATTTTTTAATTCTGATTTCTCATATTAAAGAGAGTCTTAACTTTAATGAGGATGGTTTCCTTTGGGGTAATAGGAAGTCAGGAAGCAAAAATCTTAACTAAAAAGGAAGCTCAAGCTATGTCTTTTGCAGATCTTTAAGGAGTTCCAGATGGGGACATGATGAGTCAATTTTGTAACAAACGTATGAAATATTGCATGCAAATGATTCTTTTTTTACAATTTAAACCTTATACCAGTCTCAAAGGAACCTGAGCTACTCTAGATGCTTCTGTGTTTAGAAAAACTTCTTGATACATATCTTTCTGTAGCTAAAACATTTGTCCCTTGCTTATTTGTCCTTCTACACAGGTAGGGGGTCTAACCAATCCCTTATTCCACATGTGAGAATTAGGCTACCCTTCGAAGAGCTCTTCTTGCCTTTCAAGTTGGGTATATTCTACAGCCATACTTTCTTCTTCTCCCAAGACTGATCTGCCCAAAAAATCCCCCTTCCTCTATCCAGAAGACTGAGATTCAGGATATTTTGACTCTCAGACCACGTGGTTGCATTCTTCATACCTGCCATCTTTACAGGCTGAGAGATTACAGCATTTTTCTGTCCAAGACTGGAGCTGGGAATTTGGGGATTGGGAACTCTCTTCTTGGGCTACTTGGATGAAGAATTCAACTTCCAAGGGCCCCTGTCCAAAGGCACCCATTAGTGCCTCCCAGGGCCAGAGAATATGAGTGGAAGCTCTTAGCTGTGTTTTTCTTTCAGGATCTCTCCAAATGACAAAAAGAGCTGAGACTCAACCTGTGGTGAAGGCTCCTTTTTACAAACCTACCCAAAGAGCTTATTCCTCCCATAATAACCCAGCCAACAAAGTCATCTCCCCAGTCTACACTGAATCAACAATGGATCTAAAGGTCATGCCTTCACCCTTGAGAGAAAAGGTTGAAAATTCCAATGGCTCACTTTCCTGTAAACTCATCAAATCAATCAGAGAACTCCCTGCTCCTTGCCCAAACTTCTATTCCTAGCTACACAGGTATTTTTGGACTGAGCCTGGGATTTTCCCCCGAGACATTCCCAGTGAGGAAACTCCCACTCTCCATGCAGAAATGCAACTGCTTCGTTGGCTCATAGGACATATTCCATTAGAGTATGAGCCCTGGGAATTTTATTTTATTTTTGAAAGTTAAAGTAGTATGGCATACTCAATCATAAAGGCATTATTTCTGTTTGTCAAACTAAAGAAATGAAAAAAACAAAAAAGCCCCCGAACTTTACTTAAAAATACAACCTTTGCAAAGGGATCCTTCTAATCAAATCTTTTTCCTTCCCCTTTCTTTTTCCCTTCCCCTAAAATACAGAAAGAGCTTTTTAGCTTTATCTTCTTTGATTAAAAAAAAAAAACTTTACAAATGGACCTCGCTGCCCTAATATCATACTTTGCCATGAAAGGTCAGGGTTGGGGTTGCCCTTATAAGACGCTAGAGGTTAAAGGACATGCCCAAAGGTCACATATCTAGTATAAGCAACACTTGAACCCATATCTTTCTGGTTCAAAAGACTGCTCAGAGTCAATTTCTTTAAAATTGAAAGGACCAGGGCCAGATTATATTATTATACACTTTTCAACTGCTTCTTCTCATGCTGCACAACTTGATTCACTAAATAAGGTATTAATTTAATTTAATTCAGAGTACATTTATTAGGCAGACAGTAACTAGTGGTGTGTCTCTGGGTGAGTAACTTCATTGCTGTCTGCCTCAATTTCTTCACCATGAGGATAATAATACTTACCTCCCAGGGTTGTTGACAGACTAAAATAAGATAATATTTGCAAACACCTCACAAATATTAAAGTGCTAAATAAATGCTAGTTATCATCCTTATTATTATTTTATATATTTGGATCATTGTGCTAGGTTCTAGGGATAGAAAAACAAATGAGCAAATGAATTCCTCTTTGGGTTTGGCTTCTTGGTCTGAAATTTAAGATTTCTGAAACTCTAATATACTTGTAGATCCCCGGTACAGTTTGATTTCTAGGACCTGTTACCCCAGGCAGACCTTATTAGCTAAACAAGTCATTAATTAGCCTCTCCAAGTTGAGAATAAATAGAGGAATATTTCTTCTCTGGAGGCTCTAAGTCAGCAAAGTCTCTGAGAGGAAAACACATTCTTTATTTACAGCCTTTCTTACCATGTAAGTGTGATATAGAATAGATGCACTGATATCCAAATATGGGAAAATTCCCAGATGTGCATCTCAGATCCTTCTTACCATGCCAAGAATTGACTGCAGCAGAGGTACATGTTCTGGGGCTTTAAACATTTCAGAGATGATAACCCTAGAGAAGCAGGATGCTCTGTGGAAAACTGGCTTAAAAGGCACAAATCTGGGGCTCAGAGCTAGCTCCCCTTCTCAGCTTTAATTATTCAGTCATCTTCCTTCAATATACCATCCTATGTACTGTGGGAAATACAAAGAAATATGACAGTTTCTGCTCTCAAAGGGTTTTTTTTTTAAAAGCACAGGTTTCTTATCTACAAAAGAATTGCTAAAGAGAAAATACTCACAAGCACGCAATAATAGAAAAATCTAAAATAAGTACAGTGACATAATTTCTATTATACTCTCTTGGGAAGTTGAGACTGAAACCTCATCAGAACATAAAACAATTAGTAGGAAACACACCAACAAATGCCGTTGTTTTTAATCTTTGATATTTTATGTTTTCCAATCATGTGTAAAAGTTTTAACCTTTGTTTTTTTATAATTTTGAGTTCCAAATTCTTCCTCTCCTCCCTGCTCAAGGAGAAGGCAAGCCATTTGATAAAGGTTATACAAGTGCAGTCATGCAAAACATATTTTCATATTAGTCATCTCATAGGGTTTTTAATCTAGTTGGGCTGATGAGACCAATACATATAGCAGAGAGTTACCAATGAAAGGCTTTCTGTGCTTGATGAGTAATAGAAATAATAATGTCCCCCTTGTCATGGATGATACCACCCTCCCTGGAATCATTCCTGGCTCTGTTCTTTCTTTTTGCCCTCATGCCATTTCAGTTCCATCCCAAAGTCTGGGTGAGATTTAGAAGGAAAGAAGCCCTGGGTTTGGGTCTTGGTTTATGTTACTTACAATTTGGGCATAATTACAATACTGCAGATAGCCGATATTTATACAACACGTTAAGGTTCAAAAAGTACAGTGTATCCCTTATTTGTGAGGACAGCGGGGTGGCACAGTGGATAGAGTGCCAGCTCTGGAGTCAGGAGAATCTGAGTTCAGATATGGCCTCAGACACTTATTAGCTGTGTGACCCTGGGCAAGTCACTTAACCCTATTTGCCTCAGTTTCCTTACCTGTAAAATGAGCTGGAGAAGGAAGTGGCAAACCACTCCAGTTTCTCTGTCAAGAAAACTCCAGTGGGGTCACAAAGAGTCATACACAACAAAACAACAACAACAAATCGTAGTGCCTTTCCTCTGGTGGGTATCTCCAATTTCTCCTGGTTATAACTTGCTTATGTGTAGTTGCTTTCATGTCATCTTCCCCATTTTTTAGACAGTGTGCTCCTCAAAAGCAAGGACAACATTTTTGCCCTTCTTTGTATCCTCGGTGCTTAGCACAGGACCTGACGCATGTTGTTGTTGTTGTTGAGTCACTCTTCAGTTGTGCTGGACTCTGCAAACCCCATTTGGGGTTTTATTGGCAAAAATCCCTCAGCAGTTTGCCATTTCCTTCTTCTGACACGTCATAGGTGCTTAACAAACTCTAGCTGACTGCCTGACTATTGTCCATCACACTTTGCCAAGTGCAGGGATGCATCACCACAAATTTCTCTGGAATCATAACTGGTCACATTGATCAGGAGTTGTCTTTTAGTGTTGTGGACAAAGATATATCATCCCCATTTTTCAGATGACAAAAACAAGGCCTAGAAATTTTAAGGGACTCATCCAATGTCACATATTTAGTAAGCAATAGAGATGGGATTTTAAATACTTCTTATGACTGATTAATACTGTTTTCATCACATTGCGTTTTCTAATTCTCTGGAGCCCACAAGAGTACTTTTGCCCAGAAGAGAGCAGAACATAGTAGGTTACCAGTGAAAGTATGTGGGAAGATGGGCAACTCCGCTTCCCATTAGAGGCCATGGGAGTGAGTAGTTTCTCTTTCTGAGTTTCTGTGGCTTTGGAAGGGGTGTGCGTGTAAATCAGAAGATGAAAATTAAGATAAAATCTACTTGGTACTCAATTCTCTGCCTTAACTTTTTTGGGCCCTCCATAATCTGATTCCATTCACCCTCATTTCCCTCTATACCCCAATACATTCCCTCTACTCCAGGCCAAGGAGTGACCTTATTGTTCAAAGAACTTACAGAACTCACTCCCACGTCACTGCTTTTATTTGCTCGTCCTATTTCCATGACCTCACAAACTCCCTCCTCCTCTCCCTTTCCCTCTGCTCACTTCCTCACCTTTCCCCTATCTCCTCTCCTCCTCCATTCCTTTCTTGTGTCCTCCCCTCCTCTCTGGTCCTTTCCCATTCCTACCTCCTCTTTCTTTTCCCCTGCCCTCTTTTCCCCTACCCCCTTTTCCATTTTCCCCCCTTAGATCCCCCACATAGGGACCAACCCCACCACAACTCCCCTGAAAGGCCTTCCCCTACTCCCAAAGCCCATCCTTATTTTTCCCCTTTCTGACTCCCATCACATCTATTTTCAGACCACATCATTGTTGTATATTTTCTACATATCCATCAATGAACAAAAATTACAAGATATTACATCTTTAGGTTTCTCCCCCAACCAGAGAGTGAATATCTAGACATCAGAGATTTTGTCTTCTGTTTCTTTGTACTCCCCGCAGCCTAGCACCTCACCTGGTACATGGAAGTTACTCATAAATAAAGACTTGCTGACTAACTCTTTTGGGGAATAGTCCATGTCTATCCTCTAGAGAAGATGAAGCCCCTCTTATTGCTCTTCAGGGGACCATGTCTGCCCAGGTTACCTTAATTCTAAAGCTCATCAAGAATGTATGTCTGTTCCATGTAGTGGCAGTGGGGAGAGTGTACATACCTTGTGAAATCCTGCAGCTCTCAGCTTTCCCCTCATTCCTTAAGGTCATGGCACCATAGCTTCCAGGGTACCTCCCTGAACACACAACTTGACTTCCTCCTCTCTCCATCACCAAGTTTTCCCAGGCCTAGACCCAGGTAAGAAAGGAAGGCCAGGAGCCTGGAAGGCAGAGGAGTGTAGAAAGCCTGTTCCCTGCTAACTCAATGTTCCCCTCTCCTCTGTCAGTGTTTTTCTCTGTCACCAAAGGTAACCAATGTAGCGGGTCCCTATGCTCTCCTTAAGGAAACTCAAGTGGGTAACCAAAGTAGCTTTTAATGCTCAGGGGAGTAAACCAGGACTCCCCTGCCATATGGACCAAGAGAGATCATCTAACAGTGCACACAATGGTTACAACAATAGCAACATGATTTCTATAGATGGTGCATATCAACAACACCAGCAGGATCGCTCCAACACGAGTTCAGCTTTGCATTGGTCCCTAGGGTTTAACGGGCTGGATGTTAGGAAACCAGGTTTTGTGCAGCAACTCTGCCACTAAGTGACTGAGCAAATCCCAAGTGACCCCAAGAAAGTCACTTTGACTTCCCCCTTCCCACCTGAAGGTCTTTCATCCTACGCCATCATGGTGTGGAGTTCTAGAACTCTATGGCCACAGAGCATAAGTTGAAAAGGAAGCCCCTTCTATTCCTGTGAACAGGAGACAGTGTGATAGTCAAATGAACTGGATTTGGATTTGGTCTCTCCTACTTCTTCTTTTTTTTTTTTTGCTTTTTGGAGGGCAATTGGGGTTAAGTAACTTGCCCAAGGTCACACAGCTAGGATTTTATTTGTGTGTGCGTTAAGTGTCTGAGGCCGGATACGAACTCAGGTCCTTCTGACTCCAGGGCCGACGCTCTACTCACTGCGCCACCTAGCCGCCCCAGTCTCTCCTACTTCTTACTGTGTGGGTGGCACCTCGGCAACACATTTAACCTCTCTGGGCCTCAGTTTTCTCATCTATAAAATGAAGAGCTTGCGTTAAATGATCTCTGGTGTTTCTTCCAGCTCTAAGCATATGATTCTATGAATACAGGGCTTTGAATAAGGTCCCAGGGATGGTCTGTTTCTGTTTTCTGAAGAGACATGCTTATTAGCAGTAGACTGGTTACTGAATAATGACTTCTTAGGCCTAATCCATGGAACAAAAAAATACAAAATGGTGCTCGGTCCTGTGCCACTCACCCATTTCTTTGATGATGATTGGAGAATGGTAGAAAAGAAGGAAGAAGGTAGATACTAAGTTTCACATTTATTAGATTACCTTATTTGTTGATAATCTAAATCCTTATCCAATACTGGAAACTAAGGGGTACCTCAGTTTCACATCAACAGTTAAGCAAATTGTGGCATATGGCTGTGATAGAATATTATTGAGCTGTAAGAAAATTGTAAAATATAGTTTGAGAGAAACTTGGAAAGACATGTATGAGCTGATGCAGAATAATTTATACAATGACAAGATTGTAAAGAGAAACAACTTTGAAAGATTTTAGAACTCTGATCAATGCAATGAATAACCAGGGTTCCAGAGGAGCTATAATGAGGCATGCTATCCCCCTCCCGACAGAAAGGGGATGGATTAAAAATGCAAAATGAGACATATATTTTTGGATATGGGCAATATGGGAATTTTTTTGTGCTTGACTGTGTGTATTTATTACAAGGATTTTCTTTTTCAATGGAGAGGAGGAAAGAGGGATAGAAAAATATTTGTTAATTTTAAAATAAATTTGTATTATAACAAAAATAGTTACCCAATAACCATCAGGTTCATATTCTTCTAGAAGAACAAAATCATATTGATATTGACACTCTCACTTTAAATAAAACCAGAAGATATAAGGAAATTAAGACTTAATGGAACCACGGCCTATAAATTCTCTTTGGAAAGGAAAATAAAGAGTTGGCAGAGTTAGGGTTTTTTTTTTTTACTACTAAAAGTAACTTGGAATATTTCTTGAGATGTTTGATCATCTAATATTGCTGTGCTTATGACCAAGCTGTATAAAGATAATTGAAGTTTATGAGCCACCATCTGTTGCAGAGGATAAGAAGGTAGGGAAATTCCATGAAGAATTTGGTCAGAACTTCCATATTAAATCAACATATGTTGTAACACTCAGTAACTTAGAAGCACAGGAGAAGACCAGGAAAAACAAGTTAGAAGATATGACTTAAGCCATATCTGCAAGAAAATGAAAGTAGCCAAAGGCTTGGAGACACAGGGGTAATATGTATATGTAGAGGGTATTCCAGAAGTCTTAGTTCAGTTTTAAGGGATTCAGATGATTACAATTTAAAACTGTACTATGACTTTGGGGACATTCTGTGTAAATGAATGGGATAGCTAGGTGGTACAGGGGATAGAGAGCTGGGTTTGGAGTCAGAAAGACTTGTATTCCTAAATTCAAATCTGGCCTCAGACACTTCCTAGCTATGCAACTGTGGGCAAGGCACTAGTTGTCTC
Organism: Gymnobelideus leadbeateri; assembly: GCA_011680675.1. Classification (NCBI taxonomy): domain Eukaryota; kingdom Metazoa; phylum Chordata; class Mammalia; order Diprotodontia; family Petauridae; genus Gymnobelideus; species Gymnobelideus leadbeateri. The sequence goes on from WOXC01002622.1 coordinate 914,881, forward strand.
AGTTTCCTCATCTGTAAAATGTGCCAGAGAAGGAAATGGCAAACCACTCCAGTATCTTTGCCAAGAAAACCCCAAATAAGGTCACAAAGGGTCAGACATGACTGAAATGACTGCACAACAAAATATAAACTAATATTTTGAGAAAGAAAGTGGGAAGTTCTAGATCAAGTATCAGATGACCTCAGAAACAATGAAATTGATCATGCTCTCTCAGAAAAGAAATGGTCAGTAGCATGGGAATCATTTCTGAATCAGCTATCTGTGTCTTGTTAAGTTATTGACCTGTTAGAGTGAAAAAAACTAAATATCAAATTAAATGAAGAATTAAATGAGAAGATATGGCTTATGATTAAGGCAACTCCAACCTAGTCCATTTAAATAATCTTTTGGAGCAGCTCTTTTTGTGGTAGCAAAGAAATGGAAATTGTGGGAATACTCATTAATTAGGGAATGGCTGAATGAGTTGTGGCATATGAATGTAATGGAATACTATTGTTCTGTAAGAAATGATGAGCAGGCAGATTTCAGAAAAACATGGAAAGACTTATATGAACTGATACTGAGTAAAGTGAACAGAAGCAGGAGAACATTGTACACAGTAACAGCAACATTATGCAATGATCAGCTATGATAGACTTAGCTCTTCTCAACAATACAATGATCCAAGACAATTCCAAAAGACTCATGGTGGAAATGCCATTCATATCTTAAGAACTATGGAATCTCAATGCGTATCAAAGTATACTATTTTTACTTTTTTTTGTTTTTCCTTTTTCATGGTTTTCCCCTTTTGTTCTGATTCTTCTTTCACAACATGACTAATGTGGAAATATGTCTAACATGATTGTACCTGTATAACCTATATCAGATTACTTGTTATCTTGGGGAGGTGGGAAGGAGAAAAATTTGGAACTCAAATCTTACAAAAATGAATTCTGAAAACTATGTTTACATGTAATTGGAAAAAATAAAATACTATTAGTACAAAAAAATTAAAATGAATTTGCCTTAAATTTTTAAAAATAATCTATTGACACACATACACAAAAACTGGAAATGTATAAAGAGACAGACATTGACTAGTGTTGATAGTCTTAGCAGCTGATATCCTAAATGGATTGGGAGAATCCTTAGGACCATAGGACACTGAGAGTTGAGAGGTACTTCAGAGGTTTATATAGTACAAACACATCATTCACAAAGGAACCTGAGACCCAAAGAGGTTAAGTGATTTGTCCAAGGTGACCCAGGTCATAAGGGGCAGAGGCAGGATTTGGACTCAGATCACTCTGAATACAGAGTTCCTTTTGCTGTACCATGCTACTTCTGTACCATTTGCTTGCTTCTGACTGTGCCAACAATAGCCATGACAACCCTTAGTTATGCCATTGCTGGCTTTCAAAAAACATTAACTCTCTAGACCAAGGGTAGGGAACCTGCGGCCTTAAGGTCATGTGTGGCCTTCTAGGTCCTTAAGTGTGACTTTTTGACTGAATTCTGTAAAATTTGGATTCCATCAAAGGCTGTACTTAAGGACCTAGAAGGCCACATATGGCTTTAAGGCCACAGGTTCCCCACCCCTGGTCTAAATTATATACAGCATAAGTAACAGAACATGGACAGAAACCTATAATAAAGAGAGAGAATCCCTTCTAGCTCTGACATTCTGTGATTTCCCTAAAGTTACATGCGAATTTGTCCAAATGGAACCGAGAATTTAAACTTAATCTCTAGCGATACAACCACTAGCCCAGCCCACCTCCCTCTCTACTTGCTGGAATCCTGGACTTTGGCAGCTTTGTCATGTCTGTAGCAGCCAACTGTGACCTAACAGAGGGCAAAAGCTTCAGGGAGAGAATGAAACTGATGCTGCTTCTTATAGGCTAAGATGCTAGCCTCCAAGAACAAGAAAAAAAACTCCCCAAAGGAGTTGGACCTAGCTGATGATAGATAAAGCAGGATAAATCTTTTAAATCTGTGAGCCTGTTCCTTGTCTGGGGCTGGGAGACAGTCCCAGTTGGAGCATAAATAATATGTGGTTTCAGTTCAGGGCCAAAGATGCAGACAGTCTCTGAGGGGAACATATTTCTGGATTTTCCTTGATGATCAGGGAAAAGACTTGGGGCGGAGCTACTGAAAATTGATTTGAAGTCAAGTTACAATGGTTGGGCCAGAACTGAACTCAAAAATGAGTTTGCTTCTTAACACTTGTCCCTACTACTCTCACTTCTTAGGGTTCTAAAAAATGAGAGTGAATAGAGATTGAGTTCAAAGATGAGTCTTATCATATAACACTAAGAGAGGACAGTTCCTCCAGCCAGAGAAAGAAGCTGAGGATTATGACCAAGAAGATGGAATAGCACTAGTCAGACTAGGCATCTGCTGTAGGCCATTGTTCCTGGTGGGAATTCCCCTGGGGTGTACTAAAGATAATGAATCTCCCAGTGCCTCCCTCATGCTTTCTATGCCTTCATTTTAGATTTTGTCTGGCATCCTTACATCAGTATGGTTTATGCTTATTTGTAGGGGTGGGTAGGTTAGGTAGGAAAAATTGCTTTGGGCTTGGAAGGGTCTTCAAGTAGCTACCTCTATGTAAGTCATCAGACAAGAGGGGAATGATGCCACCTGGTTAAACTAATCCCCTTTCTTCAGAGGGAGAAGGGCAGAAAGGTATACAGAAACATTTGGAATGACTGATGAATCTATAGGTGCGGCCCCTGATATCAAAGGAATTCCACCAAACCTCTGTTTGTCTTTACCTAGCTTATACATTTTTCTTCTCTTGTTGTTCAGTTGTTTCAGTTTTATCTGACTCTTTGTGATCCTATTTAGGGTTTTCTTGGTAAAGATACCAGAAGGGTTCACCATTTCCTTCTCCAGTTGGTTTTACAGATGAGAAACTGAGGCGAACAGGGTTAAGTGACTCGCCCAGGATCATACAGCTAAATGTCTGAGGTCAAATTTGAACTGAGATCTTCCCAGTTCCAGAACAGCGATCTATCTACTGCACCACCCAGCTGCCTCTTTGGCTTTCTTGATGATCCTCAAACAAGACACTCCATCTCTTGACTGCAGGCTTTTTCACTGGCTGTCTCCCAAGACTAGAATGCTCTACCTTCTTATGACCATCTCTTGGCTTCCTCCGCTTCCTTAAAGATTCAGCTCAAATCCTGCCTTCTACAAGAGGCCATTTCTAGTCCTCCCCTTTCCTTCACCTTTCTAGTGCCTTCCCTCTGAGATCACCTTCAGTTTGCCCTGTACACATCTTGTATGTACAGAGCTATTTGCATGTTATATCCCCCATTAGACCATGAGTTCCTTGAGAGCAGGGATTATTTTTGCCTTTGTTTGTATTCCCAGCATTTAGCACAATGTCTGACACGTAGTAAATATTTAAATGCTTCTTTGCTTGACTTGACTAGGTGTACTTCAGGTTACCTGGGCTCTAATTATCCTCAGTTGTACATTTATAAAATGTTCAAGCCCCCTTTGTCCTTATGAGTATAAAACAATGGCTAAGATACTTAACCTCTGGAAGGGTTAGGCTAGATAACTTCAAGGCCCTTTCTACATTTAGGTCTATGATCCTATGATTGATAGCCACAAGCAGGCTATTCCAGTCTCTAGTTTTGGCTTGAGCTGGTTTTCTGGGTTGGAATTTAAGTAGGAGACTTTGCTTCTTAAGACCAGCTGGAGATTTGAGACCCACGGGTGGAGGTGGAGCAGAAACACATGTTTCCTTGTATCTTATTTTTGAGAGAGGCAGAGAGGGGCACTGGGGAGTGGGACCAGTGGTTTGTCTGCTGTTGATAAACCTGAGAGAGAAAAGTAATGGTCTCTCTGGAGGTTCCTTGAAATCCTCAGCTGAGCTGTTTTTGACTGGTGTCAGGAAATAAACTCTATTGAGTAAGTACAGGTAGTGTTAGGACATTAATCCTAACAAGTAAGAGGAGGGCATTCATTAGACAATGAATCCCACCAAGGGAGCTTTTGTGTCATTTTGATTGTCTGGTGAAGCCAACTCAGAATGATATTTTTAAAGAATTGAAAGAATTGCCAAATTTCACCTAGAGATCAGTGAAAATAAAAGATGTGTTTTTTCGCATACAAGTCCACAAACACCCCTAAATCTATCCATAGACCCTTATGGATAAGAATCCCTGATGTAGATCCAGTATCATGAAAGCAAATAAAGAAACCACATCCAATTAACCACAACTCCTTTTGAATGTAGAGCCTGGGAGAGATTTTCATGGAGGTAGAGAATGAGGTCACAAGAGAAAATTAAGGTACATGCAATAGTCATCATACCTCTGGATGTCATGCCAAGAAAAACATTCTTTGCCATTATGTTAGTATGTTTTAAATCTCCTGTACTGAGGACTGTATCTTAGCAATTTTGAGCAACAACAGGACTAGTTTGACACACAATACAATAATGTTGCATGGTTTGAGGGAAACCAGGAAGGCTCTAAGTGGCCCCAAATAATGCCCCTGTTCAGGTACCATGGAGGAGACTCAAGTGTCTGTCAAGGGTTAGAATGATGCTAGCTGGTTAAACTAGATCCTTCTCCCTGAAGGGAGGAATAGGGGGAATATATACAGAAACAATTGGAATGACTGATAAATCTATGGGTAAAACCTTCAATATCAAAATTACTTTTTCTCACATATTTCATCATTAGACATTTATTCCTTTGGATTAAGCATATGCCACATTAAGCTTCGCTAGTCACGTATACCTAAGTAAAAATGAGTCAGTAGATCCTCTCCTGAAAGCAAACTTTGATGAGAAAGGGAGCCTGTAGGGTAAGACAGAGAATGAGACTTGGGGCATTGAAAGAGAATAGAGAGGAGACACTGGCTTGCAAAAATTTGACTTCCCAATTTAGCCCTGGCTGACCCTAACTGGGATACTACTCCCATTGTGGTGGCTGCTGTTGCTACCATTACTCCTATTGTGAGCTGACACTGATATAAGCATTAGTAATTACAGTGTGTGTGTGTGTGTGTGTGTGTGTGTGTGTGTGTGTGTGTGTGTGTGTGTGTGTGTGAGAGAGAGAGAGAGAGAGAGAGAGAGAGAGAGAGAGAGAGAGATCTCATTTGGTCCTCAGCATATTCCTGTGAGACCAAGAATGTACCTCTTGCTATCCCTGTTCACTGTAAGAGAAAACTGAGGTTCAGGTAGTTGAAGAACTTGCCTAATATTATACAGCTAAGAAGGAGCAAGACTGGGACTTGAATCCAGGTTTTCTGACCCCAAATTCTCACCTTTTTTGACTACATCATGTTGCTTATACTAGGGCATCCTGGTCTCATGCCAGGGTTTCTGGCCAAGGCTACCCTTACCTTTACTCATCATCCTCGATCTTACCCTTGTCTGGTAGGAAAATGCCAGCAGTTCCTGGGCCACTCAGTTTTATGGGTATTCACACCTTTTTCAGGGTGTCTATGCAGACCTAAGGCTAAGACATTTGGACAAACAACTATGTTTACAGTTTACAACATCTCTCTAACTCACCTTCACACCCCTCGTGACAAATTTTTACCGCCTTTAATGTTAGGGTGAACTGCAATGTCAAGTAAAATCCTGACACATGGAGTATTGTCAATTTCCATCTTTGCCACATTAAAGTTCCAGGAAGTGGTTTGTGGATTGCCATGTGAATAAGTGAGTGAGTGAATGTGTGTGTGTGTGCACACGTGCATGTGCTATTTTTCAGGGATTCTAACCAGCTACAGATGTTGCCTGATGGAACATAAGCATATCTAAAAGCAAAGGCAAAGGGGGAGGAAGTGGGAGAGGTGGGAGAGTGGGAAGAAGGAAGGTCATTCATTAACACTAAAATCAAGCTAAGCCATCAATACAGAAGCCAGAAGTCCTCGGGGACATGGACGACCTGAAAAAAATGGCTCATTCTCAACTACATTGTCAAATGAGGGTCAATACTGGTCCTACGTCATCAACTGCACCATCTTCTTTCTGCAAACCTAATGGAAAGATTCACTACTGCAATTTGGGGAACTTTCTTTGACTTTTTCCTTCCAGCCTCACAAGTTTCTGGTTGCAGCCTCTATAATCAGCACCTTGAATGCTTCAGCTATATGAGTGACTATGAAATGACAGAGGATAAAATCTTTAAGAGTTAAAATGTTTTTATATATTCAGTTTTATGAGATAATTCCCTAGAGTCTTGCAACACTAAGGGTCAAAGTTCTCTTGGAACTTACCTCTAATATGGAAGATTAAGGCTTGGGGGACCATGGAACACTTCTAGCAACATGGCAGTCCAAATGTCCCATGACTCAAGATTCAACACAAGGACGTTTAATGTACAATTAGGTTTAAGATACCTGCAGTATCCCCATCCTACCTTCCCCCCAAAATGATCAGGATCATGGAAGACCTGGATTCAAGTCACATCTGTTAATACATACTGATTGATGAACATGGACAAATTACTTGACTTCCTAGTGACCCAATTACTGACTTGCATTGATAGAGGGAGTTCCCTAACTGGGAGCTCCCAACACAGGTACCAGGTCAGAGGGGGGAAAATGTAGATATAGATATAGACAAAGGTGGAATCTCACAATTGCTTAATTTTCATTTCTCTAATTAGTAGTGATTTGGAGTTTTTTTCATATGCCTTACAATAGCCTACGTTTCTTGTCCTGAGAACTGCCCATTCATATCCTTAGACCATTTATCAACTGGGGAGTGGCTCTTATTCTTATACATTTGAATCAATTCCTTATATAGCTTAGAAATAAGAAGCTCATTGAAAAGGTTTGTTCCTAGTTAATTGTTTACCCTTTAATCTAAACTTTATAGGAATGTTTATGCAACATCTCTTTTATTTTTATGTAATGAGAATTATCCATTTCATCTTCTGTGGCTCTGTATATCCCTTTTCTTGGTTATAAAGTTTTCTCCTAGCCACAGATTTCATAGGAATTTCCCCCATTTTCCCCTAATTTGCTTATGATGTGACCTGTTATATATCAGTCACTTATCAATTTAGAGCAACTTATCTTGGCTAAGGTATGAGGTGCTGGTCTAAATCTAATTTCTTCCATACTGCTGTCCAATTTTTCAAGCAGTTTTTGTCAAAGAGTGATGAAAGACCCCCGTAATGGGAGTTTGTGTGTTTATTGAATATTAGGATAGTCGATACATTTGCTTCTATCAGATTTTGGTAGCTAATCTGTTCCATTAACTGATTTCCTAACTTTTTAACTCATACCAAATTGTTTTGAGAGTTACTTCTTTAAAGAACAATTTGATATTGCAGTGTTTATAATGCAATTCAAAGCATTTAATTTTTAACTTAATTAACAGAAATTTATTTTCTCTCCCCACATAGGGAAAATAAAACAAAATCCTAGTAACAAATATGAATTGTCAAGTGAAAAGAAATTCCCACATTGGCCCTGTCCAAAATATGGCTCATTCTGCACCCCAAGTCCATTACCCTCTATGAGGATGTGAGCATCATGCTTCATTATTAATATGGCAGAAGCACCATGCTTCATCATTAATATGCAAAGCAATGCAAAGTACTTTCAAGGGGGAGAATGTGTCAATAACTGGGGCTATCAGGAAAGCCCTGGTGTGGGAAATATCTACTGAATTGTCCTGTGAATGGAATTTGATATTCTGTGAGTTAGAGGTGAGGGGCATTCTAGATATGAAGAGATCAAACATTGAAAGGTCCAGAGGTAAGAGATGGAATGTTGACTCTACATCATGTTTGGGGTGAAAAGCAAGCAGGGTAATTTGCCAGGAAGGGAGAGTGTATGGTGGGTTTGCAATAGGGATTGAACCTGTAATTTCATTGACACAGGGAACTTCCAGGAAGGAAACTTGATTTAACAATGCACTGAGAGGTTAATTACTCACCCAGGGTTACACAGTATGTCAAGAGAGGGACTTGAATCCAGGTCATCTGTCTTTCTCCTACCTTACTCTGTCTCTCTGTAGTGTGGGGGGTTGATATGAAATAAGACTGAAAAGGCAGATGGGAGACAGTTTTCAGGGCATTTAAATGCAAGGTTAAAGATGCTTCTTTCAATCCTAGGGATTAAATAGGGAACTACTGCAGATTTTTTAATGGAGTGACACAGTTAGATCTATAGTTTAGAAAATGAATTTGGCAGGTAGGTCAGATTTTTACCTTTTTTTTGGTGAGGCAATTGGGGTTAAGTGACTTGCCCAGAGTCATACAGCTAGTGTTAACTCTCTAAGGCCAGATTTGAACTTAGGTCCTCCTGACTCCAGGGCTGGTCTCTATCCACTACTCCATTTAGCTGCCCCAGGACTTTTACATGTTTTTGAGATTTTTTTTCCAACTTGATGTCTAACATGAATGAAAAAGTGCTTGTTAAATTTTTGCTTAACCCATGTTCCGAACACTGTGCTAAGTGTAAGGGACATAAATTCAATAGGGAGATAGTTCTTCCCCTCCAATTCCTCCTTAAATTCTTTTTGAATAATAAATTTTACTGATCTATTTTATTTTCATGTCACCTACATTTCTCAATCTATCCCTCCTCCTTCTCTGTACCAGAGAGCCATGCCTTATAACAAAGAAGAAAAATTATCATTGAGTGAAACTAGCCACTACCATCAAAAAAAGACGTTGCATTCAGGGTTCTAACCTCTTAATCCCCCACCTCTGTTGTGAAGAGAGGGAGGTTCCTTCTCATGGCTGTTCTTTGGGACCAAGCTTCATCACTATATTTTTTTCCATGCTTATATTCTAATGATGGAGACAATACATATGAGTGACACATTTGGGGCATTTAGCATCTAGTCTGGAACAAGTCTTGGGTTCGAGATAAGAAAAGAGTGCTGAGAAGCCTTCTCCAATAACTCAGAACCAATAAGTGATGACATTGATCTATATATCACTTTAGTAGGCTATACCTGCCTGTAATTCTCCTATGTCTTATTTCACTCAATGAATCATTGTGGTAGGTTGTTTTGACTTTATCCAAGTCTTCCTGCTCATCCATAAAATGTCCACTCAGGACAATCTCTACAACCACAACTCCTGTCCCTCCCAAAGGAATACCCCTTGTCACCCTCCACTCTAATTAGAGTTCTAATAGGTGGTATTCTTCTCTGCCGACATTCAATTCACTAAACCAACTGGACAATGACCAACAACTAGTATACTACCCTAAGCAAAGTATGCACTCAATTAATATTTCCTGATGGTGACAGTAGACTGATCTAGCTTAGGAAGGGCTCAAAGATGCTCTAGGATTTAGCCCTTTGGAGTGGTAACTGAAAAATTCCAGGCCCCTTGTTCTTAATCTGGGGAGGGAAGAGCCCAACCACTCACAACGTTTAAGGCCCAGGTACATTTATGAAATAGCATCCTTTAAAAAAATAGCATCCTTATTAACAGGAAGTAAGCTGTTTGAATGGTCTCCAAAGGGAGAAATACCAACACTGGAACCAAGTGGAGAGCAATCAAGAACTCCTCCCTTCCTGCATATAAGTAGCTCCTCACTCCCAGTGCTCCTGTCATTCAGGAGCAGTATTTTTTTTTCTTCTTGCCCTGTGATTTCCCACTTAGGAGAATTCATTAGCAGCCCCTCTCCTAGGTGTTAATTATGTACCCAGTGGAATTTTCTAAGAGAGAAGCAGCAGATTCCAAAGTGGACTAAATGGGGGCAGCGGCAGGAGACTGGGTGTGTGCCTCTGGGCACCCTGCAGTCTGGCGGGTTGGGAAATTACCAAGTGGGCTGTTGTGGGGGGTGGGGAGGAGGGAAATAGTTTGATGGGTTATCACAAACCACCTCTGCTTCTTTTCTAGTCATGTAAACCCCAGTCCCTCCCCTTCATGAGGGAACTCAAGGGGAAACAAGAGAGATCCCTTTTGAAAGTCAATGTGACAAGCATCACAACCCAAATCCAAGCAGAAAATCACAGAATGATAGAGCTTGAAGCAACCTTAGAAATCCTCTCTTCAGGGGTTGCTAGGTGGCACAGTGAATTGATCCCAGGGCCTGGAATCAGGAGGACCTGAGTTCATATCCAATCTCAGACACTTGATAACTAGCTGTGTGACCTTGAGCAAGTCACTTAACCCCAATTGCCCTGCCTTCCCCCCTCCAAAAAGAAAAGAAAAGAAAAGAAATCATCTCTTCAAAATTGAATACACCAAGCAATTGCTGAGCACCAACTAGACCTCAGGCACCATGCTAACCTCTAGGGACTCAGTGATGAAAACAGGCCATTGCATTCTAGGGGTGGGAAACAACACGTCCACATATAAGTAAATACAAAAACATACAGAGTAAACATGAGGCAATTTTGGGGGGAGGAGGGAAGTACAAAGACTTAGAGAGCCCACTTTCTGTAGCAGGTGACACTAGAAATACATTTTAAAGGGAGCTAGAAATTCTACAAGGTAGAGGAGGTAACAACGGAGAAGATTCCAGGCATAGGCACCATCTATGCAAAGGCACAAAAGGAGATGGAAAAAACTGCAGCCCAGCCCACCTTCTGTGTGCCCAGCACTGTGCTGCACCCTACTGAGGGAGGGGAGAAGGGAGAAGAAGACATTCCCTAACCTCCAGGGGTAAACTCTGCAGAGAGGACGGGCACAGCAATAAAACAATCCAAGGCACTCTATAACCAAGATTATGGATTATAAACTCTAAATGTTTTCTTAGTTCCAATCGTGATTCCTACTTTTTACCTGAGGAAGCTGGAGCTCAGAGGGGTGATAGGATTTTCTATTCGCAAGAGGGCTATTCCAACTTCCATTTAAAAGATGAGGAAAGTGAGGCCAAGTAATTTGTCCAAGATTAAATAGCTTGTTAGTGGTATAGTCAGGATTAGAACCCAGGTCTAGCCCTTAGAGAATGGATAGCTCAGTGAACTCTATAGTAATCCAGAAAGTTTTCTTGGAGGAGAAGCTCGACCCTTTTTGGCTACATCTCTTTGGTTGGAGGAAGAAAAAGGGCTCCATTTTAATCCCTGTGGGATGAATGTTCCTGTTTATCATCTGTGTCCTGATAGCCCTTCCCCGTTATCCTACCAAGCTGAGCCTTCACCTCCCTCACGGGAAGCCATAGCTCCTGTTTTTTTCCTGCCCAGCTGTGCAACTGCTTTGTTATGGGGGTTGGGGGAGGGGGGGAGACGTGTTTTGTTGCCTGACGGGAAAACACACTTGTGCATGTAAAATCATCTCTTGCTACCTCAAGGTAGCTTGCAATTTCCAGGAAAATCCTCCCCACCCCCCACCTTGGGTCCAAGTTTTTTTTTTTTTAGTTTGATACTAGAACAAGCTGCCCAGGAGCAATGGCCTTGTCCTGCTCCCTGCTAAGACTTCCTCCCCACCCCCACCCCTTTCCTGGCCTCTCTTGTAGAATTTCCAACATCCATGTAGGTCAATGTGACTACCAAAGGGTCTTGTTCCTTCAACTCCTTCCCATGCCCCTGGTGGCTCTTTCCCTGCTGTGTCTGGTTACAGCAGCACAAAGGCCCCAACTGAGTAAATGTTCCAAAGCCTTGGAGATGATCCATCCTAAACCAGTCAATGGGAATCATTTTGTTACTGGGTGGTGTCCTTTCCTATGGGAGAAGGCAGGTCTTGGAAGCGAGGAGATATAGGATGGGGGATGGCACACCTGTGTGAACGGAGCCCCAGTTTTTCTTGGCCCTGCCTTGGGTCCCCAGTAGCCAGGATATCATGTGGAAGGTAAGCTTTGCATCCTATTCTGTATTTTCTTATGGCTCTGTGGCCCCTACAACTTTTGGATTCCTGCCTACAAGCCAAAGAACTCCAGCAAGAGCTAGAAGGAACATGATACTGAGTGTGTCACACTGGGCTTCCCAACATTTTTTACTCTGTGACACATCAGTAACTTTGTTAGGTCTTGCCAAACAAAGAGAGGAAAGGGAGAGAGAAGGTAAGGTATAGTTATGGAACTGTAAATACTCTGACTCCTCTGTCCAACCATCTGTCTATTTACACTCCCATACTTCCCATCTCTGCCTCTCCTTCCTTCCCTGTCTGCCTCTCTTTCTCTGTTTATACACACATACGTACAAAACACACACACACACACACACACACACACACACACTACTCCACACCACAACACTCATTCATCTTTCCTCTTTTCTTCACCATACTTACCATTCTATCCTCTATCTTTCAAATTCCAACAAAGGACAGTCAAGAACTCTAGGACACTGGTATGTACCAACAATGCCTTAATAGTCTACCTTGGGTCAAACTTATGTGTTCAAGTCACATTGCACATGCCCTGTCCCAACTGGATTGTAAATTTCTTGGATGTGTGATATTATTGTTTTTACTACCATCCTTCCTGAGATTGTTCCCAAGACACAATAGAGGACTAATCTACAGAGGCCATTCTTTAAAACCTAAGACTTCTTAAAAGTATATATTCCTACATGGCAAAGACAATTTTTTCATGACTTTGCATTCCTAGCACCTAACTCAATGCTTTGCATACTATGGGAATGTAATAAATGTTGGTTGAATTGTATTGGCTTCCTGGAGAAAGAAATATCAAATACCTTTGTGGAAATATGTCATATATAGTAGGCTCGTAGATATACAGCTGAAATGGAATTTAGAGGCCATCTAGTCCAATCTTCCCATTTTACAGAGGAACACACTGAGGCTCCAAATACATAAAATGACTTGTCCAAGGTTACAAAGCTTATAAGTAGAAGAATCAGGATTTAAACCCAGGCCTTCAGGCTACAAATCCAATGCTCTTTTCCATTGGCAAACACTGCCATTGGTATAGATGATGGTGATATTTCTACCTACAGGAATTGTACCAAATTGTACACAAACTTGGTCTTGGAAAAACTATGGCATGACAGAAACATGACATTTTTGGTGGGTGAAGCCAATGGGGAGCTGTAGGAAGAACATGATCACTCTTGCCTAAATCAACTCCTGGGACTCACCACTACTCCAAAGCTCCAACCACCTTTTATCCAGGAAATTTTTCACTGAGATTCCCTGCCAGACCTTGCCCTTAACCTACTACAGTCAATCCTCAGCATTTCCACAGTTTCACTTTTTTCAACTTCAAGCATTCACATGATTTTGTTAGTAACCTCATTTTCAATTTTGCCTTGGCAACCATGCACATTAATGGCTATGGACAGTAGAGAAAAAACGAAAGACTATACACACGAGTTTGTGGATCCTCTGGCATCCTATTGGGCACGTCACTGATCTTGTTTGCCCTACCATAATAAAGAACTCCCCACACATTTGTTGCATATTTTCATTGTTTGCTTTTAAAAGCTCAACTTTTATGTTGTAATTATGCCTCCAAATCATAGTACAAGTCCTTTGGTTTTAAGACTAGGTAGACAAAGTCAGTGATAAGGCTTAGTGAGAACATAAAGGTGTTATATAAACTTCATGCCAGAATGTCTGCAGCTAGAATGTCAGCCCATGAGCTGGTGCTAATGAATTAACAATTTGTTATATCCAAAAAAAGGAGGAAAGTGCTAGTGAGAAAAAATGTCTTGCAAGTTACCCATTTTATTTTGTGGTTACCATGTTAGAAAAAGCACATATTATCAGAATTAATGTTTTGTTATAAAGAATTGTATTAAGAAAAGTATATTTCCAACAATATCTAACAAAAGATTACAGTTTTGGGTGGTCATGGGAACCTAACCACCTATTTCCCATAGGTTCAATGTATCAACATTAACATTTTTTACTTTTGCACCATTTTGAAGAAATACTACCCCAGGAAAGCTGAGGATTGAATGTCCCCATTTCCCAGGATTTCTTCTAGCTCTAGAGACTCTGTTTTGAGTTTCATATACTTTTTTTTCAGATTCATAATTGCTCCAATGTACACTTGTCACCAGCTCCCTTCTCAGAAACATCCTACTGCTATTTTTCCTCTTTCCTCCCAGATTCTTCATCCCTTCTATTTGCCTATCTGTACCTCTAATTCCACACTACAAAGAATTAGGATAATGTAACTTCATATCATGAACTCATGAACTTCAGATCAGGACTCAATGACTAAGTACTAAAAATGGATTGCTTTTTACTTTTCCTTTGGGGAAATCTCTCTAGATTCACTAGATTATCTTCTGATTCTCTGAAATTAATAATAATAACGATAATTTCCATGCTATATGTTACACAAAGAACTTTCCTCAGAATAGATATGACAATATGAGATGGAAAATACAAGTACCCCTATTTTGCATATAAGAAAATTGAGGCTCCAAGAGGCTGGTCAAAGTGCTTTTCCCAGAATCACATGGCTAATATCAGGGCAAGGATTGTAAGCTAGACATCCTGACTCCCACTCCATTGTAATCATACTTTTCATTACATAATAGCATACTGAACAATAAAAGGAATGACTGAGAAGAACTTGAAAGAACTTGGACAATCACCAAATTCCAAATTTAACTGGGGAAAAAAATTCACGGTAGAAATGACAATGTCATGTAGTGAAAAGAATAGTAGACAATAGTAGTTAAGGGACCTGAATTCTAGTTCCAGCTATGTCTCTATGTCTCTTGCTGTATTACCTTAGGCAATTCACTCGGTTTGTTTAAGCTTCTGCTAAATAAGAAGCTTGTATTAGATATCTCAGATATCTAAAAGTCTGTGATTCTTCATCATCATTCCAAACTCTTTTGAAATCTCTGCAGCTTGGAAGAAGAGAGAGCTCTAGCTCCTAGGACTAGAGGCAGATCGATTCAGAGTAAGAAACTGATTTGTTCGTCTTGGGGCCCAAAGTAGAGACAGAAGCTAACCTTCAATTAAATGGAAATATTGAAGGAGTATTGAGGTTTGGGGGCGGAAATCCTTGACCATAATGAAATAGGGGGAAAGGGAAGTCCAATGATATGCCCACCTATTTAGAGAGTGAATAGTTATATGGCATGTTGTTGGTGCTGTTGTTCAATCATTTCAGTTGTGTCTAACTTTTCATGACCTCATTTGGGGTTTTCTTGGCAAAGAAATTTCCTTCTCCAGTTCATTTTACAGATGAGGAAACTTAGGCAAACAGGGTTAAATGACTTGCCCAGGGTCACACAACTAGTAAGTTTCTAAGGACAGATTTGAACTCAGGTCTTCCTGACTCCAGGCCTGGCACTGTGCCACCTAGTTGCCCCTAAGATCACCTTACTCCAAATCAGTGCTCTCTTCATTACAACACACTATCATTTGTATTAATTATATAACTTGCTTTACCAACTGGACAGCCTAGAAGAGCAATAACCCAGATTAGCTGAGGATATTATCAAAGCTGACTCTTTGAATTTCGGTAGATGAGACTAGAATAGGCTGCTGATAGGGAACCCTGCTAATTCTCTCTCTCATCTAAGGTTCACAGGAATGCAAGAGCCCAGCTCTAAAACAGTTTTCAAAGCTCTTTTCCAGAGAGCCAGATCCTACAAGTCTGTCCTCATCTTCCATTCCCCCCACAAGGCCCTACCAGGTTGTCATGGACACAGAAATATCTTAACAACTTGCTTATTTTTCATCAGGGGTCATTGGAATAGCAAATTAATAAATAAGTGAACAAATAAAATACCTAAAGTACAGAAAATTAACTTTTATAAAGTAGGTTTCACTGAATTGGAGAAAGGGTAGGAAATGTTGTAAAGAATAGATTCTCAAGGGATAAGTTACTTGCACAAAGAAGGGACTTGTCATAAGCAGAGGTCAGTCGCTGGTAGATGGGCCAGACTAGGAATGGCTGGGTCCTGGAATCCAGACAGTGTCACAGGGACTGAGCAGGTGATGAGAGGATCCGGCAGCCAAAAAGGAAAAATGACTGACCATCTATCAGTTAGTCAATAAACATTTATTAAACCTCTATTGTGTTCAAGGTATTATGATAAGCTCTGGGGATATAAAGAATGGCAAAAGAAAGTTCCTGTTCTCAAAGAACTAGCAACAGAATCAGGGACCCAGCTACAGGATTGGGTTCAGGGAGAAGATTCAAGTTCCCAAAAGATTTTGGTAAAATACAAAACATGACTCAAGTCCTTTATGCCAAAGGAATTAGGCTATCTCCAGGGAATCAAGTCCTCTATACCAGAGGAAAGGTATCTCTATGGAACCAAGGCAGGGATTCAACCATGAGGTTCAGACATGGCCCCAGTTATTGAAACTGGGATATAGAGGAGAAAACCTCAGTCACAAGGACCCAAGTCAATAACTTAGTTACTGGATCTAGGATATGTGTTTTGTTTTTGTTTTTGAGGGAGAAAGGGCAATTGGAATTAAGTGACTTGCCCAAGATCACACAGTTAGATAAGGGTCAAGTGTGTGAGGCCCCTTTAAACCCAGGCCCTCCTGACTCCAGGACTGGTTCTCTATTCACTGCGCCACCCAGCTGCCACAAGGGTAATGGTTTGAGAAAGACAAAGCAACAAGACTAACAAAGCTGAGCCAAGGTTCCATCCCAATGTTCTTTAAATTTCTACATAGAAGATAAGCTCCAAAGTCTTCCATGAGTCTGAGACTCATGTTAGAAGATTGTCAGGACAGTGTCAAGCAGATCACTGTAGGATCACTCTTCTTGTACAAACATAATAGCCACTATCCATAGGACATGAACAACAGATTGTTTTTTCTAGAACTGGTAATGGATTTAGAATCACAAAATTTTGAGCTGGGAAGCCCCAAGGGCTTTGGAACTTGCCCAAAATCACACGGGTAGCAGAGCTAAGACTGAAATCCAGATATCGTGACTCCAAATCAAAGGCTTTTTGTGTTAACTATACTCAGCCATTGATGTGTTCTTACACCTGCTTCCCCTTCCCCACGAAAAACTAATGAAGGAAATACCCCTTCACAATGAAGGTGAACTATGAGTAGTGGAAAAACCAGTGACAATACAGAGGAAAAGATAAAGAAATGTGCCTTTTCCATAAGATGGGGGACCACTAAGACAGAATATATATAGAGATATGGATATACATACATATATATATATAATCAGTCCACATTTCTGCATAACCTGTTTTCAATTAAGAGATTTCTTTTTGTTTTCTTTGTCGCAAATAAGGGCTCAATCTGGGGCCCACCAGAAATGACTATGTGGGAAATATGACCTAAGATTTAGTGGGAAATGACTATGTATAAAGACAAAAGATCAACAATCTTTTTCAAAAAGAAATTGGTCATCAGGTGATAGATATTTTGGCCATAGTACTAAAAAAGACCAGCTACTAAGAGACAGAAGGGTTATAATCTCTATTTGTGGAGGAAGTAGCCCCCTGAATAAAATCCAAGATCCTTGATATCCTAAAGCAGAAAAGTAGTAGAGCCTGAGGCAAAGTGTGCAGGATGGAAAGGCAGATGCTGTTTGATTTTTCATTTGTTATTTGTTTTTGTAAATAATATTTTATTTTTTCCAATTACATATAAAGATACCTTTCGACATTAACTTTTTATGAGATTTTGAGTTGCAAATTTTTCTCCTTCCTTCCCCTTCCCCCTTCCTAGGATGGCAAACAATATGATGTAGGTTACACATGTGCAATCATGTTAAACGTATTTCCACATCAGTCATATTGTGAAAGAAGAATCAAAGCAAAAGGGAAAAACTATGAGAAAGGAAAAACAAAAAACAATATAAAAAATGAAAATAGTATGCTTCAATCTGCATTCAGACTCCACAGTTCTTTCTCTGGATGTGGTTAGCATTTTCCATTATGAGTTTTTTTAATTGTCTTGGATCATTGTATTGATGAGAAGAGCTCAATCTATCAAAGTTGAGCATCACACAATGTTGCTGTTACTGCTGTTCTCCTGGTCCTGCTCACTTCACTCAGCATCAGTTTAAGTCTTTCCAGGTTTTTCTGAAATCTGCCAGCTCATTATTTGCTATAGCACAATAGTATTCTATTACATTCATATACCACAGCTTGTTCAGACATTCCCCAGCTGGTGGGCATTGCCTCAATTTCTAATTCTTACAATATTTTTGTACTTGTTGGTCTTTTCCCCTTTTTTATGATCTCTTTGGGATACAGACCTAGACCAAAGGGTATGCATAGTTTGATTGCCCTTTGGGCATAGTTCCAAATTGCTCTCCAGAATGGTCGAATCACTTCACAAGTCCACCAACAATGCATTAGTGTCCCAATTTTCCCACAACTTCTCCAACATTTATCATTAATCTGATCGGTGTAAGGTGATACCTCAGAGTTATTTTAATTTGCATTTCTCCAATCAATAGTTATTTACAGCATTTTCACATGACTATAGATAGCTTTAACTTCTTCATTTGAAAACTACCTGCTCATATCCTTTGAGCATTGTCACTATTTGTGTGACCTAAAGGAACTCACTTCCTCCCTCTATAGATCATCTAACCAGGTGCTCTTAACCTAGGGTCCATAAACTTGTTTAAAAATAATGATTTAAAGTCAATAAAATTTTAAAATATTGACAAGTACATTTTAACATGATTGGTTTCCTTTGCAATTCTCATGTATTTTATTGATTTAAAAGCATTATTTGGAGAAGGGGTTCATAGGTTTCACCAGACTACCAAAGGAATCTAGGAAACAAACAAAACAAAGGTTAAGATTCTCCTCCTAGTCAAACTCTTTAACCTTACAGGGGAGAATATTAAGGATCTCAAATCCCTTCTCATTTTTATGATACAGTTCACTCCTGTGTTCCCTGCTCTTTTGTTCTGCTCTCAGCCTGGAATGAACCACAGATTTTGATCCTTTAAGAGGGCAATAGGCAGGGGAAGGGAGGTTTTATCAGCCCAGAGATAGCTGTCTCCAATAGAGGCAGAAACTACAGCCCAAATATGATGGTGAGAATGGGTCCCAAAAGGCCAGTGGGCCACACTTCACTCTGGTTTCTCAGTGTGTTCTGACAAGAATTCTTGGAAGAAATGGAAAGTGTTCTGACTAATTCTACCTCTTTGCATTGGCACATTGTATTTTGGACTCTGTGAAGTGCTTTCTCATCCTCTCATCAGAGACATGACTAATAATTGGCTGTGAGTATAACAAAATGTACCCCAAGCAAGCAGTTTGGAAGAGTGCCCTCAAATCAGCTTGTAAAACAAATTTAGTTGAGGTAGAGGTGAAAGGAGATAGGTGGTGGGAGCCTTGGGCACCCTATGAAGGAAAGACAGTGAGCTTGAACACATTGATGCTTTGGCTGGAGAGGCTTGTGCCAGGGGTAAGAGCCAAGACGGGGGTCAGCCAGGAAAGAGCTCACCTGGTCAATCTGCCTAGTTATGGCTCAGCTGCTTGGGATCTAGTGAGGTAGATAAGGGGCAGAGGGAAGAGAAGGAGGGGAATAAGCTTTTATATAGCTCCTACTTCTGTGCTAGGTGCTTTACAAATATTATCTCATTTGATCCCCACAACAACCCTGTGAGACAGGTGCTATAATTATTCCCATTTTGCAGTTTAGGAAACTGAGGCAAACAAAGCTTAAGTGACTTGCCCTGGGTCACACAGCTAATAAGCATCTAAGGCTAAAACTCAGGTCTTCCTGACTCCAAGCCCAGAGCTCTATCCACTGTGCCATCAAGCTGCCTAACCCAGGTATTCTTATCCCTATTTAATAATTTGTCGTCTATTTAATTTATATTAAATATATAAATTATATAAATCTAATTTATCATCTATTTAATATGTGAGGAAACTGATACTCAGAGGCTATATTTTGCCCGAGATGGTATAGTTGATAACCCTGTTTCTAAAACCCAAGTCTCCTTCCTCCTAGTCCATGCTCTTTCCTTTAAGTCACATCAACAAATATCAACGAATAGTTAGAGCCTCTCTTGGGAGGTGGGGGGAGGAGAGGGATAGATCTGTAAATAAAGATGATATTTTCCATTTTAAATTAAAATGATATTTTAAAAAGTCTACTATGGCACCATGTTTATATTTATACAAATTACATCTATATATGTATATTGTATAAATATAAATATGGTGCCATAGTAAATTCTTTGTATATACATATATGTATGTGTGTATGTACATATATACATATGTATATAAGCAGAGTCTATTATGGCACCATATAGTGGAAGGGAAGGTGGATTTGAAGTCATAAGACTGAGGTTTGAATATCTATTCTGCTACCTGCTATTTAGTAAGGTGACCATGAATAAGTCAGCTAATATCCTTGAACCATAAATACCTTATCTATACATAGCTCGTGGGGCAAATAATTTAGGGAATAGCTACCCAAGTTCAGGGTACACTCTGGGTCTGCACTCTTAAAACTGTATCATATAAGCCCCCATCAATGAGTTTGTCCATAAAAGTTAGTCTAAGGATACAATTAGCATAAAGTAAAGGTATTTAATGAGATGACAGAGTAAGAAAAGTAGCAACAAAATATTTTGTAGCTGCAAAACATTTCTCCCCTAAACCTGGATTGCATTATCCTCCAAATACAGATAGTGTAACATCAGGAGGAAGAATGGGTGCATGTAGAGAATACATTTACAAAAGCACACATTTTGGACATGTATCGCCAGGGAACATAAGTAAATAGGAGGTAAGGCATATACATAAGATGTATGTGTATCCATGGCACACATTTGAAGAAGTAATCCTACCTTTTCAAATGCTTCTGACACCACAGGACACTTTATATCTTTTTTTTTTTCTTGAATAGTATTTTATTTTTTCCCAGTTACATGTAGATAGGTTTTCTGACATCCATTTTTGTAAAATTTTGAGTTCTAAATTTTTCTCCCTCCCTTCCTTCCCTTCCTCCTCCCCAAGACACCCCCAAACAATCTGATCCAGGTTATACATGTACAATCATGTTAAACACATTTCCACATCAGTCATGTTGTGAAAGAAGAATCAGAACAATAGGAAAAAAACCACGAAAACCAAAAAACAATAAAAAAGTGAAAATACTAAGCTTTGATCTGCGTTCAGACTCCATAGTTCTTTCTCTGGATATGGTTAGCATTTTCCATCACAAGTCTTTTGGAATTATCTTGGATCATTGTGTTGCTGAGAAGAGCTGTCTATCACAGTTAATTGCTACACAATGTTGCTGTTACTATACACAATGTTCTTCTGTTCTACTCACTTCACTCAGCATCAGTTCAATGTAAGTCCAGGTTTTTCTGAAATCTACCTGCTCATCATTTCTTATAGCACAATAGTATTCCATTACATTCATATATTACAGTTTGTTCAGCCATTCCCCAATTGATGGGCATTCCCTCAATTTCCAATTTTTGGCCCCCACAAAAAGAGCTACAATAAATATTTTGTATATGTGGCTCCTTTCCCCTTTTTTATGATCTCTTTGGGATACATACATAGTAGTGGTATTACTGGATCAAAGAGTATAGGCATAGTTCCAAATTGCTCTCCAGAATGGTGGATCAATTCACAACTCCCCAGTGGATCCTTGATATCATCTAGAGATTTTATCACGTTGCTCCCAGTTGGTCTCAAAAGTGTCTTCTGGTTTTACTGTTTGCTTAGGCACATCACACATCTAACTGTCACAGTAAGAATACGGTCCTCCTGACCACCTTCCATTCTTTATGTAGTAGAGAGTCATCGAAATCAAACTTCTCTGCATCTACTCCTGAGTTGGAGGAATCAGAACCCTATTTATATCAGAACCTCTGCCACTATTTGTTCCTCTTTTCCTATGGGCTTCTTCACAGTCTGCATAGACGATCAACATGTTGAAGTATTAGGTTCCAATTTGCTTCTTACAGTATGTCACTGGTATCTTGACTAAGCTAGAGTTGATCTCAATCAGTGCTGATACTCCTGGGATGTTTTTTGAGTCTGAACAGATCAGAGCTAGGGTATTCACTTTTCTGGTAACCCTAAAACTTCCTTAGCAAACTTTTTCTAGTTTTTACAGGACTTTTTTCAAATGTTTCTTTTCAAAATGACTGAATTACTTAACCCCAATTGCCCTCCAAAAATAAATAAATAAACAAACAAACAAACAAATAAATAAATAAAAATGACTGAATTATAATGGTCATTTGGGATCCATTGTCCAGAAGCACAGAGCCATGTCTTTGAACTTGATCATAACTTCTGCATGGCATCCTAGGAGAGCGGGTAAAATGGGCCCACACACAACTAGTGATGGGATCAATCTCAGCATCTTTGAGGCTTGGGTCAACCTCTACTTCTGACCCCACCCTCATTTCCCAATGCTCTTCTATGGATATCAGCTTCTGCTGAAATAAGTGTATATAGCCTCACCTTGAGTATATCCAGTATATGCATAGCCATATATAGTCCATATTTGTAGCAGAAGATAAGCTGTCCCTTTGCCCACTCTCTGTTGGTGATGTCCATACCTCAGACCATTATGAGCCTGGGGTCCCAGACCCTTAGTTTCTCCAAGTGAAATGGTTCTATCCTCTGTTCCATTTCTGAATAGCTTTTCTCTAAGCTTTTGACTTCAAGTCTGAGCAATCAGAAAAGGTTGGTTGCCTTGCTTGTGTGGTCAATATGTGAGAAGATATTCTAGAGTTCATCAAGTTTGGATTGTCCCAACTTAGTTCAGTCTGAGACTGTTATGAACCAACTTACTTAGGCAACTTCAATTTGAACACAAAACCAATTAGGTGCACCTTTGCCTCTCAGTGGTATATTATATCATATGTACTTGCTTCATTCTAACCTTTTCTGTTTGTTCAGGTCTTACTGGTCTTCTGTCAGTCTCTGTAGTCAACTGTCCTACATGAATTTTAAAAATAGGGCATTTTCTCTTAGCAACAAATGGTAAATTTAATGAACTCAGCATATGTTTGCCATGGTGTAACAGCAAGTGCCCTAGCATACCCAGGGTGACTGCCAACACAGGGTCTTAGATCTGATTTTCTAAAGGAAGGCAACTCAAAATGGGTTAACAATCTTGCTTTAATCAATCAAACATATATAATTTACCTAGTTCAGGGGGAAGTCAGCACCCTGAACTTGAGAGAATACAAACAAGTTACAAGCAGAAGTTACAAGCAGACAGAGAAACAGATCAGCAGACAGGCTTCCAGCTGTCTGACCATTACATCCATACCTAGTCAGTTACCAGAGAGGGAAGCACCAACATCTGTGTTTTCAAAGCTGGCGGGGCTCAATGGCTGCCCAAAATCTCATCTGGTCAAATAGCACAAATCTTCTCAAAGTGAGTCCCAAAGCAAAACCTCACATCAGGGTATATATATGTATATACATACATGTGTAATTGCCACCTACTCAAATCCTAAGGATTGAGCACTATGGGGAGGAAGACATGGAAAGAAAAAAGGAAGAAGGAAAGAAGGAAGGGAGGGAGGGAGGGAAAGAGGGAGGAAAGAAGGGAGGGAGGGAGGGAGGAAGGAAAGATAGGAAGGAAGGGAGGGAGGAAGGAAGGAAGAAAGGGAATAATAATTGTCTCTCTCTAGTCTCTGCAAGCATCTTTTCACTATGACTTCAGGCTTCAAGACCTTAAGAATAGACAATAACAAAAGTTGTTTATTTCAGGCATTCTAACAGCTTATACTTTTTTTTCTGACTCAGGTGTGTTCCCAGCTCATGGGGTAAGTTCAGAGAATGATAAAGTGGAGAGCTAGAGAAAAGGTAGGTTGTATTCTACGGGCTTTTGAGGTCAGTTGAAAGCACATCGAGTGGACCCCAGTGGCAAATTTGTGAGACAAGCGAAGTGGGATGGCTAGGAATAGGTGGTATCCTCACAAGTCAGTGGAATCATAGATTCATTTGAGCCTTGAGGTACATGCCAAAACGTAGGGATTGAAGCACACGGAGATATGGGGTCTTTCCTGAAGTACCTAACTCAGGCCTATGGTTCCCCTTTGGTTCCCAAGAGATTTGGCCCAACACCAACCAAGCAGAAAGCTGCAGAGACCTATCAACATATGGAACTTCAAAGGACTTTTTTCCTCCCAGATCAATTTGATTATCTGTCTCCTGGTAACTTTTTCATCAATTAATAGAACTTTAAGTCTATGAAATATCTTCCTATCCTTTGTGAGAAACATAGTGATCAGTTTATAAGTACTCTTTGAAACTCTTATCCTATCAGGAATTTTAGAATATCTGTTTGGGTAATTCGCAGAAAACAGAAAAGTATTTTCTGTTTTCTCATATCATTGATTAAGTGCTTCACATCCCCTCAAAGGACCCATAATGTCTCACAGAATGCTCTCAGTAGCTTTATTTCTTAAGTTGCAAAGTATCCCCCTAACTCACAGTATTTTGAAGTGCTGCACATCAGTGTACACATTAGCTTCCATGCAATCTCATGCCTTAGTGTTCTAATGCCCTGATGAAGCAACTTGCTTGCCACCAAAACCTTGGTGATTCCAATAACTCAGTGACTGGCCCTGTATCAGCATAAGGCCACTATTCCCCTATCTACATGTTTAATTGCCACCTACTCAAATCCTAAGGATTGAGCACTCTGGGGAGGAAGACATGGAAAGAAAAAAGGAAGAAAGAAAGAAGGAAGGAAGGGAGGGAGGGAGGGAGGAAGGGAGGGAAAGAGGGAGGAAGGAAGGGAGGGAGGGAGGAAGGAAGGATAGGAAAGAAGGAAGGAAGGAAGGAAGGAAGGAAGGAAGGAAGGAAGGAAGGAAGGAAGGAAGGAAGGAAGGAAGAGAAGGAAGGAAGGAAGACAAGGAAGGAAGGAAGGAAGGAAGGAAGGAAGGAAGGAAGGAAGGAAGGATAGAAAGGAAGGGAGGGAGGAAAAAAGGGAGGAAGGGAGGGAGGGAAGAAGGGAGGGAGGAAGGAAGGAAGGAAGGAAGGGAGGGAGGAAGGAAGGAAAGGAGGGAGGGAGGGAGAAAAGAAGGGAGGGAGGGAAGGGAGTAAGGGAGGGTAGAAGGAAGGAAGAAAGGGAATAATAATAACTAACATTTATATAGCACTTAACTTGATGCCAGGCCCTAGGCCAAGTACTTTCCAATTATTATCTCATTTGATTCTCAAACAGCTCTGGGAGGTTGGTGCTATTAGCATCCCCTTTATTTGGATGAGAAATTTGCCAGAGTCACACAGTTAAGGCATTTGAGCTTCAGGTCTTCCTGACCCCAAGCCCAGTGCTCTATTTACTTTGCAACCTTGCTGCCCCAAGAAGAAGGAATGAAGAGAACTTGTTAAGTGTCTACAGGTGCTTTACAAATATTTCATGTGATCCTCACAACAATTCTGCAAAGTAAATACTATTACTGTCCCCATTATATAATTGAGGAAACTGAAGCAGATAGTCAGACGTTAAGTGACTTGCCCGGAGCTAGACAGCTAGTGTCTGAGGGTGGATTTGAACTTGAGTCTTCTTGACTTCAGACCTAATGCTCTACTCACTGCACCACAGAGGGCGATATGGCACAGAGGGTTCAAGAAGCTAGAGGTGCTTACCCTTGATTGTTTCATGGGCCCCCCGGCAGTCTGGTAAAGCCTGTGGACCCTTCTCTGAATAATGGTTTTAAATAATTGAAAGAAATGCTAAATTTCAGTTTAATATTGTTGAAAATAAAAATGTAGGGGGCAGCTAGATGGTACAGTGAATAGAGCACTGGCCCTGGAGTCAGGAGGATCTGAGTTCAAATCCAGCCTCAGACACTTAACACTTACTAGCTGTGTGATCTTGGGCAAGTCACTTAACCCCAATTGCCCTGCCCCCCCCCAAAAAAAAGCAAGAAAGAAAGAAAAGAAAAATGTACCTTTTCCCCTTCCAACTTCACAGACCCCATAAAATCTCCCCACAGGGTCTATGGACCTCAGGTTAAGAACCTTGAGCAAGGTCAAAAGAAGAGGCCAGAAACAGGCCGCAAGCACAAGGCCAGGAAGTAAGATTCAAAGCTACTGGGCATATTCCGCCACATCTGGGTTTTGTAGCCACCACCTACTCCTGACCACCATGGTCAGTGTGACTTTTTAAGACAGTAAAGCATTCATTGATATCTCCTGCCAAGTACGGGGGCATGGGATTGGAAGTCCCTATTTTTCTAGAGGTCACTGCTCTAGTCTTTCCTATGTGACTGGGTGACCAGAGCTGCTTCTTCCTGTGGTGTAATTTTAGCCCTTCCTCTCTGCAAAGTACCCCACTCCTCACCAGCTCCTCACCTCCCAGAGCTTCAGCTGATAGCACCAGCAGGCAAGAGCACTTTCTGGTTACGTGGCTAAACTTAGAAAGGAAGCATCACATTCACCCAGGGTTGTATCACCTGCCCTCCTGGCTGCCAAAGGCATGCAACAGCTGGAGATCACAGGTTTCCTCCCTCAGCCTCTCCCCTACCCCCAGACCTGCAGCTGCTGCCCCTGCACACAGAGCTATAACCTTGGCAATGTTTTAGACTCCATTTCATTCCCAAGAGTCACTGATGCAGCTGTGCCAGGATAGGACAGCACAGCTTTTGTACAGCACAATTGTAGAGTTGGTGGCCCATGCATGTGGGGTGGGAGTAGGGCAGAGATGACATCCCATAGACATAGAGTATATTAGAGGTAGAAGGGCCCTCATCCAGTACCCTTCTTTATAGATGAGGCACTGACTTGTCCAGGGTCACACAATGCACTGATTTGATAGCAGGTACCTTAGGATCAAACCCTGGCTCTGATACTTACCATCTAAGTATGTATGACCATAGGTGAGTCTCTGAGCCTCTGTTGCCTTATCTATAAAATAAAGTCAGAACAAAAGGGTTTCTGTGAGAAAAGTGCTTTTCAAACTTTCATGTCATTTTCATGTAAGTTCTTATTGAAAAGCAGAATTTAGTGGCTGGTGGGCTGGCCTTGAGTTTGAAAAAATTTGGGTTCCAGAAACACCTGTGACATATACTGGCTGTGTAACTGGACAAAACACTTAACATTTCAGTGCCTCTAGGCAAGTCATCTAACACTAGACAGTGCAGAAGATTTACTGGCCTGCATTAGCAAGGGCATCACTGAAAGCAGAGGTCCACACTCCAAACAAAAAAGTTATGATTATCCCTTCTTGTGCTGCTTGCCTTCTACTCTCCCCATTGCCTGAATGCCCTCCTTTATCTGCTCTGCCTACCTAGGTTTGAATTTCTGCTCTGCCACATTTTACCTGTGTGACTGTGGACAAGTCACTTCCTTTATTCTGTGCCTTGGTTTCCTCATCATTCCCCTGCCTCTAAATCTTGGCCTTTCCCAAACCTAGCATGCCATCTCCCATCATAGAGAATTCCCACAAGGGACTTTCCTTGCTTGGAATTCACCCCCTCCTCTTTGGGGGGGTCTTTCAGATTCCTTATTTTTCAAGCTCTGCTCAGCCAATCCTCTGTGAAGTCTTACCTGTTCTGCTCCAACCCAGACTCACACCCCTTAATGGTCTCTTCCTCCTCCCATATTCCCAGAGCACTATCTGTTCTCTCCTTTGCCCCTTTCACACTCTATCTTGTGTTATGCTTCTCTGTGTATATGTATCATACCCCAAATAAAATGGGGGCTCCCGGAGGATATGGGTTTCTTTTTTGTCCTTTTGGGTCTCCAAGCCCAGCACAGATTTGAACTCAGGTCCTTCTGACTCCAAGGACAATGCTCTATCCACTGTACCACATAGTTGTTCCTATTTTCCTTTATTTTCTAATTTCTCTGTTTTTGTTATTAAAAATAGTACTTGGCTTTGTATTTCATATAAATCTGTGCTTATTTGTTGTAAATAAAGGAGGAGAATTAGTTGTCACTGAAGCACTGAAGTCCCAGTTTGTAGTTACTACAAAGACAGTAGAAGGCCACAAGCCACATGAACAGGACAGCTATGCTGACAAGGCCTTGCTTACACTTGGCTTTTCCAGGAGACAGCCACACACACATACAATGGTTTCTTGTCCCACTCCTTTCCTGACTGAAAAGGTTTCCTAGATATGTGTGGCCAAACTGGGGCTTTCTAGGGCCATGCTGTGTTTGTAGGAATTGTCCTTCTATTATTCTATATCTATAAACTATCTCAAAATAATTGGGAGCTCCCTCAGGGAACCCCATAACTGGCTAGAAGTTCTGGGACAAGAGCAAAAAGGACCCTACCTTTCTTTTTCTCTTTTTCTGACCATCTCTATCCTGCTTGAGGTCCCTATTGGTGATGAGTCACTTTTTTTCCAACTTCGTTTTTGTATTGTATTAGACTGGGGGGAGTTCCCTTCCCTACCGCCCCTTTCAACTCTTACCTCACAGCTACTCGTTTTGGAAAGGCAACAAGTGGGCTGTAGTATGGAATTTCTCCTAGGAAGCTCCCTGGGTCGAGTAAGGGTATCTGCCTCTTCTCTATCAGAAACTGATAAAGCTAATGGACTCCCAGACGCCCTGGAAGTCCCCAGGAGAGGCCAGGGCGCATACCACGATGAGGAGGGGGAAATAGAGATAATGCATTTGGTCTCTTAAATGAACTAATGTCAGTCATATGAGCTCATGGACAGCAAAATCTGGGATTTGGCCAAGAGTGCAGAGGAGGAAGCCTTTTTGGAAAGCCCACCATTGACTCTAGGGCATAAAGGAGCTGAAGGCTGGACATTTTCTAATCTAATTCCTTCCATTTTATAGATGAGAAAACTGGGATCAAGAAATGTTGAGCTATTTTCCCAAGATCACATAACCAGTAAGTAGCAGAGCTGGGATTCACACCAGAATTTCTGATTCAACATCCAGTGTTCTTGCCATATCACAACTGTCTCTTCCCTTGTATATTAACCCAAGCGCCCATCTCTCTCACTCTCTGCTAACAGGGACAGAAGAAAGGGGATTGGGATTCAGAACTTTGCTTTATTCAGCACTATACTCTTGTGTCCAGAAGGGAAGCACCCTAAGTCACATGGAGGCAGGCCCTAAACAGACTAGGGAGAGGCGCTGGGCTGTATGTTATTGCTCTTCTCTGTCCTTTCTGTATCTGTAGTTTCATGATTAGCAGGTCATTCCTTAGATCAGGCCTCCCTGTCCTTTCCCCCATAATCCTTGCTCCCTCAGTCATTCGTCAGATCCTCACTGGATGCCCACGATGTGCAAGATGCTATTCTAGTTCTTTGGGGTAATGCAAAAATACATGAGACATGGCCCCCTATCCCAGAGGGAGAGAGGCAAGATGGCATAGCAGCAGACAAGAGTGTTGGACATTAGAGTCACGAGAGCTGAGTTCAAATTTCACCTCAGATACCTATTAGTGACTATGGGCAGATCACTCAGCTTCTCAGAAGTCCATTTTCTTCATCTGGAAGATGGGGGCCAGTAAGGATAAGCACACATGTGCAGCCTACTTCACAGGCTTGTCAGGAAGAAAGCTCTTTACTTCAAAACCTTCAAAGGCTAGAGGATTTAGATCTGAAAGGGGTCTTAGAAGTAACTAGGTCCAACCCTCTTAATGGGATTGCAACATATTTTATATAAATGTGAACTTTTAAAAGAGTTTGTAATCTGGGAAGGAAGTTACAAATTTGCAAACAAATAAGCCTAATATATAAGAGCCTGTGTTAGTATAACAAAAGAGGCACAAAATGCTGTGGGAAAACAGCATCATTTCTAGAAAGATCGTTTCTAGCTGAGAAAGATATTATTCCAGAGGCAGCATTTGGACAACGTCTCAAAGGATAGGAATTCAAAGTAGATGGAACAGTTTGATGTTGGTGGGGGGAGAGGAAAGGAATAAGCATTTATAAAGCACCTACTATGTGCACAGCAAAATGGGAAGATGAGAACAATTTGTTCCAATAGCCACAAACAGTCACAAAGGTGGCTGAACTGGGTGCTGCAGAGTGCTTAGAGATTGGTCAGACTTCAAAGACGCCAAGATCATGTACTGCGTCCCAAATCATTGCCAGTCATTTTGACTTTTGTCCTGCCACCGGACTTTGATGACTCTGGATGAAATAGACTGATGACTTTGTGCCACTCAGCATCACTTAAAAGATATCACCCTAGATTTGGGGAACTCTTTAAATGAAATGGATTTTTAGAAGCCTACTACCTAGCTTTCTTAAAATGTTACAAAGGAAAAAATTTCTCATTTACTATATGCAGAAATAATTTCAGCAGATTCTTCAAGACTCCTTTTGAAGTATTATATGTTGGAAGTTAAGTGCTAAATTAAAAGCTGCAAAGTGAAAAAATGAATTTATTTGAAAACTATAAAATAGACTTATAGTATTCATCACTCAATTAATGCTTTAAAAATGTTTTCTATAAAATTTTATCATGAGGTTGGTCTCTCAAACAAAGCACTAATAATTAAAATTTATTCTTTAATTTAAAAAAAGCATCACCCTGTGTAGTCATTGGTCCTCTTTGAAAATGAAGAATGAACAATGACAAACAACAACAACAACCATGTGCCAGGACAGTGCTGAGTGCTTTATGAATATCACTGGGGAAAAGCAAGAGTCCAAGTTGGCAAAAACATAGGGCAACATGAGACCGAAAATTAGTTTGGGCCTTGAACTCCAGGCAGAGCAGTTTGGACTTTAGTGGATAATAGGGAAGAAGAAAGTGACAGCTTCTGATGTTGGACTGGTCAGTCAGGCTTTACCTCAGTTAATTCAAATTCAAGAAACTTTTAAGCACCCACTATGCTGAGAGACATACAAAGTTAAACATGGCCCCTGTCATTACAGAGTTTAAGCTGACAGGAAGCTAAAAACATATCATATTGTGATGTTATTGTATATTACTGCCTGTTTATTTCTTCTGTATGGATGGTTAGATCCAACTTTTTGAAATAGTTATTTGTCTCACTGATGAAAAATGCCTTTTGTCCAGGCTTTGATACACTTCACAACCTGAAGCGCTAGTCTGTTAGTGAATGAGTAGTGAGTGTATGTGTGTGTGTGCATGTGTGTAATAGACTTATATTACATATGTCTATCTTGGATAGATACTGTAAATAGACATAAGTTACATGCAGAAGGAAAACTGGCTGGACTGCCTTTAAATGACTGTGAAGTTCTTTTCAAGACCCCAAACTTCTCTCTGGAACACAAAGCTATCTTTATAATACCAATATTCTCCAGTGTTGTGGTACAGCGCAGAATCTTGGTCTTGTAAAAATTAAACAGGAGAGAAAGTCAGAGAGCAGTAGAAAGGTTTGCAAGGCATCTATCTGTGAGCAGGCTGAAACTGATAAGGAATTACAAAGGAGTAAAAGATGTCACAGTGTAATGAAAAGGAAAAAGTAATGAACCTGGAGTCAGAGGACCTTAGTATAAATCCTGAGTCTGCAACTAACTACTTGAGTGACCTTGGACAAATTATTTCACTTCTCTGGGATTTCATTTCCTCATCTGTAAAATGAACTGTTTGAACCAGATGACCTCAAGGTCCTTTTCAGCTCTGTATCTATGGTAATAAGATCCTATTCCAGCAAAGAAATGTATAAGTTTAAAAAAAGAAAAAAGGATGGGAAGAAGAGAAAATTAGGATTCCATGTGCTCCACTGGTATCCTGGAGATTTCAGGAGAAATTGAGGACAGGTCCCAGCACCTTCCTCAGATCCCCTAGGGTTGAATTTGTGGGGAGACATGAACAATAGTTACACAAGATTGGCAGATGTGAAGAGGCTGCAATCTGCATAGTTGGAGTCAGAGGGAATACCCACACCAGTGCCATCCTAGATTTATTTGAGCACTCCAGGACTGGGTGTTATACTTATCAAATCACTGTCCAGAGAGAGAGGCCAGCATGAGAACACTAGGTGTCTGGAGGGAAGAAACCTGTTGATACTCCAAAATTACTATTCAGTTATATATTTTCAAGACCCCCTTAAGTTTTCATGAATAATTGAATTTTCCAGAATAATTGACAGCAAGTGGGTCCTATTTGGCCAGCTAGTGATGGTTTCTTAAAAGTATTTCTATTCTTTGTGTGTTATTTCCCCCTCTGGCTTGGCTAACCTCACCGAAGTGAGTCATTTAGCCTTAATCTTGACTGCCTGATGGATGGTGAAAGCCTTGGCCTCAGGCTGCCTCCTCCTCATAAGTCTTAGGGGCTGGGTTGTTTGAAGAGCTTCTCTAGGATATGGGCTGAAACAGGAAGGTTAAAACTTTATGTTGGGAGTGAGGGGTGGGGGGTGGGAGTACAGAATGGGGGGGTTAGATCTGAAACCATTTCCAGAGAACTAGTCTGTTCCTGGTTCTCCAATTCAGGTCATCCAGAGTAGGCCAAACCAAATCCTACTCCCCTCCCAATGACCTAAATCCCCAGGGAGTTTGAAAATCAAGCTAATCATCCAGGAGTCCTCTAAATTCAACATCTGAGGAGCTGTAATTGTCTTAAGTGGGCACCCTGTGCCAAGATGAAGTAACTTCTGATGTTTCTTCCAATCTAGAGTTAGCCCAGCGTTAGCCTGGTAGACAGCAGCATGTACATGTAAGGGTATTCTCATGCAGACCTAGAAGGGCAGTTTTTAAGGCAACTAAAACTTTAAATCTCCCTAATGTTGATTAATTTATAGCCAACTAGCATCAGAGCATTTAGAATCAGAAGGGGCCCTTGCATTCATCTAGTCTGGTAGTTTCCCAGCCTGTGGACCAAGGACCATGGTGAGGATGGTGTGGGCAGGGAGGATTCTGAATTATTGCAAGGAGTCCTCAAGTCCAAGTTCACATTAAATATCTTTTTGATCTGTAGTTAGCACCAATAAAATGTACAGTATGATTCAGTAAAATAAATAAGCCAATTTACCATCTGTCAAAAATAAACAATTTATATCTCTTTTTCAAATAAAGATATAAATGTTATGAGTGATGAAATAAAAATTCATTTAAAAAGCTTACTGAATTAACATTAGTCTTTTGTCATCATGGATTGTTTTTTTTTTTTTCAATCAAGGCATACTAATAGTACAGTTGTGAAATTTTTTCTTTTAAAAAGAGGCCCTCAGGGGCGGCTAGGTGGCGCAGTGAATAGAGCGCCGGCCCTGGAATCAGAAGGACCTGAGTTCGGAGCGGGCCTCCGACACTTAATCCGCACAAACAAAAACCTAGCCGTGTAACCTTGGGCAAGTTACTTAACCCCAATTGCCCTAAAGGGGCAGCTAGGTGGTGCAGTGAGTAAGAGCGCCGGCCTCGGAGTTGTGATGACCCGAGATCAGATCCGGCCTCAGAAAATGAGCACCCACGCATAAACAATGACTAGCCGTGTAACCTTGAGCAAGTTACTTAACCCCAATTGCTTTAAAAAAAAAAAAAGAGGCCCTCATACTCGATAAGAATGGGAATTCTTTATCTAGCTTATTTCTCTTCTTTTACACATGAGGAAACTGAAGGTAAGAAAGGTTAAGTGACTTACCCAAAGTAATATAGTTGAGAGAGGCTAAATTTGAATCCAGCACCTCTGACTCCAGAACCAGAACTCTTGCCACAACACCACATAGCATGTACGCTGCCAAATAAGCTAGGACTGCAGTATCTTATTAAATAGAAAGGTTTTAGGTAGGAGCGAAAGAATCTGTTCCTTGATTTGTTATTTCCCCAAATTATAGAAATTTTGCATCACACAAGATGAGCCCCTTATTTCGCAGGCCAGTCACACAGCTAATGTCAGAGCCAGGATTTAAGTTCAGGTCATAGATATAGATTTGTAATGGGCCCTGGAAGTCACTGAGTTTGTCACTTTACAAATACAAAAAAGTCGAGTGATTCACTCAAGGTCACAAAGGGATTAAGTAGTAGAGTCAGGATTCAAACCCAGGTCCTCTGTTTGAAATTCAACAGCTTTCTACTGTACCACACAACTCTGTACTTTTTCAGGTACCCCACAGATGCCTTATTGTATAAAAGAACATTGGTTCTTTAAGCAGAGCAGACTAGCTGTCTTGGTTCTCACTATAGTGTGTTTGTGCATAGGATGCTCACTCATTGTATCAGAGGGGTTTATAAACTCCTGTATAACAATACAAAGCCTATGTACACACACACGCACGCACGTGCTAGTACTAGGGGTACAAAAGGAAGGAAGAGACAGTCCACTCCCTACTCTCAAGGAATTCTAGATCTAATGAGGAAGGAACCATGCAAACAAATATATGCAAAGCAAGCTATCTACAGGATAAATAGGAAATAATTAACAGAGGAAAGACATTGGAATTGAGGAGTTGAGAAAGGTTTCCTGTGGAATATGGGATCTTAGCTGAGACTTAAAGGAAGTCAGGGAGGCCAGTAGTTGGTCCTTCTGACAAAAGGCCTAGCCCTATATCCACTGAACCACTAGCTGCCCCCATTGAATGAATACAGGCTCTAGGCATGCAGACAGGGAGGACTCCCCGGAGAAAATGCTGGGAGTTGAGAGGAGTGTCTTGTTTATGGAAAAACTAGCTGGCCAGTGTCACTGGATAAAAGAACGTGTGCTGAGGGAGTAAGATGTAATACAACTGAAAATGTAAGAGAAGGCTAGATTATGAAGGTCTTTGAAGGACAAGCAGAGCATTTTGTATTTGATCCTGGAGGCAATAGAGAGGCCAGGGAGTTTACTGAGTGGTAGGAGGGGAAGCAGTTGGGTAAGGATGGTTTGACATAATTGAACCTGCTCTTTAGGAAAATCACTTTAGTGGCTGAATGGAGGATGAATTGGAGTGGGGAGAGACTTGAGGCAGGCAAGATGAAAATGGGGGAACAGGGTGGAGTCATTTTAAAGCATGGAGTTCTAGGGAACAAAGGACTAGAGACAGAAGAAGGCAGGATATGAGTGGGAGATGCAAAGTGTTCCAGTTTTCCTGGAACAGAAAAGGGGATACTGTTGTATGAAGGTACAAACTAGGGTGGCTGAGGAAGAAGGGAGTGGAGAGGAAGAAGGGTTAGAGAGAAGGTGATAGAGGAAGAGGAAGAAAAAAAGATAGAACTTGGTAACTGATTATCTCCTGACATTCAGCCCACTTGATCCAAAGAAGTGTCCAATAGTTAAGAGCTTGGGACCCTCAGAAAATTATGGTGCCATTAACTACTAGAGACACTGGCTATGGGAAAGGCAAGTTTAGGGGAAAGATGGTGGTTTTATTAGATAGTGGCAGCAAGTCACACAGGTGGAGCTATCCAGTAAGGCAGTTGGAAATATGGGCTCTGGTCATCTAGTTATTCCCCTTTCCCCTCCTTATGTGCCTCCCTTCACCCCAACACATCTCCTCCTCCCTTGGACAATTCTGCACACCATGCAAAGTGGTTTGTAATGAGAATCCTGAATGTTTGATGCATTGCACCCCTGTTCTATGAGAGCCTGGCTCTGGTAAGCAGGCTGGTTCTCTCCACAGCTAAATTCTCTAATCAGAGGCTAGATTAGATGAGTTGTCGTTGTTGAGTAGTTTCAGTCATGTTTGACTCTCCATCACCCTTTTTGGGTTTTTTTTTTTGCAGGGATATTAGAGTAGTTTGTCATTTCCTTCTCCAATCCATTTTACAGATGAAGAAACTGAGGCAAGAAGTATTAAGTGTTTTGCCCAGGATCACACAGCAAATAAGTGTCTGAGGCTGGATTTGAACTCAGGTCCTTCTGACAAAAGGCCTAGCCCTCTATCCACTGAACCACTAGCTGCCCCCATTGAATGAATACAGACTCTAGGCATGCAGTAATGAGTCTCTTTTCAGGACCCAGTGACCTGACTCCATTCTCTCTCTCTCTCTCTCTCTCTCTCTCTCTCTCTCTCTCTCTCTCTCTCTCTCTCTCTCTCTCCTGCCAAAGGGATATTGGAATCCCTAGGGACTATGTTAGAGGCATACAGAAATAAGGCTGTAGAGAAAACCAGGGGTGGACAGAAAGGAAAAGTGCTCAGAATTAATCTGTTGCATTGAAGTTCTCTGGCTTCCTCCTCCCAAACACATGCTTTGCAAAAGGAAAGATGAGAGGAGTAAAGGAGTGAGTTTACCTTAAGGTCATTTCCATATAAATCATACCAGTCTTTATGGCTATGGGAAGGAAAGTCATATTCAGCTCTGAGATCCAAAAGCCAAAGGGCCCCTCATGGCTCAGGCCACAGAAAAGCTGTTGTCATCAACTGTTGATGATAATGATGGGCTAAAGTGTGACCCTTCAGTCAGGAAGGCACAGGTTTGAATCTCACCTCCGATATTTAATAACTGTGACCCTGAGCAAGCAACTCTTGGGGTCTCAGCTTTCTCAACTGAAAAATGGGGGCCATAGTAATAGCACCTACCTCACAAGGTTGTTGTAAGGATCACATCACAAATTTAAAACAGTATGTAAGGTAAGTCAATGAACATATAGTAGATGCCTACTATGTGCCAAATACTGAGCTGTGTGCTAGGGATACAAAGAAAGGCATGGTAGTCCCCACTCTCAAGGAGATCCCAGTCTAATTATGGAGACAGCATGCAAACAAGATACATACAGGATAAACTGGAGCTAATTCACAGAGCAAAGGCCCTAGCACCAAGGTGGGGTGCGGGGGTTATTCCCTTACATGTTGTTACTTAGAGGCAATGTGGCACAAGGGAGGTAAGAGAGAGCCCACCGTATTTTGAATCAAATGACCCAGGTTTATAGAAGAGGATCAAAGGCTTGAGTTAGAAGGAATATCAGAGGGCCCCCTAAATCAGACGCCTCATTGTACATTATAGTAGCCTCAGTCATTTGAGGATGCTGAGGCCCTGAAAGGTCAAATGACTTGCCCAAGGTCATAAAAGTGGCTTTGAAGGTGGGTTCTCTGACCCCAAAGCCAGTATTCTTATTTTTTTTTTTGCTTTTTTTGGGGGAAGGTAGGACAACTGGGGCTAAGTGACTTGCCCAAGGTCACACAGCTAGTTTTGTGTTAAGTGTCTGAAGCCAGATTTGAACTCAGGTCCTCCTAACTCCAGGGCTGGTGCTCTATTCACTGCACCAACCTAGCTGCCACCCAAAGCCAGTATTCTTTTCACTGTATTGTAATACTGGGTCAAAGTCTACCTTTGTCACTTAGCCCCTGTGTGACCTTGGGGATTTTGTTTTATTTCCCTGGGCTTCAGTTTCCTCATCTGTAAAATGGACGTGTTAGACTTGACTTTTTAAAGTTTCATCTAGTTCTAAATCAGTGATACTTTGACCCCCATTTTATGTTATTGTTGGTCAATTGTTTTAAGCTGTGTCTGACTCTTCATGACCCATTTGGTATTTTCTTGGCAGAGACAATGAAGGAGCTTGCCATTTCCTTCTCCAGCTCATTTTACAGATGAAGAAATTGAGGCAAACAGTGTTAAGTGACTTGCCTAGGGTCACACAACTAGTAAGTGTCTGAGGCCAGATTTAAACTCAGAAAGACGACTCTTCCGGACTCCAAATCTAGCATTCTATCCATTGTTCTATAGCTGCCCTGCCACATCTTATGAGTAAGTTCATACAAGGAGGAAAACAGGCCCCCCATAGGATTTTGAGGGTCTTATTAAGGAAGGGCTGAGGAAGCTTCAAGATTCCCTTAATTCTCATCTGGAATTTAAGAGTTAATGTTTTTCAAAAATACCCCAGTGCTCTGGTATTTCCTGGAAACAGGGAGCACCATGAGAAAAGAAGCTCTTCTCACAGAATTTCTAGATTAGTCAAAACCAGGGAATGTGATGGGGCCAAAGGGAGAAAGTGTGGTGTTTTGTATTATAATCATCATTCATATTTCACAAACAAACCCAGTGCTTGGGATGAGGCTTGGCAAGCCCAAGAGTTCAGTAGACCTAGAGGTTAAAACCAACAAGGGAAATGTTTTCTGAGCAAATGTCCTCAGGAATGGCATTTCCATTCTATAGGAAACCCTTTGGGCTGTTGTTGTATGAAAAGCAGCCTTTCCAATTCATATTTAAAGGAAAGAAGGACCTCACAAAGTCCTCTCAGACTTCATATGAAAATTCATCTTGCCCATTTGCAGTTGCCCTATTTTCAAGGGAGAATGTTTAGTAAACCTAGCCATTCCCTCTCTCCTTTTCTCCTTCC
The DNA here is from genome assembly GCA_011680675.1 of Gymnobelideus leadbeateri. Lineage (NCBI taxonomy): Eukaryota > Metazoa > Chordata > Mammalia > Diprotodontia > Petauridae > Gymnobelideus > Gymnobelideus leadbeateri. The sequence goes on from WOXC01002622.1 coordinate 952,772, forward strand.
CCTCCCCCCTCCCAATCCCCCATCATGGCTCAGTCCTCAGCCCCCCTGACTCTATTAGCCTTGTCTAGATCCTCTGACAAGCCTTTGACAAGAAAACAACCAGGCCACACACTGAAGCAAACCCTTAAAATAGCTTCTTTGTCTCACTCCTCTCCCTCTGAAGCATCTGAGCTCCTATGGAGAACAGGAAATGACTCTTGCCCTTTTTTTGTATCCCCGGGGCTTAGCACAGTGCCTGGCATATAGTAGGCACTTAATAAATGCTTGGGACATTTACATGATGGTGAGTGGGATGACATCTCTTTCCAACTCCCCGCAAAAGAAAATGAAGCTAAAGGCCAAATCATTAGAAGCAAATGTTCTCCCAAAGAAGTTCTCTGATACAGAAGAGCAAAGGGCTCAGATCAGGAGGATCCAAACCGGACTAATAGCGTCCGCAGCCTCCAGAACACAGCAATTCCCCTTTGGGAGACAGCAATGATGGTTACACATTTCTATATTGAAATCAGAACTTTATTGAGCATCCCTCTAGCTCTGACGAGGCACAATGCAATTTGCTTTTTTTCATGACCCTGTCCCTTCGAAATGGGCTGGTACAGCTCTCTCATTCTCTCTCCAGCCTCTTCTACTCCTGACTCAAATTTACTTTTATGGATATGAAAACCGAGACTGGGGCCGTAAAGCCCACTCACGTTGCCAGGGCCACAGCTCTTCAGAATCACTTTTCAGTCTACTGGGGAAGTTCCTTCCAGTCAGGGCTGCCACAGGGAGCCAAAACCAAGATCCCACTTTCCCGATAGCTCCCTTGGCTCTCCTCTGAAGATGGAGCTGATGAGAGATGCTTGTGCGGAATAATGAGGTCAGTGCTAAGATGCTGAGTGGAGGAGAAGAAAGTACACATGATTCTGCCAGTCCTGGCCACATGTTCTTCTTCCCTTCTCTTCCTCTCCCTCTCTGTTCTCCCTTGGTTTCCATCTCATTGCCTTTTTTCTATCCCTGTCTCTTCCTCTCCTGTCCAGACCTCGGGCCTACCACAGATCAAATATTAGCCACTAAGTGGCACAATGGATAGAGTGCTCGGCCAGGAGTCAAGACCAGCCTCAGCCACCGTGTGCCCTGGACAGATCACTTAACCTCTGTTGGACTCAGTTTCCTCAACCATAAAGTGGAGATAATAATAATAGCATTGGGGCAGCTAGATGGCGCAGTGAATAGAGCACTGGCCCTGGAGTCTGGAGGACCCGAGTTCAAATCCGGCCTCAGACCTTAGCATGTGCACGTGCGCGTGCACACACACACACACACACACACACACACACACACACACACACTAGCCATGTGACCTTGGGCAAGTCATTTAACCCCAATTGCCCTATCTGCCCCTCTTCAAAAAGCAATAATTAATAATAATAATAATAATAGCACCTACCTTGCAGGGTTGTTGTGAGGATCAAATACATAATATTTATAAGGGGCCCTAGCCCTAGGTGTTGGGTTGTTTCAGCCGTTTCCAACTCTTCATGACCCCATTTGGGGTTTTCTTCGCAGAGATACAGTTTGCCATTTCCTTCACCAGTTCATTTTATAGATGAGGAACTGAGGCAAAGAGGGTTAAGTGACTTGCCCAGGGTCACACAGCTAGTAAAGTCTAAGGATGGATTTGAACTCAGGAAGATGAGTCTTCCTAACTCCAGGCTCAGCACTCTATCCAAGTGTGTTGGCACACAGTAGGCCCTTAATAATTTTTGTTTTGATTGGTGTCAGAGATTATTGTACTGTTTTAAAGACCCTGGGAAGCCTAGGAAGGAGGAAAAAATGGTTCTTGAGGTCCTCCTCCCCTGCTTAGGTCTAATTCCAGAAGTGGGAAGCAGTTTCCTCCATAGTTCAAAGGTAGTTCGGTACCAATTTTTGTGATGGCAATGATAGTAATAACAGTGTCCTTGGAAGGATCCGTGATCTCATGGTTAAGTGCTCCCTCCACCAGCCCAGATCACAACCCAGTTACTACTTGATAGCCTGTGGGATTCTGGTCCACATCCCCTCCAGAAAATCCTTCATGGTGGAGGATCCACCCAAGCCCTGGGGGCTTTCTTCTCATGCTTTTCATATCTTTAGGGCACTAACAGCAGTTGGGCCATACACCTATCATTTCTCATTCTCCAGCCATGACTGACCCAACTTGTCAAACATATTCTTGACCATAATTTTTTCTTATTTGTTTGTACCCATATTTTCATTGGCAGAAGCAACTCACAAAAGGAAATGCTTTGTATCAATACAGATCAGCACTGGCTCTGACACTTAAACATTTAAAGACTCATGGGGAGCACTATTAAGCAATTTGTTCAAGATCACACAGCCAATAGATGTCAGAAGTGGGAACTGTGTTCAAGTCTTCCTCATTTCAAAGCCAGGTCTTTAACCAATACACCAATGATTTTGTTTGTTTGTTTTAGATTGGGGGAAGGTAGGGCAATTGGGGTTAAGAGACTTTCCCAAGGTCCCAGTAAGGGTCAAGTGTCTAAGGCTGGATTTGAACTCAGGTCCTCCTGACTCCAGAGCCGGTGCTCTATTCACTGTATCACCTAGTTGCCCTGATGATAATGTTTTTAAAAAGCTGAAGTTAACTCTCATGGGCTTTGAATTCAGCTTGCCAGCCTATACCTATGGTACCTGCCATTTCTTTTCTGGGTTCCCTAGATTTGCCCTGTTGTCTACTACAACATCACAGTTAAAACAGCACCGGCCCTGAGGTCAGAGGATCTACTAAAATTCCCATCCATGTCCACTTGCTAACCCCACCTGCCAGAAATGCTTACCCTCCTCATCTTTTCCTCCTGACTCCCTTCAAATATCAGCTAAAATCCTACCTTCTAGAAGAAGTCTTACCCCTTCCTCTCAGAGCCTTCTCTCAGAAGTTACCTCCAATTACCTTCTGTATATCTTGTTTGAACACAGTTGTTTGTGAGAAGTCTTGAAGATTCAGAATTTGAGCTCCATGAAAGAAGGAATTGCTTTTACCTTTCTGTTATCTCCAGCAATCTTCACCACAGTGCTTGGCACATGGTAAGCACTAAATAAATGTCTGTTGACTATTTCCCTGGGCCTCAGTTTCCTTATCTGTAAAATGAGAGATTTGTACTAGATGGTGTCTGAGGTTCCTTTAAGATCATATACATAGAGCTATGATTCTTTATCTGTCTGAGACCCATAGGTGGATTCTCCATCCTGTCCCCCTTCTGGCCATCCCTGTTCCTTTGCTTCCTTTATCCAGGCAGGAGTGTGCTTGACTGAACTGATCAAGCTGCCTGCTCACTCCTCCTCCACTTCTCTGAGCTTAAGCCTAAGTTATCAATAGGATAAACTTCCCTGTAGAACATAAACTCTAGTAGATCACATTCTTTTTTATTATTTTTTTATTTTAACAAATGCTTTATTAACTTCTGGTTTACATCATTCATTTCCGCCAGATTTCGAGTTACAATTTTTCCCCATTTTCCCCCTACCCACCACCCCAGAATAGCAGTCCCACAAGACATCCCCTCATCCAATCTAGCAGATCACATTCTAAAGCAATTTTTAAAATCAGCTTTTGCTAAATTTCTGTATGGTTCCAAATCTTAGATACAAAATGACAACATATGATAGAAAGAACACCAGGTTGAGAAGGTGAAGATTTGGGTTTGGGCTCCAGCCCATCCACTTGCTAGCTAAGGGACCTTGGGCAAATCAGCCTCTCTGTGTCAGGTTCATCTACAAAATAAGGAAAATATGTCTAGCCTTTGTCTCAGGGCATATTACCCCAACTCTAGAGACATTGTCATGGGGATTTGATGGGTCGGAAGTGCCTGCCTGTGAATGGGAAGGCATTCAAAGTTCCTGAGGCATTCCGACCCGAGAGGGCATCTGCAAGAGGGACCAGGGCAGCTGGGCAGATAAATAGGGAAGGAAAAGGAGGAGTGCACAGAGAATCAATAGAGACAAGCATCAGATTGTCTAGAAACCCTCCCTGCTCACCGAGAAGCACAGGCAGGACATCGCAAAGCATAGCAGAAGTGGTAAGGTGAAACTGAACCTGAAAGGCAGAACAGGTGGCAGCAAGAAGGGGCCAGAGTCAAAGGAACAGGCGAAAACCAGCAGACCTGGGGATCAGCAAGGCACACAACTCTGGTCCACAATACCTTTCCTTCCCTCTCCAGTGCTGGAGAGAAGTTGCTTTCTGTTTACCTAGCCAACCACTCACTTCCTTGTCTCCTTTCCAACCTACTTGGTGTGGAGGAGGGGGGAGTGTCTGGAGAAAGTTATTTGTTCTTTCTTGGCAGTAGCCAAAGCAGTCAGCATTTGGAAATATGATTTATTTACTTTATTATTTGAAAATATTATTTAAAAATCAATGGTCATCTATCACCAATTTGTCTAATTATGAGTGTATGGAGCATGATTAATAGAGGGAAAGCCAAGACCCAAAGGGGAAGAGATTTTTCCCAGCACAGTCTGCATGGAAGCAGAGCTGATTTTTGTTGTGTGTTTGTGTCTGACTTCAGGACTCCATGGACCATAGCATGTCAGACCCATCTATCATTCGCTATCTCTTCAAGTCTGTCGGAGTTCATGTTCATTGTTTCCTTGATATTATCTCTCTCATCCTCTGCTGTTCCCTTTTGCTTTTGCCTTCATCCTTTCCCATCATCAAGGGCTTTTCCAATGAGTCTCATCTTCTTGTTATGTGGCCAAAGTATTTCAGCTTCAGCTTCAGTATTTGGCCTTCCAATGAATTAATTTCTTTAAATATTGACTGATTTGGTCTCTTGCTGTCCAAGGGACTCTCAAAAATCTTCTCTAGCACCACAATTCAAAAGCATCAGTGCTGAGCTTTCCTTAAAGTCCAGCTCTCACAGACATACATTATTCCTGGAAAAAGCATAGCTCTTTGATTATACAGACCTTTGTCAGCAGGGTGACGTCTCTGCTTTTTAGTACGTTGTCCAGATTTGTCATAGTTTTCCTTCCAAGGAGCAAGCATCTTTTAATCTCATGACTGCAGTCACATCCGTAGTGATCTTTGAGCCCAAGAATACAAAATCGGACACTGTTTCCATTCTTTCTCCCTCTGTTTTCCAGGACGTGATGGGACCAGTATTCAAGATCTTAGTTGTACTTTTCAAAGTTTTTATGTTAAGCTTCAAGTCCCCTTTATTACATCCTCCTCTTTTACCCTTATCAAGAGGTTTCTTAATTTCTTTTCGCTTTTTGCCATCACAGTGTTATCATCTGATTGTCTGAGATGGTTGATATTTCTCCCAGCAACCTTAATTCTAACTTTTGATTCATGCAGCCTGGCATTTCTCATGATTTATTCTGCATGTAAGTTAAATAAATAAGGTAACAATATACAGCCTTGTTATACTTCTTTTCCAATCTGAAACCAATCAGTTGTTCTGTGTTCGGTTCTAACTGTTGCTTTTCAGCCCACATACAGGTTCCTGAGGAGACAAGTAAAATGATCTAGTACTCCCATCTCTTTGAGGACTTGCCATATTTTGTTGTGATCCACACAACCAAAGGCTTTAGTGTGGTCAATGAAACAGAAATAGATTTTCTTTGGAACTTCCTTGCTTTCTCCATAATCTAGCAAATGTTGGCAATTTGGTCTCTAGTTCTTCTGCCTCTTCAAAAACCAGCCTGCTCTTCTGGTATTATCAGTTGACATACTGCTAAAGCCTAGCTTGCAGAATCTAAGGCATAACCTTGTTATGAGTGCAATTGTTTGGTAATTTGGACATTCCTTGGCATTGCTCTTTTTTAGGATTGAGACATAAACTGATCTTTTGTAATCCAATGTCCACTGTTATTGTTTTCCAAATTTGCTGGCCTATTGAATGAGACACTTTAACAACACCATCCTTTAGGGTTTTAAATAGATCAGCTTGAATTCTATCACCTCCACTAGCTTTATTGTAAGCAATGTTTCTTAAGGCTCATCTTTATTCTCCAGGATGTCTGGCTATAGATCAGTAACCACACCATTGTGGTATCCATAATGCTAAGATCTTTCTGGTATGATTCTTTTAAATCTTTTCCATTTTTGTCTTTTTAGCATTCCCATTTTTGCATGAAACTTTCCATTGAAATCTCTAATTTTCTTGAAGAGATCTCTTGTCTTTGCCATTCTATTATTTTCTTCTCTTTCTCTTGCTTTGCTCATTTAAGAAAACCTTGTCTCTCCTTGCTGTTCTCTGGAATTCTGCATTCAGATGGATATATCTTTCTCTTTCCTTCTTTCCCCAGCTATATGTAAAGCCTCATCAGGCAATCATTTTGCTTTCTTGCTCTTCTTTTCCTCTGGAATGTTTTTTGTTGCTGCCTCCTGTACAACACAGCAAACCTCTGTCCATAGTGCTCCAAGTACACTACCAGAACTAATCCCTTAAATCAATTTATCACCTATAAGGGATGTTACTTAGGTCATACCTAAGTAGTCTGATGGTTTTCCTTACTTTCTTCAATGTAAGGCTGAATTTTGCAATAAGAAGCTCATGATCTAAGCCACAGTCAGCTCTAGGTCTTGTTTTACCTGAATGTCTAGAGCTTCTCCACCTTTGGCTACAAAGTATATAATCATTCTGATTTCTATATTGACCATCTGGTGATGTCCACGTGTAAAGTCACCTTTTGAATTGTTGAAAAAGAATGTTTTACTATGACCAATGAGTTATATTGACAAGTCTCTTTAGTCTCTACCCTACTTCATTTTGGATCCAAGGTCAAATCTGCCCATTATTCCAATCAGCTTTTGCTTTCCTACTTATGCATTCCAATGCCCTATGATGAATGTGGCATCTTTTTTTTTTTTTTTGGTCTTTATAGAACTGATCAACTTTGGTCTCTTCAGCACCACTGGTTGGAGCATAGATTTGTATTACTATGATGTTGAATGGTTTGCCTTGGGTTTGAACATAAATCATTTTGTCAGTTTTGAGATTATACCCCAGTATTGCTTTTCTCACTCTTTTATTGGCTTCTCCATTTCTTCTAAGGGATTCTTGTCCAAAGTAGTATATATATAGTAATTGTCTGGATTAAATTCACCAATTTCCATTCATTTAAGTCCACTGCCACCCAAGAGGCTGATGTTTAATCTTTCCATCTCCTGCTTGACCACATCCAGCTTACTTTGGTTTACAGATCTTACATTCCAGGTTCCTATGCAATATTGATCTGTACAACACTGGACTTTCCTTTCATCATCAGACATACCTGCAGATGACCTTCCTTTTGGCTTTGTCCTGGCTTCTTCATTAGTACTGAAGCTGCTTGTAGTTGTCCGCTATTCTTCCCCAGTAGCGTATCGGACACCTTCTGACCTGAGGGACTCATCTTCTAATGTCATCTCTTTTATAATTTTTAGTACTGTCTTGGGGTTTTCTTGGCAAAATACTGGTTTGCCATTTCCTTCTCCAATGAATCACCTTTTGTCAGAACTCTCCACTATGTCCTGTCTGCATGGCATAGCTCATAGTTTCATTGAGTTACACAAGCTCTTGCACCACAACAAGGCAGTGATGGGGTTAGGGGACCGGGGGTGGTAGAAGTGGGAGGAAAGCTGATACGAGAGTGTATTTGTTATTATTTATTTATTTCAAATAAACTTTATTGATATCTTTTATGTCACATATATTTTCCACTATACCCCTTTCATTTCTTCTCCCAGAGAACCATTTCTCATGATAAAGAATAAAAAAGAAGGGGAAAGGGGGGACTAGGTGGTGCAGTGAATAGAGCACCGGCCCTGAAGTCAGGAGGATCTGAGTTCAAATCTGACCTCAGATATTTAAAATTTACTAGCCATATGACCTTGGGCAAGTCACTTAACCTCAATTACCCTACCTTTCCCCCCTCCAAAAAAGCAAAAAAAAAAAAAGGCAAAGGAAATTCAGGAAAACTAACATATTGAAAAAAATTTGACATGATTTATAATATTCTATACCCATAGTCCCTTGTCCTTTACCTCTGCAAAGAAATTAAGAGAAGGATCTTTTCATAACTCTTCTTTGTGACCAAATTTGGACATTGTAATTTCTCAGTAGTTTTTATAGTTCTGTTGCTGTTCTTTCCATCAACATCATTGTAATTATTATATGAATATATGTGCATATAATTTTTTCTGTACCTGCCTATTTTCATGTAACTCTTCTCTTTCTTCTCTGTTGTATACATCACATTCATAATTTCTTTTGGCACAGTAATATTCTATTACATTCATGAACTATAAATGGTTTAGCTATTCCCCAACCAATGGGCATTTACTTTGTTCTCAGGTCTTTCCTACTTCAAACAAAGTGTTGCCATAAATATTTTGGAATATATAATATAGTCTTTCTTTTTGTGTTATTGACCTGCTTATGCCTAGAAGTAGAATCTCTGGGTCAAACAGTATGGGTATTTTCATCACTTTCTTTGCTTAATTCCAAATTGCTTTTCAGAATAACTGGACCAGTTTACAACTCTACCAACAACGCATTAGTTTGCCCACCTTTCCACAACCTCCCCAACATTACACAGTCTCATTTTTTGGTCATCTTTACCAATTTTCTGGGTGTGAGGTAAGCAATTACTATTGTTAGTATCATATTATATATTGTATTATTATATAGCATATAATAATAATAACAATAATTTTCTAGAGTGCATATAAAAGTGTTCAGATCATATCTTAGATCTTTACCTTGTGAACCTGGACAGACAAAAACTAATAAGGAAAATTAGCTGAAAAGTGCTTCTCCCTCTCCCTGCCCACACACATACATTGATTCTGTTTCTACATGAGGGTACCTTAATGCTGAGGGGGCTTAAGCTTCTTGCTGTTGCTTACTTCACCTAGTGTTGGAGAAGCAACTGAAGTTATTGCTAGACTTGCTTGAAATTGAGGTCTTTTGACACACATATATGTACCATAAGATCCATGTTTCTTATGAGCCCCACCTCACTATAAACTCCTCCAGAAGGGGCTTCATATGCCTGTTCTGCCTCCTTCACAAGATGGTTGTGAGAAAGATGTCCAGGAACCATAAAATGCTGTGGGAATGTGAGATGTCATTCTCTCCTCAACTTAAACCCTGAGTATAAGGTCTTGTGTTTTACCTAAATTCTATATCTCCTCCAGTAGCTAACATAATGCTTCATACACAGCTAGAGTCTTAAATATTTTTATTTGATTGGCATTGAGAGAGACCTCTTATTTGCTGAATTTTCATTAGCCATTAAACCAGAGGCTCCTTTTCTCAGAGAAAAGAGCATGACTCTAGGACTGTGGTTTTGCATAATTTCAGGTAATATATTATAAACACTATCACAGATAATATGAAATGCCAGATAATCCCCAGGCATTTATTCTTTAAAAAAGTTTTATTAGAAACTAAATATTGAAAAAAATCAATGCTAGCAACTAAGCTTGCTTCGTAACATTTTACTTTGGAATTAATTACCTTTAAAATACTCATTTTTCAGTTGGGGCAGCTAGGTGGCACCATAGTACACAGAGCACCAGGCCTGGAGTCAGGAAGTCATCTTCCTGAGTTCAAATCCTACCTCAGACACTTCTTAGCTGTGTGACCCTGGCCAAGTCACTTAACCCTGTTTGCCTCAGTTACTTCATCTGTAAAATGAGCTGGAGAAAGAAATAGCAAATCAATCCAGCATCATTACCAAGAAAACCTCAAATGGAGTCACCACAATTCTGACATGACTGAACACCCACAACAACAATTTTTTAGTTGTTTCCTACCACTACTGCCTAGTTAAGGATCACATTAGGATTCTCTGTCCTTTCATTCTCATTCACTTTTGTTCGTCCTCAGGCTTTTCTTGAGACCACAGAAGTGCTTGTGGGAAAAGTATTCTTCAGTTAAAAGACAGGGCTCACAGATTTTGAGCCAGAAGGTACCTTAGAGGTCATCAAGTCCAACCTCCTAAGTTTACAAATTAAGAAACTGAGGCACAGAGAGATCAAGCGATTCTCTTAGGCTCACACAGCTAGTAAGTGTTGGAGGCAGGATCTGAACCAGGTCTTCCTGAGTCCAAGTCCAGTACCCCATCCACTAAGCCAGGGTGGGGGTGGGTACCCTTTCCTCACCTCCATTGGCTTCTCTCTCTCTCTCTCTCTCTCTCTCTCTCTCTCTCTCTCTCTCCTAGGTTTTTGTTTGTGTGTGCGTTAAGTGTCTGAGGCTGGATCTGAACTCAGGTCCTTCTGACTCCGGGGCCGATGCTCTACTCACTGCGCCACCTAGCCGCCCCTGACTTCTCTCTTTAATACTATAATAAAGGTAGCTATTTTCTGGCCAGATCTCAGGGGGATTACCTCCTTTCTTCTCTAAGGATATGGGACTCGAGATTTAGAGGAGACAGTTTTGTGCATGAGACAACCTTTACATGTGAACTGGGCTCTTCTTCATCCTGAATAAGGATATTAAGGTTGTCTATATGGAAGCCTCCTCTCTTGAGGGAATAACTGTAAAAGAACATTGGCGTTAGAACCCAAGTTCACATGATGGTTCTATCCTAACTGGGGTGGATTTGTACACAAGTACTCTCACTCCAAATTGGATGTTGTTTTTTTTCAACTGCAGCATTAAGCAGTGTTCAGTTAAGTGATGAGGTCAAAAGTCAGTTCTCAAGGAGCTGAGAAATAAGTGAGAAATGAGAAAGCAAAGGCAGCAAGTAAACATACTGTAGCCAGTGAAAATGTCTTTCTTCTAGTTTCCTACACATTTTATAGAAGAATGTTCTGCCTTTTCTTTTTATAGCTTGAGAAGAGGCAGTGTTGCCTTCTGGCTAGAAAGTCAGCCTCAGAGTTATGAAGATCAAGCTCCCAGTCCTGCTTCTGACACACTGGCTGAGTTATCTAGAGGGAGCCACCTAATGTCTCAATGCCCCAGGGCCCTTCTACAAAAATATGAGTTGTAGAAAGTGTGCAGAGGGAGGTTCCTCATTGGACATTATCACCAATTTTGAAACCACAGGTCTAGTAAAAAAAATAAAATAAAATAAAAAAGGAAAACTGAGATAAGGTAACAGGGCTGAGGTCTGGGGATGGGAGTGAAATAATTTTTTCTTTTTTTTTTAATTTAAAAAAAAGGATGCTTCAATCTGTATTCAGACACCATCAGTTCTTTCTTTGGGAATGGAAAGATTTTTCATCATAAGTCCTTCAGAGTTGTCTTGGATCATTGTATTGCTGGTAATAGCTAGGTCATTCACAGCTGATCATCCTACAATATTGCTCTTACTTTGTACATGGTACATTTTACTTTGCATCAGCTCATGTAAATCTTTCCAGGTTTTTCTGAGAGCATCCTGCTCATCACTTCTTTTCAAAGATCACATATCCAACATATTTCATTTGTTTATTCATTACTGTGTTATTATATATTATATTATTGTTATGTTAGCTCCTGGAGGGTGGGGGTAGGTGAGGAGGGTTTGTCATCTAGGTGAAATTTTTCTCCAAGGTATGTGTCATGACTAGAAACCACAGACTCTTGGATGCTCAGGGAACTGATATGTTTTATTTACTGGGTCATAAAAACCTGGTCACAATCTCCTGGAGAAATCAAGCAGGAATTTAATACTGGTCTCATGCATCTTAAGAAACATATGAAAGCAAAAAATAAATTTTCATTTGAATTTGGGGGGGGGGGCAAAGGCCCTGCTTGCTTCAATTCAAAAAAGGATTAAGAGAGATCCTTAGATTATTGCTAATTAGGAGGCCCTGGGATTCTCTTCTTCTATGTGACCCCATTTCAAAGGGATGAATTCAACTTGAGCTAAAGAGCTACATAATATGATAGTTCTATACCTAATTTTTTGTTGTTCAGTTGTTTTTCAGTCATGTCCTACTCTTCATGACTCCATTTGGGGTTTTCTTGGCAAAGATACCGGAGTGGTTTGCGGTTTCCTTCTCCAACTCAGTTTACAGATGAGGAAAATGAGGCAAGCAGAGTTAAGTGACCTGCCCAGTGTCATGCAGCTAGTAAGTGTCTGAAGCTAGATTTAAACTCAGATCCTCCTGACTCCAGGCCCGGCACTCTATCCATGGTACCACCTAGCTGCCAATATCTAATTACAGCCCCACATAGACAAGAAGTGGGACTGTTTCATGCTATCATTCCTAGTTGCATGCCCAAGACTTACCTGCTCCAGGAAACCTTCCATGAACAATTTCACTCCATGCTCTGTCTTTGGATTCCAAATCACATATATGTACTTCATGTTTATACTTAATATCCCAAAAGTTCTAATGCTGTGTTAAGCCATTAAAGCCTACTAAAGTTTAATACATAAGCTTTAATAGCTTAACACTGAAGTAAGACTTCAGGGATACCTTTTACTAGGAACAGCCAGAGATATAAACAAATTAAAGACAGTAAATTTGGATTGTCTTCTCAAATAAATTATGAGGTCCTTGAAAGCAGAATCAGTTTTCTACTTCTTTTGAATCCCCATAATGCAGTAGCAATAATAAAGCAGAAAACCATTTTAAGTAATGCTAATTTTCATTTACATAAGATAGTCATTCATGATAAATAAGAAGATAACAATGTAACAATGACTTTGCCTCCTTAGCTTACTTTTTGCTCTAGCTCATATTCATTTGCCTGAGAAGATACTGAGAATATCTAACCCTAAGTTAGATAGTTATCTCTGACAAAGTACATTAATTTCCACCTTGATGCTGGAGTGGAACAAAGGACAAAAGAAACTTTCTCTTAACTTAGAAGTGTTCTAAGGGGTGGCTAGGTAGTGCAGTGAATACAGCACCAGCCCTGGAATCAGGAGGACCTGAGTTCAAATCCAGCCTCAGACATTTGACACAAAAATTAGCCGTGTGACCTTGGGCAAGTCACTTAACCCTAATTGCCCTCCAAAAAGCAAAAAAAAAAAAAGAAGTGTTCTAACTGCCTTCTGTTAGTTGGGTATGGTGATAACTAAAGATTTATCAATTTGACTTTATCATTGAGAGGTTCTAATCATTATGCCCTAGCACACTAAGTTGAGTTGACCCCAGGAATTAGGGGTAGGGAGCAGCATAACAGAGAATCTGGGTGTTGTATGTAACACGTTGAGTGAGCAGATCCAATGAAAACAATAAAATGGCAGTACCAGATAAATCACCAGATGTGCTCTAACTTCACCTCCCATTATGTGTTTTTGTGGGAGATTGTACTTGCCCTAGGCCTTTAGTACAAGAGTGGGGCTGATAGGAGGGAAGTGATATTCTGCTGTGAATTTTCTTACTATGTTGTTTCATGAGATTCCTTTCCTTTTGACTAGTTGTTTCTCTGGCTGACGAGAGAAAAAATAATACATTGTTAAGATATGCAAACTGTGATTTTGAATGGACTTGTACCTGGGGTAGCTATTCTGGGGGGCCCACATCTAAGAGGAGGGAATACCCTAGTGCCATGTATTATTATCACCTTTATATTGATGTGAAATTAGAGGCATAGGAACCTTAAGTGCCTTGCTCAGGCATACACTGTTAAGTGTTGAACTAGGATGTGGACTCAAGTCTCCTGACTCCAGGTCCAGGACCCCTGGACCAATATGCCATTCTGCCACTTGTAGGGGGCCTCACTATTATGATTAATATATTAATTAATATTATTTATACTGATATATTAATATGTTAGTTATTATTATTATTACAGAAGAGGGAACTGAGGCTAAGGTAAGTGACTTGCCCACATTCATCTGCCTAGTAAACAGAACATCTTTTACTGCACTGCTAAATTTAAAAATGAATAAGCAAATGAAATATACATTGTTCTGATAAATTAGCAAAAATTCAATAGGAGATATTTTCAATCAATTAATCTCCAGCATTCACTGAGTATTTACTAGGTGCCCTGTTTCCAGGTGCAAGATCCTATGGTAGAACCATGGGTGGATGCATAAGTGTAGGATATGGTCCGTGCCTTCAGGAAGCTTGCAATCTACTTGGGAAGGAGCATTAATTTTAAGGCATAGGGAACCTTAAAGGTCATAGCTCAAGACCCACATTTTAACTGATGAGGAAAACGAAGCCCAGGGAAGTTGATGACTAGTCAAAGTCACAGAAGTGGTAAGTGAAGAACTGGGATTTTAACTGATATCAGCAATAATAACAGCTAATGTTTATGTCACGCTTTAAATATACAGAGCATGCTACACACATTGCCTTGTTGCTCCTTACAACCTGGGAGGTAGGGACTTTCAGCCTAATTATCTTTGTTTTACAGACGAAGAAACTGGGTCATACAAAGACTAAGTGCCTTGTCCAAAGTCATACAGCTGATGAGTATCTGAGGCAAGATTTGCACTTAGGTCTTCCTAATTCCAGATCCATCCCTCTATCCCTCTTAGCTGTTTTGTTTTGTTTTTTGAGGTGAGAAAGCAAGGCAATTAGGGTTAAGTGACTTGCCGAAGGTCACACAGCTAGTAAGTGTGTCACATATCTGAAGCTGGATTTGAACTCAGATCCTCCTGACCTCAGGGTCAGTGCTCTATTCACCATGCCACCTCGCTGCCCCTCTCAGCTGTTTTCTTGGGTTCCCTGTAGATGAAGTTTCAGTGGGTGAAATGTCACAGGTAAGACCTGGGTTGGATAGTAAAAAGGTTACAGCTCAAGAAAACATAGATTTCAACAGGCACCCAGTTGTTCCTGCCTTTGGTCCCTCTTATCTCGTATCCACCCTACCTGCAGATACTACACTTTTTATGTTGTCATTATTTTTAAAACCTGCTTTAAAGTTTTGTTTTGTTTTTTAAACAGTTCCCTGTTCCTAGAGCTAACAAGTCCAAACTTCTCTGCCTGGCTTTGGAGACATCAATGCTCTGACCCCACCTACTAACCAATTTTATTGCCTACAAATCTCCTAATCAATGATTTCTAATTAGACTGACCTTCTAGAATCTGAGATTCCTTCCAAGCTAGGTGGCATGGTGGCTAGAATCATAAAACTTGAATGCTGAATGGGACTTTTTAAAAATAATCTAGTCCAGATTTCTCTTTCTATAGATAAGGCTCAAAGACTGGAAATGACTATCCAAAGTCTCTTTACAATCAATCAGTCAGTCCATAGATTGACTATCCATTATGTATCTCACACTGTAGAGATTACAAAAAAAAGATTGAAAAATGTTCTCTGCCATTTAGGAGCTTATAATGTAGTTGAGGAGAAATGAACAGTTGAACAACTGTTATTAGAGAATAAATGAGACAGTAAGTATATAATTAAAAGCTAAATTGTATGGTACAGACTGGTGCTCTGGGAGTTGAGAGCATAAATGTGTGGGCTGAAGGAAAGGTATCATAGAGGAAATGGGCATTAAAGATGGGTAGGGCTTAGGTAGAGGAGAGATGAAAAGCACAAAGTACTAACGAGAATGTCTGGGTAGAACAATGAGAAAATCTGTCTGACTGGAGCAGCATATGATACTGGTGAGTAGAGGGAAATAAGTTTGGATGAGTGGCCTAGGGCCAGGGTAGGAGGGACCTGGAAGAATTCGGATAGGAAGCTGTCATAGAAACACAGATTTTGAGACAGATGGGTCCCTTCGGGGTCATCAAGTACTGCCTCTTTATTTTGTCATTGAGAATATGGGGTGCAAAGAGGTCAGTTAATTTGCCCAAGGACACACAGCTAGCAAGTAAAAGAATCAGAATTTGAACTCAGGACCTCTGATTCCAAATCCAGTACTTTTGACAGTTCCCTTCTGCCATCTAAAGGCATAGTTAGAAAATAGGGAATCACTGAAGGCTTTCGAGCTGGAATGGCATAATAAAATCACACCAGACACTGATTAAAGACCTTAAGAGTTAATGAGTTTCAGAGATGAAGAAGACAGAGGACAGATCTTGAATTATTTTGTCATCTGTACAACCAAAGAATCCAAATTGTGTGAGGCATTCACCATCCATGCACCAGCTGGAAGCAGTGTTCCCATGGCAAAGCAGACTATGACTGAAAGATGTTTTGTCTAGCTGAGAACTACCACAGGAGGAATGAATGTGCTATTCTGGGCGGAGGGGACATGACAAGCAACTGCTCCCCAGGATGGAGAACCAGGAGAAGGTCAAAGGTGACCAGTTCTTTTAACAAGATCTGTGAATTCTGTGTCCTCCTAAAATGCTAGCACCTCTGAGACAGCTAAGATTAGGCTGATTATCCCTAAGAAGTACAGCAAGGCTGACCTTGCCTCCCTGAAAGACTCCTGCCTGACTATATGCATCTAGGCTTAGAACCCAAGCTCCTCCACTTCAGTGTCCATCTAGTATACTACTACCAGAATAACACAGCACTTAGCACTTTCTTTGCTGTGCAGTAATATTACATACATATAATAAATAATTGTTAAGCAGGTGAATGAATGAATGAGCAAATGAATGGAGAATGAGTAAAACACTTGAAATGCCACTTTGAATTTAATTTTGTAGGCAGTAGGGAGACACTAAAGATTTTCAAGAAGGGGAATTTTGTGTATAGATCATTTAAGATTGTATTCAAGTTTCTTCAAAATCTGAGCCCAACCTAATTTTTAAATATTATTTTTCCCAATTCTATGTCAAGAAAGAAAGGAAGGAAGAAAAAGAAAGAGAGAGAGAGAAAGAAAGAAAGGAAGAAAGGAAGAAAGAAAGAAAGAAAGAAAGAAAGAAAGAAAGAAAGAAAGAAAGAAAGAAAGAAAGAAAGAAAGAAAGGAAGGAAGGAAGGAAGGAAGGAAGGAAGGAAGGAAGGAAGGAAGGAAGAAAGAAAGAAAGAAAGAAAGAAGGAGCCAGGGATCAGAATCCAAGTAGACATGGAGGGTGAGACCAAAGCTAAGGGTAAAAACATATGAGTCAGATCAAGGGGTTGGTTATATTAGGGATAGCTAGGTACACAGTCACATGAGCCCTCAGATGCTTTGCAAAGGAAGGATAATAAGGATGAAAGTAGATAAAGTTTCAAACCAACACAAATATCCAAGGTATCCAACAAAGTAGGAGCAAGGCAGGTGATTCATGGTATCATAAAGAAGTACAATACAGGGGTGGCTAGGTGGTCCAGTGAATAGAGCACTGGTCTGACCAGAGTCAAGAGGACCTGAGTTCAAATCCGGCCTCAGACACTTCATACTTGCTAGCCATGTGACCTTGGGCAAAGTCTCTTAAACCCAATTGCCCTGCCTTCCCCCCTCAAAAAAGAAAAAAGAAAAATATAAAGATCACTGAAATTTGGGGCCCAGGAACAAGAATATTTTACCCTAGATTACATAGCCAGTTCCAAGTCATCTGATGCTATTTCTTCTCCCATAAAATGAGTGGTTTGGACTATATCATCTCTAAGGCCTCTTCCATATATTTCTATCATTTTATTAGTTCATATAACGTGTATTAGAGACCCAGTCATAGAAAGTTTCTAATTAAAGCTCTTTATAT
Source organism: Gymnobelideus leadbeateri (assembly GCA_011680675.1). Classification (NCBI taxonomy): domain Eukaryota; kingdom Metazoa; phylum Chordata; class Mammalia; order Diprotodontia; family Petauridae; genus Gymnobelideus; species Gymnobelideus leadbeateri. Next base: position 970,224 of record WOXC01002622.1, read on the forward strand.
TCCTTCAGGAGAGTGGCAGTAGAAAGAGGAGCAGGGAGGCCATTGATCCCCGAGAGTCTGAGGAGAAAAGAAAGAGGGTGACTCAGAAGCTCCCCTTAGGCCAAGAAGAATCCTTGGGTATTATATTGGTGAGAGGCCCTGGCCTCCCACAGCTTTTTGTAAGCACCCCTAGCATCCCGTATCTCCCTTCTCACCCCTAAACATCTGTTCCAAGCCACACTAGCCACAGTCATTGGCATGGACTTGTATTTGCTACAAGCAGATAGAGGAATAAGAACAAGGGATAAAGAATGTCTGAGCCATCTAAACCATCAACTGTTCACATCCTTCCACTTTCTCTCTCTAAACTGCTTATAATGACCCCCATTCCTGAAATGGACTTACTTCCCCTAAACTTAAACACACACACACATGCACACACACACGCGCACACACACACACACACGCACACATGCGCGCGCACACACACACACCCCTATATTATACCCATCAAAATCTTCTCTTAAGGTCAAACTGAAGTTTTTCAGTATCTCTTCCCAGTCCTCCAAGCCAAAATTGATCTTTCATTTCTTGCTGGCCCCTTCCTTTACATGTACCGCTTAATTTAGTGCTTCAAGCATCAATCTATCAATAAAGAAGTATTTATTAGGGACTTTCTATGAGCTGGGCTTTCTGCTAAGCACTAGGAATTTAAAAAGAAACAAACAAAACAGAAACAGTTCTTGCTCTGAAGAAATTTACATTCTAACTTGGGGAAACAACACGCACACAAATACATATAAGATATAGTCAAAATAAATACAAGGTAATGGGGGAGGGGAAGGGAAGGAACTAGTGATTGGGGAACACCAGAAAAAGCCCCATTAAGTTCCAAAGATTATCTATTATGATTTCTAAGAAACTGTAACTTGTGCTGGTGGAGGTAATACTCAGACTGGAAATCATGGATTTGGGGAAAGATTGAAGAAAGTTAAGTTCTAGGTGTTTTAGCAAAGGCTTCAACCCTCCAGTGGAGACCAACACATCTACTATTTTGAGAAGGAAAACTATGTTCATACATACTTAGGGACAGAGGTAACTTTGAAATCTTGCTTAGAGAACACAAATTTCTTGCCTCACTTCTGTCTATTAATATTATAGATCCTAACTACTACATGTAACAATATTTCTGTGAGAAACTTTTCAGAGTTCCTACTAAGGATCCAAGAGTCTGTCTTCCTAAGGCATAGCCCTGGAAGAAGCATTTAACATCAATTCAACTCAACAAGCCTATATTGTGTGCAAGGCAAGGCACCATGCTTGATCTTGGGGAAAATGAAAAGATTAAAAGAGGAAGTGAGGGGGATAAGATAGGTACCAAAGTAAACAAGTAACAGCATATGCTAAGAGCACTTTGAGTGTACCTTCCACGAAAGACTTCCTCTTATGCCTCATCATGATGTGAAGGTAACCCTGAGTTCTTATATAAGTTCTGGCATAAAAAATATAGGTTCTATCAGGTTCTACCAAGATGAAAAGGCTTTGAGTATGAGTCTGGAAACAGACTGGATATCAGTTATCTAAGACCCAACCTAGCTAAATTTGGAGGGGCTCATCATCAATAAGTAAGTCAGCAGGTGAAGAATATCTGGGATCATAGTAACTCATGAAAGTCATGTGTTAAAGCATGGAGGGATGGTAATCTTCAACAGTGAAGGAAATGCACGCATAAAAGGAATCATAAATTTTCTTCTCCCTATTTATCATTTCTCTTGGAGAAATTATCTTCTTTCTACATATCCTTTACCTTTTCGAGCTCCCATGTATCTCAATTATCTCTAGGTAGATGACTCCCAGAACTGTATAGGTAGTCTTTCTCTTGAGTACCAGGTCCACATTATCAACTGCCCATTGGATATTTCCAAGTGGATACCCCAAAGCCATCTCAAACTCAATACGTCCAAAGCAGAACTCATTATCCCCCCCCAAAAAAATCCTCTCTTCTTCCAAACTACCCTAATTCTTCCAAGGATACCACCATCCTTCCAGTTACCAGTATCAACCCCAACTCTCTCCTTTTTTTCATCCTCCATATCTGATCAATTGCCAAGCGTTGTCAGCTCCCCTTCCACCACATTCCTCACATCCATCTTCTTCTTTCCACTCACACAGTCCTCACCCTAGTTCAGACCTTCATCACTTTTTGCTTGGACTAGTTCAATAGCTCCCTGTTTGTTCTTCCTGTCTCAAGTCTCTCCCTGATCCAATCCATCCTTCATACCCATATCACACTCCTGCTTAAAAACCTTCATTGTCACTCTGTCACCTCTGGGATAAAATATAAAATTCCTTGTTTAACATTTAAATTCCTTCACAATCTGGCTCAAACCTGTCTTTCTAGAAGAGTAAGCTCACTGGGGTTGGAGTTAGGAAGACTGAGAGGCAGCTAAGTGTTTCAGTGGCTAGGGAACTGAGCCTAGAATCAGAAAGACCTGAGTTTCAATTTGGCCTCTGACACTTATTAACTGTGTGACCCTGGACAAGTCACTTAATCTCTGTCCACTTCAGTTACCTCAATTATAAAATGGGGATAATAATAATAATACCCGACTCCCAGGATTGTTGTGAGAATCAAGTAAGATAAGATTTATGAAGTACTTAGCACAGTGTCTGGCATATAGTAGGTGTTTAATAAATGCTTGTTTCCTTTCTTTCTTTCTGGACTCATTTCCTATTACTTTCCATCATGTTTTCCATGTTCCAGCCAAACTTGTCTACTTGCTGCACGTGCATGATATCCCATTTCCCACCTTTGCATCTTTGTACAGGCTGCCTCTTCTATGCTTAGAAGTCTCTCCCTCCTAATCTCTGGATCAACTCGGGGCTAGATTTAAATGCCCCCTCCTAAGTGAGCCCTCTCCTTATCCCCCCCAAGTGTTTAGCATGCCTGTTGTGTGCATATTTTTTATTTATTTCTTTGTGTGTGCATTCCCCCTCCACTGAATGTAAACTCCTTGAGGACAGGGATCCCAGGATCCAATAGATCAAAAACCTGAAGGGGCCTTAGAGATAATCAAGGCCACCACCCTCCCCCCCCCCCCATTTCACAAATGAGGAAACTGATAACCAGAGATGGTAAGTGTGTTTTCCAAAGTCCCACAGGATTTAAGCAGCAAGGCCAGGATTCAAACCCAAATCCTTACTCCAAAGTCAGAACTTTTTCCACGATGCCACAATAACTATTTTTAAGTGGGGTGGGTGGTGGAGTTCATGAACCTGAGACTGGTCCCCCTCAATGTTCATGACCTGATAGTCAACCTTCCAGCGTTGAATCTAAGGTTGGTCCCCTTCAGTATCTGGTATAAAGACACAGTCTTCCAACTTATACCTTTAAAACCTCCATCTTTGTAAAAATCCACAAGAAATTCTATCTTGTTGGCTGAGTCTTCACAAACCACAAGAGGAGTCCCTCTGAATCATCACAAAACAAACTTTGATATGCTACAGAGAGAAAGTTCTGGCATTAAAGATTTTTTAAAAGAATTAATATTGTGTAGCATGCCTCATTGTACCCTCTCACCACCTTTGCATATTATAATTGGAAAAATATCAATTGCTCATGGGTGGGCTGAGCTAATATAATAAACATGACAATTCTACCTAACTTAATTGACTTATTCATTCTCTCACCAATTAAACTACCAAAAAATTATTTTCTAGACCTAGAAAAAATAGTAACAAAATTTATCTGGAAGAACATAAGATCAAGAATATCAAGAGAATTAATGAAAAAAATAAAAGGAAGATGTCTAGTCATACCAGAAACAAAACTATATTATAAAGAAATAATCATCGAAAATATTTGGTATTGGATAAAAATAGAGTGGTGAATCAGTGGTACACAAGACACAGTACTACATGAACATAGTAACCTAGTGTTTGATAAACCCAAAGGCTCCAGCTTCTGGGATAAGAACTCACTATTTGATAAAAACTGTTGGAAAATCTGGAAAACCATAGTGCACAAAATAGGTGCAGATAAACATCTCACATCATATACCATGATGCAGTCAAAATGGGTACATGATTTAGACATAAAAGGTGACACCATAAGCAAATTAGAAGACCAAGGAATAGTCTATCTGTTAAATTTATGGAGAAAGGAAGAACTTATGGCCAAACAAGAAATAGGGAACATTATAAAATGCAAAATGGATAATTTTGATTACATTAAATTAAAAAGGTTGTGCACAAACAAAACTAATGCAACCAAGATTAGAAGGAAAGCAGAAAGCTGGGTAACAATTTTTACAGCCAGTGTTTTTGATAAAGGCCTTATTTCTCAAATATATAGAGAACTGAGTCAAATGTATAAGAATACAAGTCATTCCCCAATTGATAACTGGTCAAAGGGTAGGAAGAGGCAATTTTCAGATAAAAAAAATTAAAGCTATCTATAGTCATATGAAAAAATGCTCTAAATCACTATTGATTAGAGAAATGCAAATTAAAACAACTCTGAGGTACCAACTCATACCTATCAGATTGGCTAATATAACAGAAAAGAGAAATGATAAGCATCAGAGATGTGGAAAAAAATGGAGCACTAAGGCATTGCTGGTAGAGTTGTGAACTGATCCAACATCCAACCATTCTGGACAGCAATTTGGAACTATGCCCAAAGGACAATCAAAGTGTGCATACCCTTTGATCTAGCAACACTAGTCTGTATCCTAAATACAGTACTAGGTTTGTATCCCAAAGAGATCATAAAAAAGGGGAAAGGATTCACACATACAAAAATGTTTACGGAAATTCTTTTTGTAGTGACAAAGAATTAGAAATTGAGGTAATGCCCATCAATTGGGAAATGACTGAACAAGTTGTGGTATATAAATGTAATGGAATATTGTTGTGTTACAAGAAATGATTAGCAGACAGATTTCAGAAAAATCTGGACTTACATGAACTGATGCTGAGTGAAGTAAGCAGAACTAGGAGAACATTGTACACAGTAAACAGGAACACTGTGCCATGGTCAGCTATGATAGACTTAGCTCTTCTCAGTAATACAATGATCCAAGACAGTTCCAAAAGACTCATGATAAAAAATGCAATCCCCATTGACCCTGGAGTCAGGAGGACCTGAGTTCAAATGTGGCCTCACACACTTAACACTTACTAGCCATGTGACCTTGGGCAAGTCACTTAACCCCAATTGCCCTGCTTTCCCCCCCAAAAAAAGAAAAAAAAATGCAATCCATATCCAGAAAAAGAACTGTGGAGTCTGAATGCAGATCAAAGAATACTATTTTTACTTTTGTGTTGTTTTTTGTTTTTCATGGTTTTTCCCTTTTGTTCCATTTCTTCTTTCATAACATGACTAATGTGAAATATGTTTAATACAATTGCACATGTATAACTTAGATTTCTTGCCGTCTGCAGAAGGGGGCAGGGGGCTATAACAAAAAATAAAGAGAAATGAATCACTAAAAAAAAAGAGAGATCTGAATAGAATCACTGTTAAAGCTAGGAAGCGGGGAAGCATTTTTTATTTTTCCTACATCCATAATGAAATTGTAAGCTCATAAAAAACAACACAAGTCACATCATACATTTCTTTTGTTTTCCCCATCACTGCACTAAGGGAATCTCAATACATATTAGTTGAATGTTGAATGAATGAATGAGTGGATGAATGAATGAATGAATGAAGTCATGGTGACTTTAAGTCTCCAATGAGGTTGCTCTGTGTTCTATCTTGTCTTAAAGGTAAAGAGATTTCATTCCTTCCTTAAGTAACTCAAAATATCCCCTCTACCTCTCCTCCCTAAAAATTTCCCAGAAACAGAAATTAACTCAGGCTAAAGAAATAGGAGAGGGTGAATCACAATTTAATAAGGAAAAAAAAGCTAAGATAAATCCAAAACTTTTACCCAACCTGATGCCAAAAAAGGGTTTCCAATTAAAACATTGCAGTCAATGGCTGCAAGCACATACATATGACCTAAGAATCAAGAGATGGTGGTGATAAGATAAGCTGACAGAATCCTTGATGTTTTTGAACCACTTCTTTGGAAAACATCCCACTCAAAGACTTTTATGAACTGATGCAGAGTGAAGAGAACAGAATGAGAAAACCAATATTCATAATGACTTCAATAATGTAAATGAAAAGAGAATGGAGTTCTGAGAAAACATAATAACCAGTCCTGGTCCCAGAGAACAGATGAAGAAATGTATCTCTCTTTTTGGTAGAAGTGTGGCCAACTATGGAATGCTACATACATTATTAGACAAAATTTTTGTGTTGGAAATTTTATGTCTATATTTTTCTTTGTTACCAGGGACGGATCATTTTGGTGGTGGGAAATATAACTGGAAATGAAAGGGATACAAAATGTCTTCTATTGCACTTGTAATCAGCATTTCCTAATTTATGCTTATTTTCCTATAATTATTTCACAAGCTGTTAGTCATCTCTCCAGGGAGCCAGGAACTTCTTGGATGGTAGGGACTGGTTCTCAGTCCCATGTTTCAGGAAGGACCTTGTTGAACAGCAAGGGGTCAATGAGGATGGTGAAGGACCTTGAAGGCATTTTCATGTTGTTGTTCAGTCATTTCAGCTGTATCTTTGTGATCCCATTTGGGGTTTTCTTGGCAAAGATACTGGAGTGGTTTGCCATTTCCTTCTCCAGTTCATTGGACAGATGAGGAAACTGAGGTAAACAGGGTTAAGTGACTTGCCCAGGGTCACACAGCTAGTAAGTGTTTGAGGCCAAATTTGAACTCAGAAAGATGAGTCTTCCAGACTCCAGGTCCTGCTCTGTATCCACTTCACCATGGGGAACCTGCAGCCTCAAGGCCACATGTGACCCTCTAGGTCCTCAAGTACAGCCCTTTGACTGAATTCAAACTTCACAGAACAAATCCCCTTAATAAAAGGATTTGTTCTGTAAAACTTGGACACAGTCAAAAGGCTGTACCCAAGGACCTAAAAGGCCACATGTGGCCTTGAGGCTGCAGGTTCCCCACCTCTTGATTCTAGGACAACCCTCTGAGTGTTCTGTTGTTGTTCAGTCCTGTCCAACTCTTTGTAATCCTGTTTATGGTTTTCCTGGCAAAGATACTGGAGTGGTTTGCCATTTCCTTCTCCACAGATGAGGAACTGAGGCAAACAGAGTTAAGTGACTTGCTTAGGGTCACACAGCTAGTAAGTATCTGAGGTCAGATTTGAACTCAGGAAGATGAGTCTTCCTGACTCTAGGCTCAGCACTCTATCCACTGTGCCACCTAGCTTCCCAGTTTACAGATGAGGAACTTAAGGGTCGGGAAGTTTGAGCAACTTTCCCAAATTCTCTCAGGTAGTAATCATGTAGGTGGCATCTTATGATCCTCAATGGTAAGTGTAAGTACCATCCTCACATTGAAACCTGGGTCTCAATCTTTCTAGAATATAATGATCTCTGCAAAGGACTTATAGGCAAGCCCTTACATCCTGGAGTGTGGGAAGGGGCCTTCAGTATTACCTAGTTCAACCCCCAGGCTTTGTAGGAGAGGAAATAGGTATCCCTAAGCACACTCAACCCTAGAGAGAGAGAGAAAAATTCATTGTTTCAAATTGATCAATGAATAAGGATGTCCTCTAGTGGTAGACTGCAGCATCACAGGGCTGGAAAGAAACAGCTCAAATAGGACTTGGAATTGGAAATTGAAATGCATAGACTGCCCTCATCTGGCCACCATCCTGAATTTAAATGGAGGCTGATTAGTATCTAAAGAAACTAATTATGTATTTTCTCATCCTATTGGGACTTTTCACCTACAAATGCTCATTTTGTTTCCCATTCCTCTTAGAACAAGTGATCACTCTCTCCGCCTACCCAGTCTTTCATACCTGTATTATGAAATGGAGTGTAGCCACCTCATTTGAGCTCTGGCCATGCCATCTACTAGACTAAATATTTTTTTAATAAAAGGGCATAAAACCTTTTGACTCTACCCTTGGTACCTCTCACATAGTGGTTCCAAATAAATGTTTGTTGAATGAATAACTGTCATAACATATTCTTAGTTTATTCTTTTTCTTTGCTGAACATTTCCTACTCTTCATTCACTTCCTTCTTCGTGGATCTTTAAACCACTTTACAGTTGTTTTATTATTCTATCTCTTTTCTATACTCTTATTTTCTTCCTCTTTTTCCTTTGCCTTTCTTCTTCCTAGTTTTTCTCAACGCTATCAGCAGCTAGGCGGCATAGTAGATAGAATATAAAATCTGGAGTCAGGAAGACCTGAGTTCAAGTTCTGCCTTATCTGTATAACCCTGGGTGAAGCTCTTATGTGCTCTCAGCCTCAGTTTTCTCATCTGCAAAATGGGGATAATAGTAGCACCTGCCTCACAGGGTTGCTTGAGAATCAAATGAGATAATATGTGCAAACGTTAGAATGCTCTAGGAACGTGGGCTATTGTTGTTATACAAGAATCCTTTGCTTAATGAAATTTTATCTTTAATGTCAATTCCTTTTAAATGAATGTCTTTTTCCAACTGACTTTCATGAAAAATTGGAGATGATAATGTATAATATTTTTTAATTTTACTTTGCCAAGCCCTACTTTTAACCCCATGTGTCTATGTATTTATTTATGCTGCTATATATCTTTTAACCCCCTTATTATTTTAATGACGCCATGAGACATGAAACAATAGCTAATAATAACAATAGCTAACATTTACATAGAGTTTTAAAGTTTGTAAAGCAGTATGCAAATTTTAACTCATTTTATCCTCACCATAACCTAGGAGGTAGGTATCGTTATTATACCTATTTTACATGTGAGAAAACTGAGGCAAAACAGAGGTTAAGTGTCTTGCCGGATAGCTGGCAGCTAGGTGGCAGGGTGGATAGAGTTCAGGACCTGGAGTCAAGAACACTCATCTTCCTGAGTTCAAATCTAGCCTCAGACACTTAGTAGCTATGGGAGTCTGGGCAAGTCACAAAACCCTGTCTGCCTCAGTTTCCTCACCTGTAAAATGAACTGGAGAAGGAAAAGGCAAACTGCTCCAGCATTCTTGACAAGAAAACCCCAAATGGGATCACAAAGAGCAAGACACAATTGAACAACAAAGCTAGTTAAGTATCTGAGGCAAACTTTAAATTAGGGCTTCTGAATTCAGGTCGAAGATTCTATCCATTGTGGGATATCACAGTTGCTAAAGAATGAAATTTACAAGTCACCCAGAGATGAGGGAAGAGCTGTGTAGTGGGCATGAGTAGTCTATAGCATATTAGATTGAAGAAATGCATAAGAGAAGCCATAGAAAGAATAGGAATCCTGTGTTAACACTAAGGTAACTTCTGTGAATTTAAATGTGACACAATGATTGAAAATACTGTTAAACACAAATATTTCTTCACAACAAAATTATTAAATAAAAATTAGTTTATTTTAAAGAAGAAAGAATAAGGGATAACAAAAAGAGAACCCATATCCTCCTTTGGTATATCTACCTACAGAAAGTCAAGACCTCTAGACCAGGGGATGTCCTCCAGAGCTTGGGGCAAAACCCCTATGGAATATTCCCAGGAGCATGTAAGCAGCAGTCACATAAGATGGGCAGCTATGGATGCACTGTGAGCTTCATGAAGGAGAAAAGTGCCAGCATTAATGAAATCACAGATTCTTTATGAAGCATCTATCAAAAGCATTCACCTATTATATATTTGGTCCTAGACATACAGAAGTGAAAACAATGAAACTGATGATCAAAAGCAATTGACAATCTAGCTAGAGAGACAAAACTACATTTGTTTTAAAAATCTGATTAAATAACAAAATGGGAGTGCACAGAATGCCTCAAATGGCATCTCTCAATGTAGACAGGACGAAAAGTCTATTTCCAAAAGAATCATAACAATTTGGGAAAGACTATGGAGTATGTGTAGACATTCTATAACTGCTTCCAGCCTGTTGCCCATATGATTATTAGAAAGAGCCTTTTTGATTGGATGCATAGCCATAGCTGGAGATTTATTCCAAAAGACCTGAGTCAGCTTTGGCTTAGCCTCTTTGCCTCCAAGCTCTTAGAAAATATCAGTGGCTCCTTTGCTTTACAGCATCTGGTAAGAGAGAATATTGAAAGAAGAGAGACCTTAGAGCCATCTCCCTTCTGTGGTCACACGGTCCTGTGAAAGGAAGGGCCTCAGTCCTTGGTCTCTCCATTGATTCTTCTCCATTCTAGGTGAAGGAAGTGGAGTCTCTTATCTTGTGAGTTTCAGAATGTCAGTAGCATGTTTCAGCATCCTAGCATGACAAGTCCAGAAGGCACTTCAGGGTTCCCACATTCCAAAATGACTTTGGCAGCCAGTGAAGCACTGATGGTCCCAAAGAGTAACTAATGATTTGGGGGGCTCTAGAGAGAGGCAGTTGAGACAAGGACTCATCTGGTAGTCTTGCCATATCTGGACATGAATTTGACAGGATTGATACCATGCATAAACTGAGCTAAATTATGAACCTATTCCCTTCAGAGTCTAAGGTAGTGCAAACAGAAGAGTATGCCTTAGAGGTACTGGGGGAAATGTTTGGAAATTTATTCTCTCATATATTTGAAGTATATTTCCCTTTGTGAAAGCTACACAATGTTAAGTGGTCAAATAGAATTGGTGTGGGAGTCACTGACACAATGGGACAGGAATGTACTGGTACCAGCTTGAACAGACTCTAGAGAGTCAGTTGTTAAATTTTCACCATGATCATTTTATGCCTCAGAAATCAGCAAATGCTACAAATTAGGGTTTGATTTATTTTTTTGTCTAGACTTTGATGGGTGGAAATCAACATTAATATAGTGCCTACTATGCACAAGTCACTGTGATAAACACTTTTTACAAATATTATCTCTGATCTTCATGACCTTGAGAAGTGGGTGCTATTATTATCCTCATTTTAGATTTCAGGACACTGAAGCAAATAAAGGGTAAGTGACTTGCCCAGGGTCACACAGAGCTAATAAGTGTCTAAGGCTAAATTTGAAGTCAGGTCTTCCTGAATTCAGGCCCAGTACTCTATCCACTGTACCACCAATCTTCCTTAATTGCAGATTAAACTTAAAAGTCTTGTCATACATACTTTAATTTTTCCAGAAAACCAGTTGTTAAACATTTACCAACACATCCGGCAATAAAAGGAACACAGTTGATGGGGATTCAAGATAACTCTCCAAACCCTCAGGATTACCTTTGATACCCTGAGAGGCAAATGTAGCACCCAGGATCTGAGAACCTATATGATCATTCCATAGTATTAGAGGGGAACCCAAAGTGTTTTGGTTTCCCTTATAAAGGAATGGTAGAGAAAAAGGCTTAGGAGCCAAGTTTAACCCAGGAAGCCAGGTCTCTGTCTTCCTCCCACCTAAGCTCATTCCTGCCTTTATTATGTATATATAGCCAGCAACCAGACACTCTTATGATCACAAAAAAAAGTCTATCCTTCTTCATCTTTGGTTAGGAGCAAAAGCTTAAAACCCCTTTTCTGAGATTCTTTCTGAAATTCCTTTTGTCCTTGAATTTGCTGCTAGACGTTTTTCAATTCTTTTATCTAGTTCTTTTGTATTATTCTAACTGCTTCCTTAACTTTCTCCCTCCTAAATACATTTCAGCTATAAGTCAGTCTCTGAACTTTTCCTTTTTTTAAACTTCACTTATTCTCAGAAAGATTGTGTGTATATTTTTATATACACACACATATATATATACAAACACATATATATATACACATACGCATTAATTCTATATTAATATATACTCTTGTGTGTGCATGTTATATATTTTTATGCATTATACATATTATATTATATGTTCTATGCCATATATGTTTCTTTTCTGATATTATTTATACTTGGTTTGTATTTTGTCACAGAGTCAGTCACTGAATGGTGAAGCTATTAAGAGACCTTAGAGATCATTAAATACAACCTCCTCATTTCTTAAAATTCCGAATGCTTATTCAGCTGTCTTTTCTCCTGCCGGTTATCTGTTTACATTTCATCCATCCATTTTTTAAGCTATTTTCTCATTAATCCATTTTTCCTTCAGATGAGGGATTAGTTCAACAATGAGGCACTTTATTAGGCAGAGGAGCTGTTAATCATGGCTCAGTTCCCAACTCTGTCAGTATCTCAGCTCCTGCCTCCCCAGGTATCCCTCTCCCCTCTAAACCTCTATCTCTTCCAGTGTACAAGACAGCTCCAATACTAATGTTTATTCTGCTACTTCCTCATGTTGGAGCTGAAAAGGAATTCAGAAATTTTCTAGTCTAAGTCTCTCATTTTACAGATGAAGAAACTGATGCCCAGATAAGAAATGACCTGCCCAAGGTCTCTGAACTCATGGCAGAAAAAGGCCAATCCTAGACAAAACTGTCAAATAGATGTTTAGGAATCCCCTCTTTCCCAGGTTCTGAACCTTGGTCTGTTCTCCTGCCCTCCCCAACCCAAATTTATATGCTTATTTTGTCAAAATCTCCTCTCTACGTTTTTATTCATGTTAGGTAAGGTATAATTACTGATATTAAATTGTAAATAAAAAAACAGAGCAATTATCAATCAAAGTCTTAAAACAAAGAAATAAAAGTCTTAAGGTAAGTTGTAGAAAAGCTTTGGAGGGCCATGAATGCCAGGTTACAGTGATCTCCAGTCCCTCTTCCTTACAATTACCAAACTGCTCTTCCTAAAATAGACGTCTGACCCTGTCAATCAATCCTCTGCCCAAGAAGTTTCAGAGGCTCTCATTGGCCTTAGGAGAAAATCCAAACTGCTTTCTTTATTTAATAACTTCTCTCCTATGGATTATTCATCATGAAAGGCCTGGGAATTGACTACTTCCTGTGATATATGTGTTCTGGCTAAAGAATTTACCATGAAATGCTGATCTTGCACCCTGGCCACTTTCAGGGTCCTGAGATCAGCACTAAAGGACTTGGTGTTTTGAGATGACTCAGTAAATTCTGGGTGGCCCTTGGGTCAACCTCACCTCCACCTCCACCATGAGGACTGACCACTCAACCAGGAAGAGCAACCCACTTGGTAGGCTTTAAAAAGAATAACTTTGCTTTTCTCTCTCTCTCTCTCTCTCTCTCTCTCTCTCTCTCTCTCTCTCTCTCTCTCTCCCTATCCCCTCCCCTTTTTTTTCTTTCTCTCTTGTTCTGTATCTGTCTCTTTTGGTGTCTGTCTTTCTGTCTCTATCTGCCTGTCTCTTTCTGTCTTTCTCTGTCCCCATTTCTGTGTGTGTGTGTGTGTGTGTGTGTGTGTGTGTGTGTGTGTGTGTGTGTGAGCATCTCCCTATCTCTGTCTAACTCTCATTCAATTCACCAGAATATGTGGCAAGTTCCTCAGAATGGGATTTCCTGTGAAGAATGGAGATGGCCATTGGTTGCCCACAGCAACCAGAAGAGAGGACCTGCTCAGGGAGCTTGATCCTGAACCTCTGGCTGCCTATTCTCCTTTGTGTTCCTTTCCCAGAGCACAGGTGACCGAATAGTAATACTGAGAAGAGCATTTCTAGCCTCTGAGGTGATGTGGTGAGTCTGAGAGGTCAGGAGCTGAGGAGTCTTCAGCTGGTGCCATCCACGATATGGGAGATGCCTCGAGCCTCTAGAACACATTTTAGAGAAGACAGTGATTAATGGGAGGAAGATTACCGCCCCTGCTTGGCTTGCCAGAAGACATTTATCTTTAGGGAACTGTTTAGACAGTCCAGAGCAGAGGAGAAGGTGAAATGCTTATCCTGCCATCCCACAAAATGTTTTACATTTTGATGTTTTAAGTATCAACCTCCCAGGAGAGTGGACTAGTAGTTATCAATACAAGCTTATGAGTCTTTCCTCTCACTTCCTTTACATTTCAGCTAAATAGGCCTATTTGTTATTTTTCACATATGACATTCCATCCATCTCTGAATTTGCATAATATAGAACTGTGCCCACATGCCCTGTGCCTAGAACTCCCTCCTGCCTGGAACACCACCTGAAACAACCACCTCCCTTCAAAGGTCAGCAGAAGTGCTACCTGCTTCAAGAGTTCTTTCTTGATTCCCTGGTCATTGGTACTGTCTACCCCAAATCACTTAGTGTGATCACTTTATTTCATAAATATCCTGTATATATTGACCTGTGAACATGTATTCTCCTGGTAGAATGTAAACTCCTCGTGGATCAGGACTGTTCACTTTATGCTCCTCACCATGTACATAATTTCAGTCATTTTTTAACTGTGGCCAACTCTTCATAGCCCCATTTGTGGTTTTCTTGGCAAAGATACTGGAGAGGTTTGCCATTTTCTTCTCCAGCTCATTTTACAGATGAGGAAACAGGCTAACAGGATTAAATGATTTCCACAGGGTTATACAGCTAAATGTTTGAAGCCAGATTTGAACTCAGGAGGATGAGTCAGGAAGATTCCAGGTGCATGCTTTATCCACTGTACCACCTAGCTGCCCCCTTGCACATAATAGGTATCTAATAAATGCTAATTTATGACTAATGGTTGAGGCAGATAGCTGGCACAATGGAAAGAGCTCTTAACTTAGAGTCAGGAAGACTAGAATTCAAATCCTGCCTCAGACACTTTCTATCTGTATAACTAAGTCACTTAACCTTCTTTACCTTCTGGTAATCACCATAGCACATAGTAAGTGCTTAATAAATGCTTCTTTCCTCCCTTCCTTTCTTCTTTCTTCCCTTCCTTCTTCATTTCATCCTTCTTTCCTAGGTTCCTTCTTTCTTCCTTCTTTCCTTCATTCCTCTCTTTCCTCTTCCTTCCTTTCTTTTCCCTTCCTTCCTCCTTTCCTTTCTTTCTTTCTTCCTCCTATTTCCTCACCTGTAAAATGAGTGGATTGAAATTGATGGCTTTTGGGGCAGAGTCAAGATGGCGGAGTAGAAACAGCACTTCCTCGGAGCTCCAACCCACACCACTTCAAAATTATGTAAAAGGGGGATGCTGAACGACCTCTAGAGCTCCAGAACCCACAAAATGACACAGAGAAGCTAACCTCCCGCTGAGGAGAGCCCAGCAGCTCGGCAGGGAGTGGCCAGTGCAGCACCCTGGGAGCCGAGCCCAGGCCCACATGAGTTGCGGTTTTAGCCCAAGGGTGGCCAGACCAGCAGCCATCTGGAAGGACCCCAGAACACCAGGAGCTGTGGCATTTCCAGAATTATCTACACACAGATGCCTAGGACAAAGTGAGAGGTTAGTGCCCTATGGACTTTGGGACTGGTTGGGAGAATGCATCAGCTTCTTCCCCTGGGGGCAAGAAGCTGCCGAGGAGCAGGCACCACCTTGCTGCACTGCAGCTTCAGCTCTTGGCCTGAGAACTGTAGGGGGATCCAGCGATCAGTCTGGGGGGTAAGTGCTCTTGCTTTGCCCTTCTTGGATCTGGATTGCGGTCTGGGGTGGAGGTCTTGGGGTGTGTGACCAGCTTGCCAGAGTGTGTAGAGGCTTCACAGAGGCCACCCAACTAATATCTCTGGAAGTTGAGAAAACCCCAACGTTTGGGACAGAAGTTCCCCTGGCTGGTGGCAAAGTCATACTGTGCCAACAAGCCCAAAAGTCAAGTAATTGAGTGGCAACATACCTAGGCAAAGGAAACAAAAAACCCCAGAAAAATGCAACATTAGACTCCTATTTGGGGGGCAAACAGGATCAAAGCATTGAACAAGAGGAGGACTGTGAGGTCAGAAATTCTGCACCAAAAGCTCCAAATGAAAATATGAGCTGGTTACAGGCCATAGAGGACCTTAAGAAGCAGATAAGAGAAGTGGGGGGGAAATTGGGAAGAGAAATGAGAAAGATGCAAGAAAAGTATGAAATGACAGTCAACAGCCTGACTGAGGAAAATACCTTAAAAATAGACTAACTCAAATGGCAAAAGAGGCTCAAAAAGGCAATGAGGAGAAGAATCCCTTAAAAAGCCAAATCTGTCAGATGGATAAAGAATCTCAAAAGCTCATTAAGGAGATTCATTCCTTCAGAATTAGACTGGAGCAAATGGAAGCTAGTGACTTTATGAGAAATCAAGATGCCATTAAGCAGATTCAAACAAAGGAAAGAATAGAAGGCAATGTGAAATATCTCATGGGAAAAACCACTGACCTGGAAAATAGATCCAGGAGAGACAATCTAAAAATTATTGGACCACCTGAAAGCCATGATCAAAGAAAGAATCTAGGAATCATCCTTCAAGAAATTCTCAAGGAAAACTGCCTGGATGTTTTAGAACCAGAGGGCAAAATAGAGGTTGAAAGAATCCACAGATCACCTCCTGAAAAAGATCCCAAAAAGAAAACTCCTAAGAATATTGTAGCCAAGTTCCAGAATTCCCAGATCAAGGAGAGTATGTTACAAGCAGCCAGGAAGAAACAATTTCAATATTGTGGAAACACAACCAGGATAACACAGGATCTGGTAGCTTCTACACTGAGGGATCGAAGGGCATGGAATATGATATTCTGGAGGGCAATGGAGCTGGGATTAAAACCAAGAATCACCTACCCAGCAAAACTGAATATCATGTTTCAGGGGAAATTTTGGTCATTCAATGGAATAGAGGACTTTCAAGCATTCTTGAGGAAAAAACCAGAGTTGAATAGAAAAATTGACATTCAGATACAAGAAGCAAGAGATGCTTGAGAAGGTAAACAGGGAAAAGAAATCACTATGAACTTATCAAAGTTGAACTATTTATATTCCTACAGGGAAAAACAATAACTGTAACTGATGATACTTTTCTCAGTATGAAAATAGTTGAAGAAGGGTATATGGGCATATGAATACATATGTGAATATGTATATATATGTTTTCAGGTATACATATATAGAGGGCACAGGTCGAATTTCATAGGAAGGAATGATACTTAAAAGGTGAGGTTAAGAGGTGAGAGAGTAATGTGATGAGGGAGAATGGGGAGAAACAATGGGGTGATATGTCTTGTGTAGAGGAGTCAGGGGAAGGTAGTTGTAGGGGAGGGGAAGAACAGGAAGGCAAAAAGGCAAAACCTTATTCTCATTGAATTTGGACCAGGGAGAAAACAACATGCATACTAAATAGGGTATCCCACCCTGCAGGAGTATGGAGGAGAGGGGGATGGGGGAAGGTGTTGGAGGGGAGGGCAGGCTGAGGGGGAGGGATGTTGGAAGCACCCACTTTTGAAAAGGGACAAGATCAAGGTGGGGAGTGGACCAGGTGGGAGGTGGGATAGGAGGGAGGGAAATATAGTCAGTCTTTTACAATATATCTACTATGGTAATGTTTTGCATAGCTACACATGTACAACATATACTGAGTTATTTACCTTCCTTTTAAAATCAATTTTAAAAAAATATATAAATACTATGATTAATACTATTTTGCATATAATTGGGAGATAAGATGTGCAGGCAATGGTGCTCAGGGATTCACCTCACCCTATTGGAAAAGTTGAAGGGGGTATGGGAGAAGAGATGGGAGAGAGCAGATTGGATGAGGGGATATCCTGTATGACTGTTATTCTGGGGTGGTGGGTAGGGGGAAAATGGGGAAAAATTGTAACTCAAAATCTGACAGAAATGAATGATGTAAACCAGAAGTTAATAAAGCATTTGGGAAAAAAAAAGATAGAACCTCAAAAAAAAAAAAAAAAAGAAATTGATGGCTTTCCAGTCCAAAATCCATGATCCTATGATTGATTGAACTAGA
Source organism: Gymnobelideus leadbeateri (assembly GCA_011680675.1). Taxonomy (NCBI): domain Eukaryota; kingdom Metazoa; phylum Chordata; class Mammalia; order Diprotodontia; family Petauridae; genus Gymnobelideus; species Gymnobelideus leadbeateri. The sequence continues at coordinate 987,934 of WOXC01002622.1, forward strand.
GTGAGTACTATATGTATGACTGACAAATAAAGCAGGGTTTTTACTTAGTTCTTTTGGGGAAGATAATGTAATATATGATGACCTTTGTACCTCTACCAGCTGCTTTAATATAATTCAACATATTGTCTTAGTATTTCCCCATTATTAATTCAATATTAATGTAAAATTCCTTTAATCCTTGTAAATTCTTGTTTCCTGTTTCTTTTCACAAAAGTTTTCTGTTGTGCACAGGATCCTTATCCCTGGACTGTATCAATATATTAGTGACAGTCATGTCTTCTGGCTTCTGCAAGTAAGAAGGGAAGGATTTGGCTGTGCATGGTTCTCTCCCACTGTCTTTGAAATCAACCAAGCAACTGAGTTGTCTATTTCCCAACATTCTATATCCTGCCTTTTTTCCTTTGTATGTGGTCCCTATATCTGAAATGCATTTCCTCCTCACTTCCGTCTTACAGAAATGCTTGCTAACTTCAGGGGTCACCACCTACACTAGACCTTTACCAATGACTCCATCTCTCACCCTTGAAATTAGTTTCTATTATGTACTTTTTTTATGTGGGAAGACACAAAAAGAAGTTGGTATATAAAACTAAATCTCTATTTCATACTGCTCATGTGTGGACAAATATAGATAGATGTGTGTATATATCTATATATACATATACTTTATATATATTACACATTTTATATATTATCTATACTACGCACACACACACACACACACACACACACACACACACTAAAATCCTCACTTTCAGAATTGTCATGCTTTTCTGTGCTTTTTTGAATTTCATTATATTTTTTCTACACATTTAAAGAAAAGATGTTTCAATAGTCTTCTTTGTCATTATTAATGTAATCCCTCCCCCCGCTCCCCCAAAGGGAAAAAACACTCTTGTAAAAGATATCATAGTGAACAAGAAGAATTCACACAGTAGTCATGTCCAAAAAATGCGTGTTTCTTTCCACAGCTGGTGTCCATCATTTCTCTGTCAGGAGGTGGCCAACATGCTTCATCATAGGTCCTCTGGAAGCACAATTGGTCACAGCATCAATCAGAGTTCTTAAGGTGTTTAATGTTGCTTTTCTTTATAATGTTGTCCTTGTATAAATTGTTTTTCCTGATTCTGCTTACTTCACTCTGCATAATTTCCAACTACCCAGAATTCTCTGACATTATCTCTTTAGTCATTTCTTATAGCACAATAAAATTCCATTAATTTTACATGTCACAATTTGTTCAGCCAATTCCCAATTGTCTAAGAAGCAATCTAAGGTACTCCTTAGTTCTTTTAAAGTTTGTTTGTTTGTGACTATTTCCTCTCCAATATTATCTTCCCTCCTAATCCTTCTCCCTCATCCCTTCTTCTTTCCCTGTTAAATTTAATATATCTCTATTGCCAAACTGTTTGTTTGTAGGTCTAACTTCTTTTTGTCCATTTGAAATAAGTGAGGTTCATCTGACACCTGTTCCCCCTAGCCCTTTCTCTATATTTGTATATTTTTCTCATGTACCACTATTATAAGAAATAGCTAATTCTGCTCCTGTCTTCCACCTTTCTACATTAATATATGCCTTACTCCCCTTACTCTCTCCCTTTTCCAAACCTCAGGACAGAACCAATACATCCCCAGATCTTCTGTTATTTTTTTGTTTTTCAAATTCCCTCTCCACCTTTTGCAGGCATGAAGGTTCTAAAAGGACACTTGCTTCTTCTCATTTTAGAATGCTAATGCTACATCATCATACAACACTTTCCAACTAGCTCTTATGTTAATATTTCTAATCTTTTCATCAGGAATGCTTGAAACCCTTCTATTTCATTTAAAAGCTCATTTCCCCTATAGAATTATATTCATCTTTGTAGAGTAAGTTATTTTTGGCTATATATTCTTGCCTTTTAGAATGTTGGATTCCAAGATCTCCTGTCTTTTACAGAAGAAGATACCAGGTCTTATGTGATCCTGAATTAGGTTCCTAGGTAATTGAATTGATTCTTTCTGGGTAGTTGATCTATCTATCTAAGCCTGGGAGCTCTGGATTTTGGCTATAACATTCTTGGAATTTTTCCTTTTAGAGCCTCTTTTAAGAGGTGATGGGTAGTATCTATCTTCATTTTGACTTTTAGTTCTGATAGATCTGGGCAGTTTTCATTTATAATTTCTTTAAATGTAATGCCCAAGCTTTTTTTTTTTTTTGGAGGGGAGAAGGCAAGGCAATCAGGGTTAAATGACTTGTCCAAGGTCACACAGCTAGTAAGTTTCAACTGTCTCAGCCTGGGTTTGAACTCAGGTCCTCCTGACTCCAGGGCTGGTGCTCTATTCATTGCACCACCTAGCTGCCCCCAGGTTTAATTTTTATACAAAATTTCCCCTTAATCTAAAATCTCTTTGCAACTTCTCCCCATTTTCCCTAAATTTACCCCCAGGTCTAAGAAGAACAAATCTAATGTTTCCAAGTCTAAAGTCCTTCAAATATTATAAGATGGTATTCCTGTTCCTATTAAGTCTCCACTTTTCTAAACTAATCACTTTCAATTTCTTCAACCACCAGGCAGACCAGATCTGCTCTGTAACCTGAGTAAATACATTCAGCAAATAAGTCATCCTTGTGATTGTAATTAAAGTGAAAATGAGGGGTAAGTGGTGGGACTAGATGCCCCCCTTCCAGATTTAAATCTGCGTATGGTTGCTTCTGTGTATAGATGTCATGGTTTATGGATTATACTACATTGTGATTAATTCAGAGAAAGAACACATAGTGCTCTTTTCTGAATGAAGGTTGATTGATGCTGGTGGCCTAGAAGAAGAGTCTTGAGTCTCATTTTAAAAATCAACCAGAGTGTGGCTATAGAAAATGGCAGGTGCTGACAACCACAATGTTGTAAGTATAGATCCTACTTAGCTAATGTGTCCTGAACTTAGCCAGATCTCCAGCTCAGCCCAGAACATGTTACTGAGTATAACATGTCCTAGAAGGATCCTTTGCAACCAGCATCTCTGCTCAATATGTCCATACAACATAACAAGCATTTCCTCCAATAAAACTCTACTGCTGCCCCCAGGGAGACTTAGAAGAAATTCATAGGTTCTTGAGACCTTGGTTTGAATTCCAGACCTAAGACTATCTTTCAAGAGGAACAGTTCCCTTAACCAGACCCTGCCCAGGCAGCTGTCATGGTATCATAGATGTAACCCAACTCCTTCATTTTACAGATAGGTTGGAGAAGCTAAATGACTTGTCCAGGATCACACATGTAGCAAGTATCAGGGCAGGAGTTCAAACCAGGGCTGGGATTTGAATCAAGGTCTCTTGACTTAAACCCAGCTTCCTATCCACTGCACCATACTGAGATTATGAGTTGCTAATCTGAATTAATGGAGGGAGTTTCCGCACCAAGAGTTCCCTATACAGGCAAATCACATGTTGCAACCTCTCCCCAAAAAGGGTTTTCCTTCTGTCTAAAGACATGAATGATTAGAATCTGGGTTTGAATTCTGGATCTAATACTTAAGGAGTGCATAACCTTTCTGGGCCTTAGTTTTTCTCAATTATAAAACAAAGATAATAAAACTTTAGTATTTCCACCTCACAGGGTCATGAGGATAGTGCTTTATATACTCTAAAGTACTATAGAAATGGGAGTTATTATCATGCATTTCTATAACACAGAAGTGACCTTGAGTTCTCAAAGGTCACTGGCTCCAGCTGGTTCTACCAGGCTGGAAAAGCTTTTGGATGACATGGTTCATGGCTTTGTTGTTGTAGAGGTTGTTGTTGAGTTGTTTCAGTCACATCTGATTTTTCATGATCCTTTTGGGGGTTTTCTTGGCAAAGATACCAGAGTGATTTTCCACTTCCTTCTCCAGCTCATTTTGTAGAAAGGGAAACTGAGGAAAACAGCATTAAGTGACTTATCCAGGGTCACACAGCTAGTAAAGTGTCTAAAGTTGGATTTGAACTCAGTTCTTCCTGATGCTAGGGCAGGTACATTAGTGGATCAAGCACCAGGCCTGAAGTCAGGAAGATTCATGTTCATAAGTTCAAATCCAGCCTCAGACACTTACTAGCTGTATGACCCTGGGCAAGTCACTTAACCTTGTTTGCCTCAGTTTCCTCTTCTGTAAAATGAGCTGGAGAAGGAAATGGCAAACCACTCCGATATCTTTGCCAAGAAAACCCTAGTCACAGAGAGTCAGACATAACTGAAATGACTCAACAATTTCCTGACTTCCCAGTGCATTATCCACTTCACTACTTGGCTGCCTCCAAAGGAGCTGCCCTCCATTGGTACAGAGAGTTTACTCAATCAAAAATTTCCTATATCAATAAAATCACAGGTCAGGTCCCTATGCTTAAGGTATGGAAGAGTTGTGATTTGTATTAGCAGACAGAATACCCTACCAAGGAAACCAAGGAGTTTTTAAAGTATAATACATATGCAATAAAATATTGACCTGATTTTCCAGTTCTTAGGCCTTTAATAAAACTGTTCCAGGACAACAGCTGTAACTGAAGAGGGCTCTGCTACAGTGAACTGAAATTTAGAAGGCACTGATAACATTTATATTCTTTCAGCAATATAGAAATGGGTGAGTTTAGCACCTAGTTGAGATAATGAAGGAGACTGGCCAATAAGAGCCCAGTCTCTACAGCATGTGCAACACATTCCACCTGGAACCAACCCATGTGGAGACTTAGTGACTACTTCCAGAAATGTGTGATGTCCCTTTCCCTTCCCACTTCAGAAAATGTACAGATATTCTGCTTCCTACTTGGCTTATTGAATGGTGACAAAAAGACTTTTCAACTGGCTTCTGAACCAGAACTGAACAAAAATACAAAAAGTCCTGACAAAATCTCTCCCTCCTCTCCTCTCCCCCCCTCTCCCCTCCTCTCCTCTCCTCTCCCCTCCCCTCCTCTCCTCTCCTCTCCTCTCCTCTCCTCTCCTCTCCTCTCCTCTCCTCTCCTCTCCTCTCCTCTCCTCGCCTCTCCTCTCCTTTCCTCTCTTCGATCTCTTTGTCTCTGTCTCTTTGTCTTTGTCTCTTCCCTGGTGGCTTTGGAGTGAGGAGTAAGAAGAAATACAGTAAGACTACAAGTCAGGGAGAAGTAACAGTGATGAAAGGCCACCTGCCCCCCAGTGCCTTCTCTCCTTACCCTATTGCCATGTGGCTAGAAACACACAGGGCCACTTCTATTTTTGTCTCTGTTTTGTGTCTTCTTTCTTTCTTTCTTTTTTTTTTTTTTAAGCAATTGGGGTTAAGTAACTTGCTCAAGGTTACACGGCTAGTCATTATTTATGTGTGGGTGCTCATTTTCTGAGGCCAGATTTGATCTCAGGTCATCCCAACTCCGAGGCCGGCACTCTTACTCACTGCACCACCTAGCCGCCCCTTTTAGGGAAATTGGGGTTAAGTAACTTGCCCAAGGTCACACGGCTAGATTTTTGTTTTTGTGTGGGTTAAGTGTCTGAGGCCGGATCCGAACTCAGGTCCTTCTGACTCCAGGGCCGGCGCTCTACTCACTGCGCCACCTAGCCGCCCCTTGTGTCTTCTTTCTTTATCTTTGGAGAAAGAGTATCAGAGATGGAACAAACCCAGTTGTGACCTCATAAGGGTCAAAATGGCAGAAGAACTACCAGAGGTCCAGCAACTAGAGTACATTGCAGAGTTTTCTAATGGCTGCAGCAGCTGAGCCCAGTAAGGAGCCAGCTCTGAAGAACAAATTGTTTGCTCAGTAATCAATCAACCTCTCAGCTGAGAAATCAAGTCTTGAAAGCAAGGCAATGACTTTGTCCACTGGCTACACCACATTCAGATGGTGGAAGAGGATGCTTTGTAACTACCACTTTAAATTTGGGCCTCTCCTTTCCCAGAATTGCCATGGTAGAGGCTTTTGTAATTTGGTCTTTGTTATACCCTCTCTGTAAATTTCCCTATGTAAAAGCTAATTTGATTTAACTGCTTAAATGATATTAGGGATATGCTAACAGTTGATCGATGCAATGTGGAGAAAGGGAGGAGATGGGGTAGGAGAGAAATACATAGCAGTGGCAGTATTAGAAAGCCCACCAACCCCCTTGATTACCTCTAGAATCCTAAAAGATGTAGCCAGCCACACGCTGGGGACATGATCTGCTAGTGAAAGTGAAGATCAGGAGAGTGACTCCAGGGTCTATGTGCTACATAAAAAAGAAAAAAATAGTTAAAATAGTAAGGCATCCTATGGCCACTTTTGTTTCTGGTATCTTAGATGAATTTCTTCCCCAACTGGGTCCTACCTTGCTCCCTCTCCCAAGTTAACAAACATTTATTTGTTAGGTACTTACTATGTGCCAAGTGCTGTGTTAAGCATTGGTAATACAAATACAAGCAGAAAGAAAAACAGTTCCTGCCCTCAAGGAGCTTATATTCTAAAGGGGAAAGAAAACATAGAAAAGGTAGCCAAAAAGTACTGAGGGAGCTAAGGGTATGTTGGGGGTATGGTGGAAAAAGTCCAGAGTCCAGAGTGGAGTGCAGAGAGAAATGAAGACATAACTGGCCTGGACACTTTCTGAAAATGGAGGTTCTGGGAGGAAATGACCAATCAGAGGAAGAGGCTGAAGGGGCAGCGTGTACAACGGGAGCTTCTGCAGAAGCAACCTTAGTTTCCCCATTACAGAATAGTATTCCAGGGCTTCTGTCCTCATGGGTCTATGTCCCAGAGTCTCTTTATCTTTCCATTCTCCCATCTCAGCTAATTTGAGGGTGGTAATTGTGCTATTTGCCCTTAGAGTTTTCTGCTGCTTATCCCAGATGTCAAAATTGGAAGTCAGAACTCTACTGCTCTTCTCTCCCTCCTCCTTCCTCCTCTCCAGCTATCAGAATCTACCCATCCTCCAACTTCTCAAAGTTCAAATCCCGCTCCTTTTTGGAACACTCCAGAACTATCTCAATCTATGGTGTTTTTTCAATTTACCAGATTCTTATAGCACTTATCTGCCATTCACAGAATCACAGAGTCTGAAAACTGGAAGATCCCTCAGAAGCTAGAAACATCTGGGCAGGGCTCTTCTCTACAACACTCAACAAGCCATCACCCGGTATCTGCTTGGATCACTCCAGTATAGGAGATCCACCATTACCCCACCCCCAAACCCAGGTAACAGGCAGCTAGGTGGCACAGTGGATCCAGCACTGGGCCTCTAGTAAGGAAGACTTGAGTTCAAATCTAACCTCATGCACTTACTAGCCATCCAATCCTAGGCAAGCCACTTAATTTCTGCCTGTCTGCCTCAGTTTACTCAACTAGAAAATGGGGATAATAATAGCATCTGCCTTGAAAAGTTGTGAAGATCAAAAATAAGATATTTGTAAAATACTCTGCACGGTGCCTGGCACACAGTAGACGCTTAATAAATGCTCATTCTCTCCCCCTGCTTTGTACAAGTCACTTAAACCCTTTCAGATTCTGTTTCCTCATCTGTAAAGTGGGGATAATGCTAGCAGCAATACCATGATTGTTGACGCTATTAGATTAGCTAATGTGTCCTTATAGTACCATATAAATGCTGGCTATTACACTTTTTAAAAATATTCATTGCTTTTTTCTTTACATAAATATTTAGCTCTCTGCAGCTTCCCCACACTGCTCCTTGTTCTGCCCTCTGAGGCCAGTCAGAGCTAAGTCTATTTCCTCTTCCTTGAGAACCCTTCACATACTTGGTGCCACCTATCCTGTCCCTGTCCTCCTCACCCTATTCCTCCTTTCTGGGCTGAACATCTCCTGTTCTTTCAACCAATTTTCCCTTGGCATACAGTCTGCAGTTCCCTCACCATCCTGGTTTCCCTGGGCTCTAGCTTGTCAATGTCCTCACTAAAATGAAACTAAATATAATGTTAATTAGTTACTTAGCATATCCTGCTCCTATTGCTATCATAATTAGATTCTGAGTTCCTGGAGGGCAGAACTGTGTGGCATTCATCTTTGTGTCCCTAACTGTTCTAGCCAGTGTCTTGTTCAATGTTCAATAAGTACCTGTTGATTAATTGACTCAATACAATAAGTTTGGTCTCCCTTCCCTGGGAAGAAGTCTTGGCAGGGACATTAACACTGGGATCAGCACAAAATGGGCTCTCCATGAATACTTGTTTGATTGTGAGATCTGTGGGTAAATATAAAGGAATATCCCAAGATAGCTCTCTGCAACTAGGATATTTATCATATTTCTAGAGTGGTATTTCGGTTTGGTAGAAGGGAAAGAACATGGGAGCCAGATAAGCTGGGTGTGAATGCTGGCTCTGTTGCTTCCTACTTGTGGGGCTTTGGATATATCTTTAACCTTTCTAGGTTGCACTTTATATATCTGTGCAATTAGGGGGTTGGATCAGGTAAAATATAAGGTGTAAATCTGAAGTCCTACAATTTTTAAAATGTCTAGATCCTGTTCAACTACAAATGACCCAAATGAGACTTAAACAAGGTCAGGCAAGTCTCTATAATAGGAAAATTGTGTTGGTGGTTATAGAAATAACCTATATTTATTTGCCATTTTGAGGGGAAAGGCTGGGGGAAGGAAGGATAGAAAAGGTTTACCTATGGTCTAGATCTAGTAAACATCAAGGGAATTTCCCAGGCTTGCTCTTCATTGGTACTCTGAAATTTTTGTTTTATTTTGTTTTGTTTCTCTTAAAGACCAGCTTTAACCCCAAATCACTCTGCTCCCAGATCAAGCCCTACTTGGTCACTGTTCAGACCTGATTGGCTCAGAATAAATGTAAGTAACGGGGCAGCTAGGTTGCGCAGTGAGTAGAGCGCCGGCCCTGGAGTCAGAAGGGCCTGAGTTCGGATCCGGCCTCAGACACTTAACCCACACAAACAAAAACCTAGCCGTGTGACCTTGGGCAAGTTACTTAACCCCAATTGCCCTAAAAGGGGAGGCTAGGTGGTGCAGTGAGTAAGAGCGCCGGCCTCGGAGTTGTGATGACCCGAGATCAAATCCGGCCTCAGAAAATGAGCACCCACGCATAAATAATGACTAGCTGTGTAACCTTGAGCAACTTACTTAACCCCAATTGCTTTAAAAAAAAATAAATGTAAGTAACAATTGTTTCTGTTTGGTCAGAAACCCTGAGGATCATCCTCTCCCAGATTTATATGTATATTTTTAAAGAGGTCATTCTTTGCCTCATTTTTTTTATCATGCCTTAATCATTGAATGGGTGCTGCCTCAGTCAAACCGAGACCTGTTAAAGACCTTAACTTGAAAAGGCCAAGGTCCGCTACTGAATCCTGGGCCATCTCCAGTCATCCTGATCCATATCCGGCCACTGGACCCAGATGGCTCCTGAGGAGAAAGTGAGGTTGGTGACTTTGCACAGCCCTCCCTCACTTAAACTCAATTCACTTGCATATCATGGCATCACCTTCCTGATGTCATGAGTCCTCTTTGAGAATAAAGGGCAAACAGCAGCAGCAATTCTAAAGCTGTTCCTCCATTCATCAAGCAAGAACTTATTGTCTGTACTTTGCTAAGTTATTTTTTTTAATTTAATATATTTCATTTTTTCCACAATTACATATTAAAACAATTTTTAACATTTGTTTTTTTTTAAGCTTTTCATTCCATATTCTATCCTTCCTTTTTTCCTCCCCTCCCTCCTCCCTGAGACAGTAAGCAATCAGATATAGGTTATACATATGCAATCATTTAAAACATTTCCATATTAGTCATTTTGTACAAGGAGACTTAGATGAAAGAAAAAAAGTGACAAATAGCACACTTCAGTCTGTATTCAGACAACATCAGTTCTTTCTCTGGAGGTGGATAGTGTGCTTCATCATTAGTCCTTTGGGATTGTCTTGGATCACTGTATTGCTGAGAATAGCTAAGTCATTCACAGTTCTTCATTGAACAATATTGCTGTTACTGTGTACAACATCCTCCTGCTTCTGTTCCCTTTGCATCCGTTCATGAGGGTCTTTCCAGGTTTTTCTGAAATTATCCTGCTTGTCATTTCTTACAATACAATAATATTCCATCACAATCATATACCACAGCTTGTTTAGTCACTCCGCAATTGATGAACATCCCTTCAATTTTCAATTCTTAGCCACCATAAAAAGAGTTGTTATATTTTTGTACAAATAGGTCTTTCCTCCTTTTTTTGGGATGCTTTTGGGATACAGACCTAGTAGGTGTATTGCTAGATTAAAGGGTATGAACGGTTTTATCCTTTGTAAATAGTTGCAAATTGCTCCCCGGGAGTATTGGATCAGTTCACAACTTCACCAACAGTAAGTACATTAGTGTCCCATTTCTCCTACATCCCCTCTAAAATTCATCATTTTCCTTTTTTGTCATATTATCCAATCTGATAGCTGTGAGGTGGTACCTCAGAGTTGTTTTAATTTGCATTCTCTAATCAATAGTGATTTAGAGCATTTTTTCATATGACTACATATTTGCTAAGTGATTCTTGAGGTTAGTTAGGTGATATGACAAATAGTACAACAGTCCTGGAGTTAGGAGGACCTGATTTTGAATCCAGCCTCAGACACATACTAGCTGAGTGACCCCAGGCAAGTCACTTTACCCTGTTTGCCTCAGTTTCCTCATCTGTCCAATGAACTGGAGAAGGAAATGGCAAACCACTCCAGTATCTTTACCAAGAAAACCCCAAATGGGGTCACAAAGAGTTGGACACAGCTGAAATAACTCAACAATAACAAAGTTGATTCTGACATACTTTGGCTTTTCTGTTTGAACTACTTCAGAAGGCTTATTTAAGTGTCTGGTTACACCTGTATATGTAAATTCTGCATCTGTAACATGGCCATGTTAGAATGATAGTTCTTCAAGTCCTTTCTAGCTCCAGATCCTACACTTCAGGTGAGGTTCTGTTAGAAGGGAGGCTCAGCTCTCTAGCTCCTGAAGCTCTGCACTGTGTTTTCCTTAATCCCTCTGGGATCAGGCCCCAGACTCTCCCCTCAGTGGCTTGGGGCAGGGCTGGGGAACCTGTGGCCTCGGGGCCACCTCACAGATTCTGTGAAGTTTAGATTCAATCAAAGGGCCACACTTGAGGAGCTAGAGGGCCACCTGTGGCCTCAAGGTTGCCTGTTCCCCCCCTTGGGGGTCATGGGAATCTGTCTGGTCTCCTGGATGAGGATGGTGCCACTCTGCTTAACCCTACTGAGCTTCCTCTCAGAATTCTGCCAGTGCTTCCTCAGCATTTGCAGAGGTTGTCCAATCTAATTAGGAGCATATGTTGATGCCAACCAATCAGAGTGCAGTCTCTTAGGGGAAAGAGCACCTAGTTCATCCTCTGCTACCCATGCCTGTTTGTATTGGCTGGAATTCTGGCTCTACATCACAGAGTATCTGAAAAGGCAGAAGGGGAAAGGGAATAGGCTCTTATTTCCTAGGGCAGGACCACAGAGCTATGTCCTAGCTATGGGACCTTGAGTGAAAGAAGTTTGGAGGTCAGACAGAAACAGCAAAATCCAAGATTTCACAGAGGTTAAGTCAGGATGATCTCAGCTCCATGCAACCACATTCCCCATCACCACATTAAATCTGCATAGCCAGCAAATGGGATTCTGTAATCAAGCTGCTTTAGCACTGCACTCTGGAGGATTTTTTTTTTAGTGTACAAATACCTATGTAGCAAAATTTACTTTTGAAACAGGAGTTTAGCAAAATAAAATAAGCTGAAGTAGTGCTTTTTCTTGCCTTCTCTCCTTCTATTCCCCTACTCTTTGGACCAATGAAAGGGTGTTGGGTGGGGGGAAGGGTTCCTATGGGCCAGACAACAGGCAGAATTAGGAAACATTTTAGGTTAAGGGAGCCCTTATGGCAGATTATATAGAGAAATCAATTCAACCATTGTTCAGTAAGCATGTATTGTGTCTTGTTGCTGTTCAAGCATTTTTCAGTTATGTCTGATTCTTCATCATCCCTTTTGGGGTTTTCCTGGCAAAAATACTGGAGTGATTTGACATTTCGCTAGCTCATTTTACAGATGAGGAGACTGCAGCAAACAGGGATAAGTGACTTGCCCAGAGTCATACAGCTAGTAAATGTCTGAAGTCAGATTGAACTCAGGTCTTCCTAATGCCAGGCCTGGCACTCTATCCACTGAGCTACCTAGCTGCCCTATTAAGTGTCTACCAGGTGTCAATAAATAAACATTTATTAAGTACCAACTATGAACCATTCACTGTGATAAATGCTGAAGATAAAAAGAAAGGTAAAAGATAGTCCCTGATCTCAAGGAGTCCACAATCTAATGGAGAAGATAACACACACACACACACACACACACACACACACACACAAACACACACATACACACACACAAAAATCCATGTACAAACAAGCTATATAGAGGATAAATGAGAAATAATCAATAAGTGTAATTAAGAGAAATTGGGAAGACCTAGGTACTGCACTGCTCAGTGGTAATAAAAAGACATATCTGAAGAATAGTAAATACTCAAATTTGACTGAAATAGAGAAAAGGAATAATGTGATATAAATTGGGAAAGGTAGGTTGAATTTAGCTTGTATAGGACTTAATACAATAAGCAGAAGAATCTGTAATTTATTCTAGAAGCAAGAAGGAGCCATTAGGTGAGTGACTTGGTCAAACCTGCATTTTAAAGTAAGGGTTATAGTTAGGGTAGGTCTGGGTTATGATTTTGATGAGGATTTAGGGTTAAATTTAGACTTATGGTTAGCATAAGGGTTGGGATTCAGTTTACTAGTGGGTTGAAAGAAAGGTTAGGATTTTACTTCAACTACCTTCTAATCTGAGATCTAAGATTAGGATCAAAGGTAGGCCTCTTTTCCCTTAAAATTATTCTTAGGGCTAGGAATCAGAATTCAGATTTGAAACAGTACTTATATTAGTTATTGGTAGGGCAAAGTATTGGTTAACATCTTGAGTAAAATATTCAATTTCTATCTGCCTTTCTTCATCAATAAAATAGGAATAATAATACCTGCTTTTATCTACCTCATTAGGTTGTCTTTTTTGGGGGGAGAGGGCAATTGGGGTTAAGTGACCTGCCCAAGGTCACATGGCTAGTTTTTGTGTTAAGTGTCTGAGGCTGGATTTGAACTCAGGTCCTCCTGACTCTAGGGCCAGTGCTTTATTCACTGTACCACCTAGCCACCCCATTAGGTTGTCTTTTGAGGTAATGAAGTAACCATGGATAGAAGGAAAAGAACTATTTGGAGCATGAAACCAGTAAAAGCTATAGACCTCTATAGTTAGGTTTGGGGTCATCCTTGGAATTTGGAGTTGGATGCTTTCTTGTCCATGTTAAGATTAAGGAAAGGAAAAGGGTTTCAGTTCTGTTGGGCTTAGATTCTAGACTCAAAAACAACTAGGGTTTCCCACTGGAAATGTTCAGAGCATTACTGGAAGAAAATCAAAGGATCAAAGGGTCATGAAGTCAGGCAAAAAATGAAAAGCCCAGTTATAGTTGTTTTCCATCCCTGTTGTCCATCCCCAAATAGAAAGGAAAGAAGAGAAAGAATGAAAGAGGGACAGAGGAAGAGAGAGGGAAAATCTGAGAGAGTATGACTGATTGTAGTCCCTAAGACATTATGATCCCCAGAAGTGAGGACAAGAACTAAGGGTGTGACTAAGAGTCAGACAACGTATGACCATTAGGATGCCAGCTACAAGCAGCTGGCCCAAGAAGAAGAAATTAGATGGAATGGATAAAGTAATTATATAATGGGATATAATGAATTAAAAATTTTACTGAATAAATTTGTTAAAGAAAAAACATTCAAGAACAGCTATAGGAGGTACAAATATTATTAACATGGGATGATGCCAATAAGCAGTTAGACAATGAATATTCTAGATATATATTAGAACTATAGAACTTCCAACCTAGAAAGAAGGAAATAACCATGTATTAAGCATCTTCATGTTCAAAACAGTCCCAAGAAGTAGGTGCTATTGTGATCCCCGGTTGAGGAAACTGAGGCAAATGGAGGTTTGTTTGTTTTTTAAGTGTCTTATTTGGGGTCACACAGTCAGTATCTGAGGCTGGATTTGGATGGAGGTCTTCCTGACTCCAGACTGAGCATTCTATTACATCACTTAGCTACCTTAGATATTTCATCTACTCCTCCCATTTAATCAAGGTGAAGATCACACAGCTGGTTAGTGATGGGGTAGGAATTAGAACTTGGATCTCTGTGCAGTTCTATTTCTCCTACACCAAAGCTAATATTCGGACACAGGAGGAAATATAAGTATATTGGGAAGACAATGTATGATACAGTGACCTGAGCACTGCAGAAGGTGTAGGCTCAAAATCTAGCTTTCTTCCCACATGCATTGCCTCAAAGTCAACACTCAAATCTCTGGGCCATTATCTCCTCACCTATAATATAAGGGGACTGAACTATTCTAAAGTCCTTTCCAGCTTTAAATCCCATGATCTCTGAGGATGCATAAATTTTAGCATCTTCTGTTAAAGGTTGGGGACTAAAAGTTTGGCTGGCCCCCAATTCAATTCAATTCAAACATTAAAAGAAGATGCATTGTCATCTGCTTGCCTGATGATTACTGAGCCTTTCCATTTGACTTGCATTTGAAACCTCCTCTATATGTCATCTCCCTCTATGAAAATGTGAGCTCCCTGATATCAAGAACTGCTTTGCTTTTTTATTTGCAGCTTCAGTGCTTAGTGCATTGTTTTTCACCTCAGAGAGAGCATGTTGTAGTGAATGGAGAATTACCCTCATGTCAGGGTAACTTGGGTTGAAGATACATTTCTGAAACTGTATGTGATCCTGGACAAGTCATTCCGAGGTCCTCTAACTTTCTGGTGTGTCATGGACTCTTTGGGCAGTCTGGTAAAGCCTATAGATCCTTCCCCTACCCCCCCTCATGTTTTAATGCACAAGATAAATTGCATAGGATTGCAAAAGAAATCAATTATACTGAAAAAATATGTAATTTTTTCCCATACAAGTTCATGAACTACCTGATACCTTTCCATGGTTAAGAGCCCTTTGTAGGACAGCTGCTTCTGCCAATGAAATCACATATCAAGAGCCTCCCTCCCCCCCTAAAAATGTGTAAGTCAAATGATTGAGTTCAAGTTTTATAGAACAAATCCTTTTATGTAAGGGGATTTGTTCTGTGAAGTTTGGATTCAAAGAGTTGTACTTGAGGACCTAGAGGGCTACATGTGGCCTTGAGGCTGAAGGTTCCCCACTCCTGACAGACTAATAAAGAAAGCCCTGACTCTTTAGCAAGGGCTTGATTGGTGTTAGGAAGAATACAAGTAAAAGGGGTGAACCCTGCCCAAAGAGCAGGATGTTTAGTATACTGGGCAATTCAAGAACCCAAAAGAGCCCTGATCCATATTCAATGACTGTGTAGGGGGGCAGTTTTATAGAGAGATTTGAGGAGTTCTAAAAGGTTCCCTTACCCAATTATATTTTCCCCCTGATCTGCCATGTATTTAAGGTGAACCTTTTAAACAATTCTTTCACTCACAGGATTGTGTCCAGAAAATGCAAATATATGTTATTACCTGGAAGACATAACAGATCAACCCACCAGTAACCACTCAATTTCCCAAGGATTAGAGATCAGAGAGCTAGTTCTTCAGGAGTCTAAAGCTGGAAGGAATTTTAGAGATCATTTTGTCCAACCATTTTCCATTTTAGAGATGGAGAAATTGAGGCTTAAAGTACTAGGTTTAGTTATTAGAGGGGGCCGTCTCCCATCTTCCTGATCTATCTGGTCACTGAATCCAGATGGCTCTGGAGGAGAAAGTGAGACTGGTGACTTTGCACAGCCCTCCCACACTTAAATTAAATCCATTTGCAATGTCTTCCTGAAGATAGGGTCCTCTTTGAGATAACAAAGGACAAACAACAACAGTTATTGGAAATGCCAGTACCTTTGAAATGCCAGAGCTGAACCCTGGAGTGTTAGAATAAAGTCGGGGCAAATGTAGATATTCAGATACCCTATGGGCTTATGATCTCATTTCTATCAAGATGCAAACCAGAACACCTCCATGCATGCCCATCCTACACCACTCTTGTCTAAGTTCTCCTACATGTCTGCCACAGAGAATTTACCCAACATACTAAAGACCTTTCTCACTTTGTCCTGGTATCAGTAGGGCACCAATGGAACTCACTGGCTATTCATCTGTCATCCCTCACTATCCAACCCACCTATCTCTTCCCATTATACATTTCCCAGATGACATCTTACTCCAGTTCTCCTTTGAAGTTCCTTATTGATTATACACTGCAGCCTGTTCATACCCATTACTTGCCTAGCCATTGCCCTCTGTGTGGTAGTCATTTTCTATTTAGAATATGAAATTTTTTTTACTACCAAGTATGGAAAATGGGGGAGGGGGAAGGGCTGGCTAGTAGGACTTTCCCTTCCCTGGACAATAGGCCCCCAGTGAAACGTGAGGAGAGAGGGTGACCCTGAGCTACCAGTGAGCGCAGAGTGACCTGAGGGAAAGGTGGACCAAGGACCAAACTTACCCAAACAATTCTGTCATCCAGATTTGACCCTTAAGAGGGGACTCTTGGACCAAAGGGTGTCTGGTAACCCTAGGTTCAGTTCCTGGCTCTATTTAAAACAGCCTCCCCCCAAAGTTCACTCCAGAAGACTTTGCATAACAGACCTGGGTTTCTCCACCTGCCCCGCCCCCTTTTCAAGTTCAGTTAATCCAGGAACCATTTAACTGTTTCACCCTGGAAGGGTGGCACGAGCAACCAGGATAGCATGTGGAGACAACGAGAGTGTGCGGCTGTGGGGTGCACATCGTGGGGGGCTGAAGGGGATGGAGCTCCTTTTGCCTTGGGGAAGAAGCGAGCTTCTACCTCCAGCCTAGCCACACCATAATAGGGGAGCCCAGGTGGCCCAGACGCTTGTTCTGGGAAAGGGGTGGGACCGTGCCGACTGGAGGGGGCCAGTGGTGCTTAGGGATAAAAGAAGAGCTCGAGTGAGCTACGAGTCAAGTACAAGCCAGGTCGGCATGGGGGGCAGGGCGGCTGCCGAGGCTGGGACTCTACTTCTTCCTCCTGGTCTTGGAGCAGCAGACGCCTGGCCGGCCCCTTTAAGAACTGGGCTGGCGCTGAGCTCGTAACTTACCGCCTCGCCGGGGTGGGATAGGCTACTCGGCTTGCGAGGGAGGGCTGGAGCCGTCCTCCATCAGCAGCCTCGGGACAGGGAGAGGGAGAGGAGGAGGGAGAGGAGGGGAGAGCGCGCTGGAGCTGGAGAGGACTGTGGTGGCGGGGAGGGCTCGGCTGGGCTGGGCAGCGCCGGGGAGGGGAGAGCTAGCGCGGGGGCGGCGGGGGCGGCGGGGGCGGAGGCGCTGGGGCCCGCGGCCGCTGGCTGCCGCTGCTGCGCCTTGTCTCCAGGCTAGCAGCAACCTGAGAGCCACTCGCGTCGCCTCCTGGGCTCCCTCCAGTTTCCCTGGGCCCGGTGGAGCCTTGCATGTGGTCAGTGCGCCGAGCTGAGCTCTTCCCCGCGCGCCGTGCCTAGATCCAGCTCCAGCCCCGGCTCCCGCCCGTGCACGGCCGCCCGAGGAGGTGGACCAGGGGCGATCGGTGCTTTGTCCCAGGGGCCGGTTCGGACTGAGGGAACCATGCCCCGGCGGAGTATCGTGGAGGTGAAAGTCCTGGACGTGCAGAAGCGGCGAGTGCCCAACAAGCATTATGTGAGTGAGGGAGCGAGCGACATTGTCCTTTCACCGGGAGCCCCCTGCCCTCCCCTTTCCTTCCCTTCCCTCCTCTCCCCTCCCTGCGCCTCTGGCAGCTGGACTGGCCACCTCTGGATCCAATGTGATTGCTCCCTTTTCTTCCACCTCTCACGGGTGGGTGGTCAGCCCTCTCCAGTTATGAGGGAGCCAGCCCAGCCGAGATGTAAGAAAAAACGCTGCACACGTCGGGCTGGCCGGCTGTTCCCGGAGCTGCTGACTTCGGGGGGCTGTAGAAAATACCAAATGCCTTCCCTTTTCCTTTAGGGGTTTAAAACTTTGCCTTCCCTCTGCCCTCGGTTTGTGTCCCTCGTTTTCTCCCTGCCTCGCAGGCGGTGAGTGGCCTTTTGTTTTGCTGCTCATGTGCTGAACATTACACAAGAAGTTTGGCTTGGGCTCGGGTTGGTAGTGTTTTTAACATCATTGTCACTATTTTTAAAAAGAAAAGGAAGAAAAAGGGGTGGGGGAGGCCCCTGATAGCACTCTGTCTTCCAGAGAATATATGAGACTCTTGTCCAGAGCAGATGCGGGTGTGCTAGCTTTCATATCTCTTTATTGTCTAGGGACTCTCAGGACAGCAAGTTTCCCCCTCTACAGAAAGTTTGGTTCTTAGGGTTTTGGAGGACTCGGCCCACGGTTATGAAGGAGATGGCTGGCTGTGAGACATTAGCTTTCCCGAAAAGAAAAAAAACAGATCCACCACTTTTGATTTTGTTTAAAGTAGAAACCTGTCGAGCAACTAATTTCCACATCTATAAAATGAAGCTGATCCTTGGAAACATAGATTCATAGAATGCTAAGAACTGGGAGGGACCAGCCTGATTGTCTAGTTTAATCTTAGTTTTTCAGAGAAGAGAAAACCGAGATCTAGAGAAAGGAAATGACTTGATCAAGGTCCCACAATGAAGCAGTGACAGAACTAGAACTAGTATCCTGGTTTCTAGGCTCTCAATTGGATACTCTTTCCTTTGCCCCATGTTGATGCAATATGAGACTTGCACAGCATGGCTGGTAAAGTTTGGATTTTAGGGAAAGGTGGGTGGTGTCCTAGGTCTGAATGTGAAAACTCTTAAAGATCTTCAAATACTACCCCATCATGTATATGTGTGTGTATATATATATATATGTATATATGTGTGTGTATAACATATGTATGTATGTATATATGTTTGTATATAAATACATATCTATCTATCTATCTATCTATCTATCTATCTATCTATCTATCTATCTTTAATCCTAATGTTGGGTAGCAAGAGCCTCTTGGATATATTTGAGACAGGATTAGGAGAAAGCCTGAGATTGGAGGCCTTGTATGTGGACTCTACTTGATAGAAACAGGGACAGATGGAATGGAAGGGGCTACAGGTTCTATCATCAATCTACAGGTTCTATCATCCCCATGAAGGACCGTGGTCTGGCTTCAGCATGAAACATAGTAGTAATGGAATAGATACTATCTAGGAATTTTAAAAAGAGGATAATGCACATTGTATTAAGTTGGGAGGGGCAGGGAGGGGGAAGGAGGGAGAGAGAAAGGGGGGGAAGAGAGAGAGAAAGAGAGAGAGAGAGAGAGAGAGAGAGAGAGAGAGAGAGAGAGAGAGACTGACAAAGAAGTAGAAACAATGGGCTATAGAATAGAGAAGAAGGGCGTTGGCTGAATAAATTTAGCTATGTTTTCTGAGTGGATGTATAAATTTTTTGCCTATATGTATATGATACCTATGTTTTTAATGAGAGTGCCTTTAAAATTTACATAAGATTCTAAGAGGAAAAGGTAGGTGAATGTGCTTTGAGCTTTTTGGAATAAAGATTGTGCAGTGTTATTATTGGCTGCTCAAGTAATTTGGTCCTTAGCTAATTCAATTCAAGGAGCATTTATTTATTTAAGAGCCTACTATGAGCAGATTTATTACTAAAGCCTTGGGGATACTGCTGACAAGACCTCAGCAATCTCTGCCCTTAAGGATAGTGAGTATCTACTTCCTGGACCTGTGGCATCTTTAAATAAATTTTAGCCCTATAATTCTGGCTTTAAAGTGAATTACCTCTTTTTAAAAAATCAAATAAAGGCCACTCCTGGTGTGTGTGTGTGTGCTTGAACTAACCTGTGGCCATGCAATTGCTTATTTGGACTTTGTAGATATTCACATCATCCTGGCCACTACAGTTCTCCTTGTTGGTTTTTTCCTTGGTCTGAACTGGGTGAAATCCCCACACTTCCATTGTTCCTTTCTTTGCCTTTCCCCCTCATCAATCTGTAAAACAATCGCCCTCGGTTCCCAGCTTTAGCTAAGTCTTTTAGAAACTGGCCTAGAGATTCTGCTCCTTTATGACATCATCCTCTACCCAGAAGCAAAGGGATTTCTGGGTTTAGTGCCTTGCCAAGTTCCACTGGCCTCTTGGAGGATACTTGATCAATTAGATAGGATCTTTTTCCTAAGTCATTTTATCTGTTATCAATCACTTGGGAAAGATTTCAGTCTCTCTTGGATTTGCACTTTAGGGTGTTACTTATACCCACAGCACAAAGATTTAATACAGACAGTAACTATCTTGGATGTATATTTCATTTGGCACTTGCCTTTCTCCATCTCAGTTTAGTAGTTCTTATGTTCTTGGGATCCTAGCTTTAGACCTGAAAGGGACGACCTCAGAGACTATCTGGTCCAACCTACTCATTTTCCAAATAAAGAAATTGGTCATACAAGGTAGTCTCAGAAATGGGATTCTCCATTTCCAAAGCCAATAAGCTTTCCATTATACTCTACTGGGCTAAAAAGTCCTATTCACACCCCCTGGTTTTAGAAAGGTGGAGAAAATTAAGAGAATTGGGCTTCAATTGAAGTCTGTTCCCAAAAGACAGGAAAACTATGCCCTGTGATGGTTCTCTGAACATTGGTGGGGGGAAAAATTAACCTAGAGCAGGAAGCACCCCAGACAGCCAAAGGCAGTAAATTATTTGGCATGTTACATTCCTGGGGGTGGTTTGATTCTGGCCAAACTCCTAGAGTTTGAGTTTGGTACCAGGTGGGGTGGGACCTTCCCTACAATACCCATTTACTACCAGCCCAAGAGTCAGGACTAGTCTCAGGTTACTTGTTCCATGTTTTCTTTGTTGTCTTCCAGTACCCTGGTTGTGATTCCAATATCCTCATGTGATATCTTGAAATTTTAAAAAATGCTCCCCAAAATAGTACTTTTAAATCATTTCATTCAAGAAGTGATACTCATATGTGCTCTTCCATAAATCCTCTGTAAAGGATCTGCCCAATATGCTGGAAGTTTTCCCCTAGTTCACAAAAAATAGAGAGTGGGTATGAGTGGCCATCTGAACTGATGGAGGGAGGACCCACATCATGGATTTATTAAAGTACTGCTTTTGAACTCAATAGAAAGAGGGGTCACTCAACTGTACATAAAGGTCCCTGTGAGTACATATTGATTAAGAAAACCACAGATTAACATTATCTATGTCTTGTTGTATTTTTATTTGTTTTTCTAAATATTTCCCCATGTCGTCTGATGTGGTTCAGGCCAAATTCAGGAGTATTGGGGGTCCATATTTGACACTTCTGTATTAAGGTAATTTTCAAAGTATTAAATATATTCCACTAACCGCAGAGCAGATAGATGGGCACTTAACTTCCAAATATCCTCAGTAACTCTAATATTATATAACTTGCAGAGGTGGTGCTAATCTTCATTGGTAGAAGGAATTTCCATCTGGGTTATTATTGATGCCCATGAAATTACAATGAATCACCTTTGCCATGAATCATCTATACCAATACTGATTACAATCCATCACTTAGGTGTATGTGTGCATAGGGGTGGAGATAATGATAGAAGAGAGGGAATTAGGTGGTGTGATGGATGGCATGTCAGTCTAGGAGTCAGGAAGACCTGAGTTCAAGTGTAACCTCAGATACTTGCTGGCTATATGACCCTGGCCAAGTCACTTAACCCTGTTTGCCTGAGTTTCCTCATTTGTAAAATGAACTGGAGAATGAAATGACAAACTACTCCAGTATCTTTGCCAAGAAAACCCCCAAATCGGTCACAAAGCAGTGGACTAACCTGAAAAAACGACTGAACAACAACGTTAGAGGCATTCCTGCTTCAGAGTGTTACAAGTCCCCCAAAGTTGGAAATATCTATGTTTCTCCATTTCCTCATCTATAAAATCAGAGGACAAGAGGAACTAGCTTCATAGGATCCTAGATTTAGAATTCAGAGGGACTTTACATATCATCCAGGCCAACCCACCCATTTTACAGATAAGGAAACTGAGACCCAGTGAAATAAAGTCATTTGCCCAAGTCACACAGATAGTAAATGTCAGAGCTAAAATTTAATAGTGGTGAGCATTTGTATGGTGCTTTAAAGTTTGCAGGGGCTTTGTACTTATTATCTCATTTGATCTTTTCAACCACCAAGTATGATTTGTTGTTGTTTGTTCCAGCCTTGTCCAACTCTCTGTGACTCCATTTGGGGTTTTCTTGGCAAAGATACTAGAGCGGTTTGTCATTTCCTTCTCTAGCTCACACTGTAATATAAGTGTTATTATTAATCACAATTTTACAGATCAGGCAAGTTGAGTTTGAGAAGCTTTAAGTGACTTACCCAGGATCACACAATTAGTATCTGAGGAGCCTTTGAACTCAGGTTTTCCCAGCTACAAGTCTAGCACCCTCTACCACCACACTTAGAACCCAGGTCATTTGACTCCAAGTTAAATTAAACCCATTAAATCGTAGCTGCTTAATTAATCTTTTAGAGTTCTTCCAACTCTGGTGTTCTGGGTTTTTGTGGAAGAAGACTCTAGGATTGATGAGTTCAACCTCAAACTCTAGGATTGATGAATTCAGATCCCTGAGTAGAATGAGTTGGTTACAATGGGTAAGAATGGTCTTAGGTTACAAGTTATCAGATTTAATTCAGGAATCATAAGCCTTTGATCAGCCAGACACTTGGAGAAGAGGGGATCTCTCACAAATTCAAGATGGCTCATGCATGCTTTATGAACCCATGTATTTCTCTCTGAGAAAGGCCTCTTCTTGACCAAAACTGACTTGTACCTGTGGGAAACAATGAAACAATAACTGTTTAAGCTTTAAAAAGACATATATACACACAGAGTACATGAAAGGGGTAGTTTCAGGGAATCTGGGAAGACATATAAACTGTTGCAGAATGAAGTTAGCAGAACTAGAAGAATACTTTATATAGTAACAATGATATTGTAAAAACACACACCTTTGACAGACTTAGGAACTCTGATCAATGCCATGATCAGCGATGATTCCAGGAAACTCAAGATGAAACATGCTGCCAACCTCCTGATAGTACAGATTGAGAATTTTTTTTTTGTCATGCCCAATGAGGCATTTCACTTTTTTTTTTGCTTGACTATACATGTTAGTAACAGGGGTTCATTTTTCATTCTTTCTCCACAGGAGGAGGCTGGAGGGGAAAAGAAGGCAGATTTTAATTGATTGAAAAAGTAAAATTGAATTTAAAATCAAAAAGAAAACACAGCGAGGTGAATAGATTTAGGACTCATTGCATACAGCTTCCTATTGCATTTCCAATCATGTTTGTTGTCTGAGTGTTGCAAAGGGGATTCCCCAAGTGTGACACCCAGGAGAGGTCTGGAGGGACTTCCCACTTCAGAGTTCTGAATGATGTAAGAAAAACGCTTCTTTGTAAAACCCTTCCTGAGCTTCCCCTTCCGTGGTCTCAGCCCTACTGTTGCTAGTGCTCTCCCTTCCTAATATGCCTTGTATTCATGTTGTGTGTATTCTGTATACACTTAGGGGTGTGTGTGTGTGTGTGTGTGTGTGTGTGTGTGTGTGTGTGTTGTCTCCCCTTCTAGAATGTCAACTCCTTGAGGGCAGGACTGATTCATTTTTGTCTTCTTATCCCTAGCACTTAGCACAGTCCCTGGAATTTAGTAGTGCTAAAGGTTTATTGATTTATTGATGTGGGTATTTAGAGGCTTTATTTCAGTAATCCTAACTTCCTTGTAGTTTGATATTGAACAAGGCTTTTTTTTTTTTTTTTAGTAGACCTGCAAAAGCTTTCTCTATTGAGCTCTTTAAATGGGGGGAAAAAGTCTTGAGGGCACATGGTAAAGTGGAGAAAGCACCACATTTGGGGTCTGTGGATCTGAGTTCCACTATCAAATGTCACAAAATAATTGTGAACCTTTGGACACACCACATACCTCTCTGAACCTTGGTTTCATCATTTGTAAACTGAGGAATTTGGATTAAATTGTTCATTCATTCAAAATATCTTTTGAGCACCTACTATGTACAAAGTACAGTGTGATCTCTGAAGTTTCTTCTAGTTCTAATATTATTTCAGCCCCTGGAATTAGAGCTGAAAGACTAAGTGGTTTATGTTACTGGGTGATAGGCAGGTGATAGGGATGGGCAGGCCAGCCACAGGTTACCAAGCTGCCTGGAAGAAGGCAGTTAATATTCTGTGGTTGGTTCTGAAGGATTGTGCTTTCTTTAAAGGGGAGTTGGGGAGTGGTGGTGGGAGAAATAAGCACCTACTATGTGTCAGGCACTGTGCTAAGTGCTTTACAAATATTATCTCATTTGATCCTCACAACAGCCCTGCCAGGTAGGTACTGTTATTATCCTTAATTTGCAATTGAGAAAACTTGGGCAAAATGAGGTCATGACTTGCCCGGGGGTACAGAGCTAGGAAATTTCTGAGGCTGAATTTGAACTCAGATCTTCCTGACTCCAGACCCTACCTTCTATCGACTGTACCACTTAGTTGCCCCTAAGGGTTTCTTATGACTAGAGGACTTCTCATCTTTCCTGCTTTTACTGTTAGCTTTTCTGTGGTAACTTAACCAGATAATTAGAAGAATGTTAATGAGACCAGCCAACCAACCAACCAGGTGAGGTTAGGGTTCACTCTCCAGGTTATCTTGGCTCTGGTCTGTTGTCATAAACCCCATCCCTAACCAGACCTGTCACTTTATAAACATGTACTGTTATTAATGTGTGCTATCGGGGACAGAGTGAATCAGTCAAGAGAATGAGGGTGATATGGAAAGGAGGGGAACAAAATAACTGTGAATATATAATGCCAGGCACTTGGCTAAGCAATTTTTTTCTACAAATATGATCTCATTTGATCCTTATGACAACTCTGTGAGATGTTATCCACATTTGACAGTTGAGGAAACCAAGGCAGAGGAAGGTTAAGTGACTTGTCCAGGGTCCCACAACTAGCAAATATCTGTGACTGGATTTGAACTCAGGTCCTCCTGATTCCATGCCCTTTGCTCTAGCCACTGTATCATCAGCTGCCTAGGGTGGTTCAATGCAACTCTTTCTTACTACACCTCTTGGCACATCCCTTACTGACAATGAATTTGTAGTCATTGGTCTTCATATAAGACAGGATTAGGTGTAGATTTAAAATCATCTAGCAGGCGGTTGTGATGAGGCAGAGACTAGTCAAAAGAACCAAATTCAGATCCTGACTGCTTCTTATTAACTGTGTATCTTTGGAAGAATCGCCTGACCTTTCAAAATCTCAACTGGATGGTCTGTAAAATGGGGCAATCTAGGGGCAGCTAGGTTGTGAAGTGAATAGAGCACCAGCCCTGGAGTCAGGAGGACCTGGGTTCAGATCCAGCCTCAGACACTTAACACACACACACACACACACACACACACACACCCCAAAACAAAAAAAAAAACTAGCCATGTGACCTTGGGCAAGTCACTTGACCCCAATTGCCCCCCAAAAAGCAAAAAAAAATTAATAAAATAAAATCAAATAAAACGGGGCAGTCTCACCTGTCTTACCTACCCTGTGGAGTTGATGATCATAATTATGGGTTTAGAGTTAGACCTTAAAAGTCACCTAGACTTACTCCTTCATTTTATAAATGAGGAAAGTGATGAACCTAAGATCTTAAAGGTAATAAGCAACAGATTCAAACTTGAATCCCCAGTTCCAGATTTCATGTTCCTTAAACTACTTGTCATGCTTATATGTATAAAGCTCTTTGTAAACCATCAAATCCTATAGAAATGCCAGATGTCATGACTCATCAGCCCAATTATTATCAACTAAGAATTGCCAGACCTCTTTAAACTTTACTGTTTTTTTTGTTTTTCTATGTCTTTCACTTCCCCATAGATTTTGCTCCCTTCTGTTTCCCAAAAAGCCTTATAAGAATAAAAAAGATATTTAAAAAATAGTTCAGCAAAACTGACCTGTTATACAAATCTAAGATTGTATGTACTTTTCCACCCCATATTCCTCTGCTTTTGCCAAGAAAGGAGAGAGGTGCTTCCTCACTGCTCTTCTTTAGGGTCAGCCTTAGTCATTATAATTTCACAATGTTCAGTTTCAATTTGTGTTGTTCTTTCCATTCCACATAAGTCATCGTATGTAGTTTCCCCAGTTCTGCTTTTCTGGATTCTAAATAATCGTTGTTTCCTATATCATAGTAAAGTTCCCTCGTGTTCATGTCTCACAGGTTGTTTAGTCCCACTGTAGGTGATATGCATCTACTTTGTTTCTAGTTCTTTACTATTAGATTAAATATTTTGATGTAAACAGAACTTTTCCTGTCCTTAATTCTCTTGAATTATATGTCTAGCGGTGCAGTTTTGGAGTCCATGAGTATGGAAATTTTAGTCACATTCTTAGCATAATTCCAAACTGATTTCCACAATGCTTAGACCACTTTACATCTCCACCAGTAATGTACCACTGTATCTGCCTTTTCATAGCCCTTCCGACATTGACTTTTCCCATCTTTTCTCATCTTTGCCAGTTTTCTGTGTGTGAACAAACTCGGGGTTATTTTGATTCTCCTTTTCTTTCTAGTTGTTTGGGGCAAACTTTTATATGGTTATTTATAATTTGCAAATCTTCCTTTGAAAACCATTCACATCTTTTGACCACTTAGGCTTTGTAAAATGACTTTTGGTCTTTATATTTGTGTTAGTTCTGTATCGGGCAGTTAGGTGGCACAGTGGATAGAATGCCAGTCCCAGAATCAGGAGGACCTGAGTTCAAATTCCTGCTCAGACATTTATTAGCTATATGACTCGGGAGAGTCACTTAATCCTGTTTGCCTCAGTTTCTTTAATGGTAAAGTGAGCTGGAGAAGGAAATGGCATTCCAGTATCTTTGTCAAGAAAACCCCAAATGGGGTCAAAGAGAGTCAGACATGACTGAAATGATTCAACAGCAACAATAGTTCCCTCTGTATCTTGGATATCAGACCTTTATCAGAGATACTTAATGCAAAGATTTTTGTTCCCTTAATAGAACATATCCCTTCATATCTGAGTTGCATTGATTTCTTCAAACAAAAGCACTCAATTTCATTTAATCAAAAATTTCTATTGTTACTTTTTACGATTGATTCTGTCTCCTGTTTGGTTAAGAATTCTACTCCTAGCCATAACTATGAAAGGTACCTGATCTGGTTCTCTCCCAATTTTTATTATACTATGATTTTAATATTCAGTGGACCTCTTTCTCAAAAGATACATTGTGAAGTTGAAGTAATATTGGAAGGGCCCATGTGGAAACAGGAGTGGGCATGCTGTCTTGACAGATCCAATAAGGAACACTTCAGTTATTAATGTAGGGTAGTGTTGGCTCTTGAACGGGCAGCAGCCTATCTAGTTTCATTCCCTTTCTGGACTGCCTTCAGTGAGCATTGAATAGTAAGAAATCTGTGGGACTGCAGAAGAAGGCCTTTCTAACAAAGCCTTCTCAGATTAGAGGTGGTAGAGTCAGGATAAGTGTTTGCTAGAAGGCCTGGTCATAGCTTGTTGATAGTCATTGTGGAGCTTCCCAGCTTTCAGTCCTCAAACCATCTGTGCTTCCTCACTGTGATTTGCAGAGGGGCAACTCTCCTCTCCCTGAGTTACTAGGTCCAGTGACTATCCAAGTATGGGTTGAGCTGAAAGATCCTGCAATTCTTGTGGCTGGGACTTTTGTGGATGAGTCTCCCTGAATTCTGATGTAAAGAGATGCGTTTAAAATATAGAGAAGGGGAGTCCAAACAAATGCTTTTCATGTTTCTCTCTGCTAATTAACCCAGGAATGATTAGGAATGGCCCATAAGAACAAAAAGAATTCTTTGATTTTTCCTCTTTCTCATTCTATCCATCCAATCAATTGCCAATTGCTTCATAATATTTCCCATATCTGATGATTCTACTGCATCAGCCCTAGTTCAGGCGGATAGCTCTTCCTACCCTGACTGCTATAGTAGCTGACTAAACGGTCTTCTGAGCACTCCTACTGCTGCCCAAGTACTCTTTCTAATGTATTGCTGGGATTGTATCACTCTACTCAAAAATCTTTA
This sequence comes from Gymnobelideus leadbeateri, assembly GCA_011680675.1. Classification (NCBI taxonomy): domain Eukaryota; kingdom Metazoa; phylum Chordata; class Mammalia; order Diprotodontia; family Petauridae; genus Gymnobelideus; species Gymnobelideus leadbeateri. The sequence continues at coordinate 1,016,052 of WOXC01002622.1, forward strand.
ATTGCTCCCCACTGCAACTTAGTTGCTCCCCCACTTTTTTTTTAATTTTTTTTAAACAAATACTTTATTAACTCCTGTTTTACATTATTCATTTCCACCAGATTTTGAGTTACAATCATTTTCCCCCCATTATTCCCCTACCCACCCTCCCAGAATAGCAGTCCCACAAGATATCGTTTCCTCCAATCTGCTCTCTCCCATACCTTCTCCCATACCCCCATCGACTTTTCCATTAGAGGAAGATGAATCTTTGTGTCCCAATGCCTGCACATCTTATCTCCCAATTATAGGCAAAAGAGTATTAATAATAGTATTTATATATATATTTGAAACATTTAATGTTATGACCTCGAATTTCAGATCCATTTCCTTCCTCCCTTGTCACCCATTCCTTCTTGGGAGATAAGTAATTCAGTATATGTTGTACATGTCTAGCTATGCAAAACATTATCATAGTAGATATATTGTACAAGGCTGCTTATAATTCCCTCCCACTCATCCCACCCCCCACCTGGTCCATTCCCTACATGATCCTGTCCCTCTTCTATAGTGGGTACTTCCAACCTCCCCTCCCCCCAAGGATGCCCTCCCATCCATCATCCCTCCTCTCATCCCCCTTCCCCCTATCCTGCTGCAGGTTGAGATATCCCATTTAGTATGTATGTCATTTTCTCCCTGAACCAAATTCAATGTGAATGTGGTTTTGCCTTTTTAGCCTTCCTTATTCTCCCCCTCCTTTGCACCCACTTCCCCTACATGAGATAGTTTACCCTACCATGTCTCTCCCCATCTCCTCTTGCCACTTTCCTCTCTCACCTCATAATTTCATCCCTTGAGTACTCTCCCTTCCCAACAAAATCAACCTATGCCCTCTATCCATATATAACTGTAACCATATACACACACATTCACATATGTATTCGTATGACCACACCCCCTTCTTCCATTATTTTCATAGTGAGAAAGATATCATCAGTCACAGATATTGCTTTTCCATATAGGAATGTAAATAGTTCAACTTTGATAAGTTCCTTTTGATTTCTTTTCCCTGATTACCTTCTCAGGCATCGCTTACTTCTTGTGTCTGGATGTCAAATTTTCTATTCAACTCTGGTTTTTTCCTCAAGAATGCTTGAAAGTCCTCTATTCCACTGAATGACCATATTTTCCCCTGAAACAAAATACTCAGTTTTGCTGGGTAGGTGACCCTTGGGTTCATTCCCAGTTCTTTTTGCCCTCTGGAATATCATATTCCATGCCCTTCGATCCCTCAGTGTAGAAGCTGCCAGGTCCTGGGCTATTCTGATTGTGTTTCCACAATATTGAAATTGTTTCTTCCTGGCTGCTTGTAGTATTTTCTCCTTGATCTGGGGATTCTGGAACCTGGCTATAATATTCCTGGGAGTTTTCTTTTTGGGATCTTTTTCAGAAGGTGATCTGTGGATTCTTTCAACCTCTATTTTGCCCTCTGGATCTAAAACATCAGGGCAATTTTCCTTGAGAATTTCTTGAAGGGTGATTTCTAGGTTCTTTCTTTGATCATGGCTTTCAGGTAGTCCAATAATTTTTAAATTGTCTCTCCTGGATCTATTTTCCAGGTCAGTGGTTTTTCCCATGAGATATTTCACATTGCCTTCTAATCTTTCGTTTGTTTGGATCTGCTTAACAGCATCTTGATTTCTCATAAAGTCACTAGCTTCCATTTGCTCCAGTCTAACTCTGAAGGAATGAATCTCCTCAGTGAACTTTTGAGATTCTTTTCCATCTGGCAAATTCAACTTTTTAAGGCATTCTTCTCCTCATTGCCCTTTTGGGACTCCTTTGCCATTTGAGTTAGTCTATTTTTTAAGGTGTTGTTTTCCTCAGTCAGGCTGTTGACCCTCATTTCATACTTTTCCTGAATCCTTCTCATTTCTCTTTCCAATTTTTCCTCTACTTCTCTTATTTGATTTTTGAAGTCCTTCTTAAGGTCCTCTATGGCCTGCAACCCGCTCATGTTTTCCCCTGGGGCTTTTGGAGCAGGACTTCTGACCTCACAGTCCTTTTCCGCTCTATGCCCCCAAAATAGGAGTCTAGGGTTGCATTTTTCTGTTTCCTTTGCCTTGGCATGTTGCCACTTAATTGCTTGACTTTTGGGCTTGTTGCCACACTATGGCTTTAAGGCCAGATAGAGGAATTTTCGTCCCAAACATGTGGGGGGCAACTTCCGTTTCTGGCAAGCTGTAAACCCACCACGACTTCCACCCTAGATCACAATCCAGATC